>SRMA01027067.1:0-153194 GCA_007224835.1 Danionella cerebrum | reverse complement strand
CCAACAGACGCTGTTCATTTTCTGAACGGAGGCGTCTGGAGGGGACGTAGAGCTGGAGGAGATTGTGAAGGTATGAAGGAGCGGAGCTTGTGACTGTCCTGTATGTCAGTGTCAAAGATTTGAACTCAGTTGTACCGCAGTATCAGTTGTACTGCAGTCTGAACTGAGAATCGCTTTGCCATCTTGTGTAGTATATGGAACCACACTGACCAAGATATTTATACTGTCTCTCCAAGCTTCATTCTCGCAGGGCAGAGTATGAAACGTGTGGGAATGTGGGTGCAAATATTGTTGGGTGCTCCAAATTTACAACATTGTTGCAACCTTGTGTGGGAACCGTATTACTTTCTCCCTTCAACACACATATACACACACACACACACACACACACACACGCACACACAAACATGCACGCACGCACGCACACACACACGCGCACACGCACACACACACACACACACACACCCATACACGTCCAAGAGCTGCTGGTCGCGTGCGCACAGAGTCAGCAGTACCTGAGTAGGAGACCCCGCCACACCCAGCGCGGCCAACCCCCACAGCCCCCAACTGGTCCCCGAGCCACCACCCACCACCACACCCCCAACCCCCACCCGGCGGGCCCCGGCCGCAGCACGGGCGTGGACAGGCCCACCACCAGGCGGCTGCAAAGGCAGCGGCACCCGCGAGCACGGACCCCAGAGGCCCCCACACACCGCCCAAGAGGCCAATCCGGCCACACCGAGCACACCACCCCCCCCACTGCCCGGGCACAGCCCCCACCCCCCCACCCCCCCACCCCCGGACCACAGAGCCCCCCGTCCCCGCAGGAGCAGCCGGCACCCGGCGAGGCAAGAGCAGTAGCACCCCCGGAGACGGGTCCACAAACTACATGTCGTCCCAGAGGAGGGGGCAGTCCCACCTGAAGCACACCCATCCGAGAGCAGGAACCGGTGATCTGTTCAGATCCTCTAACTAAAATTCAGAGGAATAGGGGCATTAATAAGAAGTGACAAAAAAAACTATTTATGTGAAGGCAGACAACATTTCCGGGGTGAGATAGTTTAATAACATGTTGTTATATTGAGTGATGCTTAGTTTCTTTTTCGTTTTCCAGTTCATAAGAATCGTTTTCTTTGCTACAAGCACAACAGTGAGAATTAATAGTGATGTGTTAGCCTCGAGTTCTAACTGTGTAGTGTCTAGGTCACCCAATAAGCACAGTGCTGGAGTTGGTAAAATGAGGTGGTTAACCCATGATGTTAGCTGACAGCAGACTTCTTGCCAGAATTTTTGCACTGGTGTACAGGACCAAAGAGCATGTAGATAGTGGTCAACTGTATTGTTAGTGCAGTGTTGGCAAATGTTAGTGTCTGAGAGACCCATCTGGAACAATCTTTGACCTGTGTAGTGAGTTCGGTGAAGTATTTTATACTGTATTAGTTGCAAATTTGGGTTTGTAGATGCTTTAAACGTGTTTAAGCATATCCGGTTCCAGAATGGTTGATTTTCATTTACAGATAACTCTTCGTTCCATTTAGTGGTGGGGAGACATACAATATTGTCTGTTTTTAACATTAACTTATAGATTTTGGATATTAACCTCGGGGTTGTCAACCCAATAAATTGTTCAATTACTGTGGGTAGCTGCAGAGTCATGTGCTTTTTGCATGTTGAAAGAATGATAGATTTGAGCTGTTGATATTCTAAATATTTGTTAGTTGGTAATCCGTATTTAAGAACCAAATCTTCAAATGAAATTATTTTGTTGTTGACAATTATATGTCTAAAATGTGTTATTCCATTATTTTGCCAATTTGGAAAATATACTGCCCTTTTGTTTAGTAAGAAGTCTGGGTTGTTCCAAATTGGTGTGTGCTGGCAAGGAGCAAACGGTGAGCCCATTATCTTAAGAAATTCCCATTAGGCTGTCAGTGAAGTACGTATGCTGATATTCTGAAAGCAGTTGTGATGTTTAATCTTAGAGCTTATAAACGGTAAATCTGCTATCTTAATTTCTTTGCAAAATGTCTGTTCAATGTCGAGCCAGGTGAGTTCAGTCGAATTAGAATTAATCCATTGGTACAAGTGCAGCACTCTATGGCATAGGAAATAATGGTATACGTTTGGGAGCTCCAGGCCACCGCAGTCTTTGGATTTCCTAAGCTTGTGCAAGCTAATGCGTGGAGGTTTGCCTTTCCATAGAAATCTGGAGAAATGAGAGTTCAATGATTTGAACCAATCCCGGGACGGCTGGTTAGGAATCATTGATAACAGATAATTAATTCTGGGCATGACCATCATTTTAATGCTGGCAACCCTTCCCATAAGTGAATTTGGTAAGTGTTGCCATCTTTTGAGGTCATCCTCTATTCTTTTAAGTAGTGGTGAGTAATTTAGTTGTACCAGATCCGACAGCCTCGGTGAGAATTCAATGCCAAGATATTTAATATTCCCCGAATTAAAAGTGGTGGAGAAGGAAGGGCTCTGAAGAACCGTGTTGAGTGGCATAACTGTTGATTTCCCCCAGTTTACAGAGTATTCAGAGACAGCTGAAAATGATTCAATA
The DNA here is from genome assembly GCA_007224835.1 of Danionella cerebrum. Taxonomy (NCBI): domain Eukaryota; kingdom Metazoa; phylum Chordata; class Actinopteri; order Cypriniformes; family Danionidae; genus Danionella; species Danionella cerebrum. The sequence continues at coordinate 150,628 of SRMA01027067.1, read as the reverse complement.
ACTTTAATAGCTGCTGGAAGAGAGAGATGTGGATGAAGGAGAAATAATAACACATCATCTGCATAAAGACTTATTTTGTGATGTATATTTTTTGTACTTATTCCAGTAATTTTAATGTTTTGCCTAATTGCTTGCGCCAGTGGTTCAATGAAAATAGCAAATAGTGAGGGAGAGAGTGGGCAGCCTTGTCTGGTTCCTCTTTGAAGGTTAAATCTAGATGAAGTTTGTTCATTTGTTCTAACTGACGCATTCGCAGAGCTATATAGAATTTGGATCCATTCTATAAAAGAGTTACCGAATCCAAATTTACGAAGTGTTGCCATAAGAAATTTCCAGTTAACTCTATCAAAAGCTTTTTCTGCATCTAGAGAGATAATGGCAGATTCTAGACTCGTGTGGTTCGCTAGATCAATCAGGTTAATTAGTCTGTACATGTTATTTGTTGAGTGTCTACCCTTGATAAAACCTGTTTGGTCTGCATGAATAATATGAGGGGTAATTTTTCCAGCTTTTTAGCGATAGCTTTGCAAATTATTTTTAAGTCTACATTTATAAGAGAAATTGGTCTATAGCTTGATGGCAGTGTGGGGTCCTTCCCTAGTTTTAGGAGTAAACTTATGAAAGCTGAGTTCATGTTTGATGGTATTTTTCCTTCAGACTTAATTTCAACTACCATTCTGCTAAAGGTAGGTTCCAGCACTTGCCAAAACTCTCTGTAGAACTCTGCTGGATAACCATCTGGCCCTGGTGCTTTTTTTATTTGGCATTTGTTGTAGAGCCTCGTGGAGTTCTGTAGAAGATATTGGTGATTCTAAATTTCCTATCTGTTCGCTTGATAGTTTTGGTAATTCCAGATTCTTTAAGAATAATTCAATTTCAGTTGGCGATGGGTTAATTTGAGATGTATATAGATTTTTATAAAATTCCCTGAAAGTATTATTAATGTCTTGGGGGTCGTGAACAAGTTGTCCATTTTTGTTAATTACTGATGAGATAGTTTGTTTTTCTTTGTTATTTTTTAGTAGACCTGCTAAAAACTTGCCACACCTGTTAGCATGTTTGAGGTTATCCAGCCGTAGTCTTTCGATTTGAAATTGAGTTTTTTTATTGATTAAGATATTCAGCTCTAATTTAGTTTGCCTTAAATCTTTCAGGATGTTTTCTTGGGGGTTGTCTGTATAAGCAGTTTCGAGGGATTTAATTTTTTATTCTAATTCTTGCTCTTTCCTAGTTTCTTGTTTTTTCTTAAATGATGAGAATGAAATTATTCTACCTCGCATTACTACTTTTGCAGTCTCCCATAAAACACACACTGAAATTCCTGGGGTGTCATTAATTTCCATAAAGGTTTCCCATTCTTTTTTAAAATAATTTATAAATTCCTGGCCTTTAAGCAATGATGTGTTAAGTCTCCAGTTTCTCCTAGGTTGTGAAACATTTGTGGTTATTGAGAAAGAGACTGGTGCATGATCGCTAATTAATATAGAATGAATGCTCGTAAGAGTAATATCTGACAGAACTGAGTTATTTACTAAGAAGTAATCTAGACGCGACTGTGAGTGATGAACCGATGAGAAATATGTGTACTCCCTTAAAGTTGGATAAAAAGATCTCCAGGCATCACAAAGACCAAAATCAATCATATATTGTTTGAGAATTCTTGCTGATTGAGAATCTTTACAATTAGCAGCTGTACTTAGCCTGTCCAGTTCTGGGTTAAGTACCAGGTTAAAATCCCCACCTATTATGAGCTTGGAATCCGAGTGCGTAGATAGAGCTGTGAAAAGGTTGTGAAAGAAAGAGGGGTCATCAACATTGGGTCCATAAATACTAGCGATGCAGCATTCTATGTTTGATATGGTTATGTTAACTATAATAAATCTCCCTTCAGGATCTGCAATAGTATTATTATGAATAAAGGTTATATTTTTACTTATGATTATGGCGACCCCTCTTTGCTTGGAATTGTAACAGGCTGAGTACGCGTAGGGAAACAGTGGTGAATACACTGTGTTATCTATCGAATTGGGGAAGTGAGTTTCCGGTAGTAATACTATGTCTGCCTTTAACTTATGTAAATGGTTTAAAACTTTAATTCTCTTATCTTCCTTATTAATGCCACGCACATTCCAAGTGACAAACCTCAGTGATGTCATAGTTAGCTGATTGGCTGGTTTGTGTTAGCAGAGCTTGTGTACATGTTAATCTGAGCATTCATGCAAGTACACAGGGCTAGTGCTGGCATGAACCGAAATACATGCATGTTTGTTAGCTGCTTTTCATGAAGTGAGTCTATATTAGTAACTAGGTGAGTTATGGAGTATCTGTTTATCAGTGCTCGAGGATAGTATATATTAATAAATTGTGTATTTATCAGGCAGAGAAAAAACGAAATAAGTGTAAGGAAGTGTGTGATGGAAGGGAAAGGGTTTTTGAGAGTGCCAAAAATGAAGAAAAGAGTGAAGGAGAGAACAAAAGCACAAAAGGAGTGACGAACATCCTGCATACTCATTATTAATAGTAAGGACATAAACAGCTCTTACCTGTGAGACGGTGCATTGTCGTGTTGATACAGAGGTGAAAATGACATTATTATTAATAAATCTGACCACCTGAAATTAGTAGAGCCACGGGGTAGCTTCTTTGTCGCGGTATAGCTGGTTGTTGACGTATAAACGGTCCACGCTTATCACAGCTTTACATCCCTGGTCCAGGAACCTTCTTCTCAATGGAAAGAGTCGCTTCCTCCTGTCCAGGATCTCCCGGTGGTACTGGTCGTTAACGCTGAAGTTCGTGCCTTTTAATTCACGGCCGTGTGACTTTAAAAGCACTTTCTGCTTGAAATCAGCTAACTTTGCCACGATGGGTCGTGGACGCTGATCATCCGCTTTTTTTCCCCCCAGGCGATGAGCGCGGTGAATTTTGATGCGTCCAACAACTTCTTCTTTTATCTTCAGCTTGTCTTTTATGAATTGTTGGATTGTTTCTTCCACGTTCTCCTCCGGTTTCTCCGCGATCCCCATGAAGACGAGATTGTCGCGCATGCTGCGCGCTTGTAGGTCCAGCATGGTCTCTTTAATATGTTTGTTTTCGCCATTTAACCGAGCGACATCTCCAGAGAGACTATCCACGTGACTCCTCAGGGCTTCGTTCGCTTTAGAGAGTTCTACAACCTGTTGCTGACTGAATTCCAGCGATTCGCGGATCGCTGTGAACTCCCGGTGCAGAACTTCAACTAAGGCCAAACGGGCGTCAAAGCTAGCCAGACGCAGCTCAATTGACTCCAGGATTTCCCTCAGTCCTCCGCCAGGTTGGGAGTCTCCAGGTGAATCCGAGGGACGCTGTCGCTTGCTTGATGGCGTCGTGTTTGTAGCAGAAGTTGCCGGGCTAGCTTTCTTCTTCGATCTGCCCATCGCGTATTGAACAAAACAATCGTCGATGTATTCCTCCAAGTTATCCAGAGTGGCGCGGTAAGTGGTTTAAATTTTACACGTTGTTTAAATTAAATATTCACACAACCTCGTGCAGATTTTGGGGGCGGAAAATGTGTTAATCTATTTGTTAGAATTTTTTAACGTGCGGCCATGAAACTCTGCACCTATTCCGCTTCGTACGTCACAGTAATCTCTGGAAAAAGCCTTGGTTTCACCTCCTCTGTGTGCATTCTCACGTCTCTCACAGCAATATAAGCATGACCATCACCGCAGAGACTGACCACGGTACACTTATAAGAATTAACCCTTGGAAGTCTGGGGCCTTTTTGAGCGTTTTTTCACTACTTTACAATACGTTTATTAGTGAACTGCTTGATATCATTTTCTAGTACAACCCCAGCTTCTTTTTTTCAAATATTTTTTCATCATATTACCCAATACTTCCACTAAACAAACCTGAAGTTGTACAAAAAAAATACAGTTCTGATTATTACATTTTGTCATTTTGTCAGTTGAAAATTTTGCAAATATATCAAAATGGAGAACGAATAGTTTTTTTTTTTTTTCAGTGTTGAGACAAAATAAAAATTTATAAATCCCAAAAAGGCAAAGACAAGACCAAAACAATGTGAAAGGTGTATGATTTATTCTGCAGCAGGACAGTGAGCCTATACACACAGCCAAAGAAATTAAGAACTATCTTCAGAGTAAAAAACAAAAAGAAGTACTGGCAGTGGTGCATGGCCTCCACAGATCCTTGAGAGTCTGTACTTACAAGAGGATACACAAGGATGTGAGAAAGCGGCATTCACAGAAGATCTGGGGTGTGTTTTCCAAAATGTTTGAAGTTTTTTCAGAAAATGTTTGTATTGTCAGAATTGCTGCTTGTTTGAAGGCAAAGTGTGGTCACACCAAAGATTGTTTTGGGTTTCAGATTCAGATTTCTTTTGCTAACTCTAACATTTGTACAGTATTGTAAATATGCGTCAGGGGTTGTCTGTCTAAGCACCTGAAGAAAGCCTTCAGACTTCTTTTCACAAGTTCTTGTCTGAGTCAGCAGGATTTGGTACATCTGCATCCCTCCTGCGGCACCACCCGTTCTCCTGCTTTGAGCCTGCTCTATGATAAATCACTGCACCCTTCTCTGATTTCCTTCACCACGAGCAGCTGTCTGCAAAGAAATCAGCGCGGGTTAACGTTTCACCTTGAGAGAGAATGAGCAAGAATGTGAAACATATTGAATTCACGCAGGATGGTTTTTGAGGAGTCTGTCAGGACCAATTACTGAGGCACTAATGCCCTGAAACACTGTAATTTTCCACACCTCTGCAAAATGGCGCTTTGCAGTGACAGACACTTGACTATGAATTGGAAAGAATGTTCTTTTGGAGGTCACGTCCTTGCTCTCTTTCAGGCTCCTTTTGGAATTCAACTCGACTTAAATGAGCAAGCATCTAGCCCCGATGATAAACTGATTTCTGTAAATACACAGCCAGTCACTTTTCATTCCTTTCAGGCACTTGTTTTTGTGGTACTGGCCTGTCAATCTTGTGCAGCTACTTTTAATTTAAGTGAATGTTTGTTTATTCCTTCACTGACTTGGTGAAAGGAGCTCTTAAGTTGCATCGTGTTGAATAACATCATCTTCACAGGCTGATGATTTTAATCTAGCGCACCATGATTTAGTGAAATCCTCTTCACAGATAAGTGCATGTTCTGCAAGCGGAAGATGCATCTAGAGCGGAAGAGTGGAGATGATCTGGTTATTGTGCTGAAAGTCATGTAGAGTCTCTTCTGACAAGTCAGACCTGCATAACTGTCAATGCTAATGACATCTGAGGCACTGAGGGGTATCAGCAAAGAGTGGATTCAGTTACACTGAGCTGAATGATAATGAACATATGACTGTTGGAACAGGATGTTGAGAGTTTTAATGTTGCATAAAGTTCGTTGAGAGTTGATCTTTAGTAGATCTGTGAAATCAGTTTGAATGACACACAGTAAGCCAAAAGATGAGATCATTTGGAAGCTTCTATGTCTCTGTACAGCATAACTTTGTTGAGGAGAAGATTGAAGATCTATAAAAAGCACAAGTGAGCTACAAGATCTACATCAAGGAGCTTTATGAGAAACTGTTGAGATTTTATCCAAACAGAAGAAGCACAAATTAAATGGCAATCTCCCCCTCTCTGTGATTGCATGCAAGATCCCAGTCCCATGGATAATTGATCAGTTCTTAGGAACCAGTCCAGTCTAGAGTCTGTGCACACCAACCACCATCTTGCTAATACACATGATTATTAAAAATACAAACACAACCTTAAAATAAACAAAATATGTGAAGGACACAGCGTAGAGAATTTTTTGGGCCAGTAAAATGTTGTCAAAAAGCTTCAAGCATCAACGCAAAAGTGATTGTAGTAAAAGCGTCACTGCTTCGGAAGCTTCGTTCAGCCCATCTCTAGAGAAAGTTGTCAAATGAAACCCAAATCAAGCTTTTTAGCACAGCTCGCTTGTTTAGACTCGCTTGTTAACAATGAATCACAAAATACCATGCAAAAAGCAAATGTGAGTGAATCAAGAGGAAGCACATCCCAGATTGACCCTGTCCTTAATCCCAAGGAAAATCTGTAAAACCGCAGTGACCAGACCAGAGCACATTCTATTGGGAAGTGTGCCAACCTGTTGATTGACTACAATAAATGTCTTAACTCTGCCAATGAGGCATTGTCACCAAATGAGTGATATTGTTTCCTCACATAGAAGTGCAAATCATTTTTGTTCAAACACATTTTATCTCTGTGTTGAATTCAGAGGACCCATTTCTTTGTCTTCCGAAAACATAATTTCATGTCACATAATGCAATGATAAATCACTAAAGGGTGCATTAATTCGTGTTAAATGTTTATTGTTGGTGTTATAGCGTCTGTCAGCTTAAGTTTGAAGGAGAAATTCAAAAGAAGAAGTTTCAAACACTTTGTTGCATGGCAATTAAATCTTCAGGCTAGGTTTAACTGTGGGGATAATGTATGTCGGGTTTGACTGTGCGAATCTATTTCTGATCGGTTAGCAGCATTAGCATTAGCCCCAGTTGGGCTAGTTTTCTAAGGAATCATAAGAAAACAAATCACATTTACAAACGTTTAAGGCTGCAATAATTCATAAGTTGATCTGGTAGCACATAAATAAATAAATATATAAATAAACTGTCTGCATCTGAACTGATTCCACATTATTTATACTTCATCGTTTTTGCTGTTTAATGTGGATTTTTAGTGGCGCTTGACTGTGTTTTCTCTCAGTCTACACTGCCATCTAACGGTGAAAGAACCTTTTGTAGCTAGACTTGATCAGGAGGACTGTCAGAATGAGGGTTGTGGCAATAATAAAAATTGAATATGGCTCCTAAAACCGACTCAGTGACAAAAAACAATAAATTATGTAATACAGTACCTTTTTAATAATGCATTAAAAGGCGTTTAAATGTCCTAAAATCAAGTCAGAAACAAAACAGTTTGGTCTTGAAATTAGAAATATTTGCTAATATTTTATGGAAAATGTTAATCTGTAAAAAACAACACTAACAGAGGAATGTTTGCATTTAGTACGCAGTAACAGGAAATATAGTCTTAAAACTACATATTATAGCTTAAAATTAAACTGATTTTCTTTTTATGAGCACTAAATAATCTTTTTTTTATGATTAAACTACTTTTTTAGGAAAATGTATTAAAACAAAGACATTTTGTCTTTAAAATAGTCCTAGAAAACCAGATTAAAAAATGACAAACTTCTCTATTGAAATGCAGTAAATGAACAAATATAATGAAAAACTGATTTAAATCAAGAATGTAGAGGAGCTTAAAATACAGAGGAGCTTAAAAACAGGAATAACTTCTTTTGTTTTAAGGTTCTTTTTCACAAGCATTTTCTTTTTGTTTCAAGAATTCTTATCAAGTCAAATTTGCTTTCCACATTGTCAGATTTTTAAACTCTATTAAAGTTATTTCATTCACATTTTTAAAAAGGATTCTAGATTTAAGTTTATTGGCAAAATCAAAAGCTTGTTTTTGACCACGATTCCTAATTAAAACAAAATAATCTTCACAAAAAATGTTTTCTACTCAAGAAAATGTAGGTGATATTTTCTCAAAATAAGATAAATTATCTTTATCTTTAATAATGAGAAAATGCTCAGAGATTTTGAAACCTTTTTCTTGTTTTTGCAGTGAGGTTTTTGAGAAATTAAGAACTTCTAACTCAAATGTATGTATTTGTTTGAACGGTGTGAGTGAATATTTGGTCTAAAACCAAGTAAAAAAAGAGTTTTGTGAAGATTCAACAGCTTTAGTTAACTTAGGCATGTAGACATGATATAGTCAGAAGCACACAGCCTAAGACCGTGTCCACACGTAAGCGTTTATTTTGAAAATTGGTATTTTTCTGCACAGTTATGCTGTCTGTCCACAAGTAACCATGCACCTTTGAAAATGCCTGCCGAGGTGAATCCAATTTGTTACGCACCGCACCCAGGGTCTGTGTAGGCAGGTAAGATTTTTGAGTTCGGGGGGTGGAGTCACTGCTGTGTTTTCAAACGGAGAGAGCAATGGCGGCCGAATTGAGGACTATGCTGTTGTTTTTTTCCACTATTGTACCTTACAGCATGTACAGGATTACATTCACATTTTTACTATTTGATCACCGAACCTGTGTTGATCACCGTCGCCTATGTTTGTGCACACGCTGTGCTGAATAATCATTTTAAAAACACCATGAATCAAATGCCACCTGTTGGTTTGGTAGAGTCATTACAGCGTTTCATGTGGACATGGCCCAAGAAAGAGAAAATGAGGGGGAGGGGATTGGGGGAGAGGAAAGGAAGCAGCCTTTTTTATTAGCTTGTCACTTCCTGATTGTGAAGGTTTTTTCTGTTACCATCATTTTCTCTCTGAATGTTCAGTTTCAACCATGTTAATGCCCTTTTCATTCTGAAAGCATGCATAGAGGAAATAAAATTGCTGTTTTTCAGTGTGCCGCACAAGTATGCCTGCAGATATTGTGTTCCTGGTGGATGAATCCTGGTCGGTCGGTCCAAGCAGTTTCCAGCAGATTAAGGAGTTCATCTCTGGCCTCATGCGAGGCTTCCAGGGCAGTGTGATTGGACACGAGGGCACTCGGTTCGGAATGACGGTTTACTCAGACTCTCCCAGGTTCTTACACTCATTAACAGTTTGGATTCCCAATTCAAGCATTTCCAGTAAGCCTCAGGTTGTGCTGTGTTTGTTCAGGATGCGTATTGCTCTCACGGATTATTCCACCCTGGATGAAGTGCTCAGAGCTGTGGAGGATGTCCCCTATGAAGGGGGCAGCAGCCGCACAGGCCTAGCCCTGGAATTCCTGGTCGAGGCTGTGTTTAGTCCTACCATCATCAGAGAGAATGCCCCAAAGGTACATAAGCTTCACATTGAACATTATCAATCCAAAATTCATTCCTGGCTTCATTGTGAGCATTTATTTTAGTAGAATTATCTGAATGGAAAACAAGAAATGAGATGCAATGCTTTGTTTTATTAGGAATTAACAAATCAGTAGCGTCAAGCTCCAGTGGTGTAGGGGTTAGTGATCTAGGTTTGTGTTCTGAAATCAGGGTCGTTTCTCCTTCATTCTCTCCATTTCTTTCTTGTCTCCATACTAGGAATTGAAAGACCATGTGTAAAAGGGGCCGTTACATCACCTTTTTTTTGCTTTCAAAATACAATTTTCATCATAAGCATTTTATTGGATTCATTGTATTCATCAAAAACATTGAGTTTACCCTTGTTACACCCACCGTTCTGTTCTGAAAGAACCCTATCTGCTGGACAGAACTCAACAAAGCGTCTCTTTTAAAGCTGCAGTACCGTGATCAAGTGGATATTTTTAACTTAAGTTTATCTTTGCCTCTGAACGACCAAACACACAAGGTTGACACTGTCCCTTAATGCCATACTTCTGTAGTTACACTTCAGGGTAATTTTTTTTGTTCAAACTCTCAAACAGCATGTTTGCTCTACATGGAAATGTGAAGCATTTGCAGTAATATGATTGGTTAGTGGATAGGGAGGAAATCAATGGCGCGGTTCATTTCCTCAAGCCTTTTTAAAAGAATTACAAAAACATACGCAAATGACTGAAAAAAAAACTTCAAGCAAGTGTCTGTTGAGAGAACGACTGTAAAATTAAACTAGTGATCAAGTGATCAAAATTAAACAGTGATCAAAGGGCTATTGCACCCCTTGTTGGCCAGTATATTTCTCTATGCTCTTCGACCAATTCATGTTTAGGAGATGGATTCAAGTGCACATTGTTAAAGTTTTTGTGCAATACAGGCACAAAAAAATATTAAAACCACGCCACAAAGTGCCATGACTCCCCATTTTACTCCTGTTCTGACTTGTGTGTGAAATTCTGTGACTTTTCGAGCACGTATTGACCCTCAAATATGTGCAGAAAGCCGTGAAACAATATTACTTTGAGCAATTACAATAGGCTTCTGGCACCTGTGTTCGATTGAGGCGAGCTGCTCTTGTTCATCCCATGCTGCAGTGCTCCGCATTGTCCCCCCTCCTCTGCTCAGTGCTTGATTAGGATTCTGAAGTGCTCACATCTTCCGGTCCTGCACTTTCTGTGGAGATATCAGCAGGAGTTTCAGATGAGCTGCTGAGATTTCTCCATTGTTGACACTCCTCTCACATAGAATGCATGCTCTGCATTAGTTTAGTGTTTGTTTTGTAGAGATGAATCCAGACACAGCTTGTCCAGTGAACTTTAGATGACCCAGGAGGTGGTTCTTTTTCGGAATTCTCATTTGTGAGTGTAAGCAACTCTGCAGGTTTCCATCTGCTGTGCTGGGAGAATTATGTATGCAATGAGATGATAATTCATGCCGTGTTCTTTCAAGGGCATCAGCATCAGCAAGATACTCTTAATGGCAGGCTGTGGCCTTCTGTACACATTCACAGCTTTGAGAAGAGTTTGTAATGTAAAACATACTAGAAAATTCCAGAACACAGATACATGCCACTAAGCATTAGATGTTTAGGTGTTGTTTGCTTACACTGTTTTATTATTTTTAAAATACTCTCTATGTAACAAATTACAATTTTACATGAAAAAACAATTCATAACTAAAGATGCAAGCAGTGATAAAAAGGCTCAAGCAGCTCCGGAGCTGTTGTCACTCGGTGGCCAGTTTGTTGCACTACGGCCAATTCTTTTTTATAAGAGATGTATTCAAGCAAGAATTGCTAAAATGATTGAACAATACAGGTTGTTAACTGAATAAAAACAACTACTTAAAGTGACAAGAGCACCAGTTGGCGTTGTGAGTTCGGTTTTGGTCAATGTTCTTGTCACATGATAAAAATGATACAAATAAAGTACCTTATCAATGTAAAATGTTGTTCTTTCTGTGGCCACCTGGTGGCGCTTTAACAAGAGTATAAATTGTAGATGTGCTCAGGCTCAGACATGAACTGTTAACAGAGTTGGTAAATTTGGGGTCTATCAGACATTTTATGGCTAAGTTATAACAACTTCCCATTTATGGCGGTATGCCATTTCGATTACACACAGTGTAACGAAGTCAAATAAGCTTCAAAATCTAACATCCCATATGCCTTAAGATAAGACTGATGGGGGTTGGAGGTAAACAGAAAAAATCACTTAGGTACAGCATGTGCAAAAGTACCCATTTTTAGAGGGATTTTTTTTTTGTCAAAGAACCTACTTCCTGTTAGTTTTAAAAACTTGCTCCAAATTACTTTTTTTGTAGGACTTGATCTCTTACACACATTTCCCAAATTCAAAGCCCAGTTTGAAATTGCAGTAAAAAATAGCTGAAAATGGCATTTTGTGGCCATTATGTGGCGCTACAACTGACACTATTAGCTCTATATAGATTAATTTATATACACACAGATCAGACATTATCGTACTGCCGAGATAGAACAACTTCCTGCGTCACTGCAAAAAATTCAGCTGACCACAAAGTACGAACCATCAATATTTAAAAAAAAGCTTTCCAGAGTTCCAAAGGGATAAAATCTGTAGGAGGAGTTTGTTAAAGTATGAAGTCTGGAATTGTTCCACATTTTACAAGAAAATTCAAATAACCGACTTCCTCTTGGCTGTAGAAACTTGCTCCAATTTACTTTTTGTAGGCTTTAGTGGTTTACATCAGTGTTCCAAATTTCAAACATGTCCTTCAAACACATTCTGAAATATAAGTATAGATAGAAAATGGGATATTCCATGTTGCCATTAGGTGGTGTTATAACTCAGTTGGTTGTTATATATTTTTTTCAGACATGGACTCTTAATACGCATGACAAATTTGAGCACGATTGGACATTGCACTGGACTGAGTTATTAACAACTTCCAGTTTATAAAATTTTGAATGTTTGACATAGTTTAACAAAGTCAAAAAAGCTTCGTAATTTAATATCCTATATGCCTTAAGATAAGACTGATGGAGTTTGGAGGTGATCAAATATAATCTTTTGGAGGAGTTTGTTAAACTACTAAAAAGCGACCAGAGGTTTTTGCAAAATTTGTAAATAACTTCCTGTTGATTTTGGAAATGCAATCTTTATTACTTATATTTAAGTCTTGATACCCTACACATGTGTGCCAAATATCATTCACATACAACAAACTGAGAGTGCAACATTAGCTTAAACGTGTTAGGTGGCGCTATAGAGCCACGTTGTCACACCCATGTTGCCAAACCACAAACAGACATAAATTTTCACCAGTTCTGTGAAATTTGGTGACTTGAGCACATATTTACCCTCAAAAATGTACCAAAACCCACTGAACAATATTACTCTGAGCAATTCGGTGCTCTAATAATAATAAAGCCTTCAATTTATATAGTGCTTTTCCAGACATTGGATATTAGTTCAGTATTTAGAACAGTATTGTTTGAATGTAAAATTGTGTTTATTAAGATATCCGCTTCAATCTAAAAATGTTGACACATAAAATTTCTGTTACTGTGCATACTCACGTTTCACAAGTGAAAAGTCTCAACTAGCTTTGATTTCTTCAGATCATTTGCCTCAAGTTTTGTAAGTAAAGAAAGCTTTATTGCTTCGGAACATTAAACACAAAACTATATTTACAACCTCCAAAATCTATGGCATCGTTAAATGTTGTGTAAGTGTGAGATACACTATTGTGAGAAACGTTTTCTTTTCCTTTTGTTCATCAGATTGCTGTTCTGATCACTAACGGTCAGTCGGACGATCCTGTCGAGGATCCAGCAAGAGCTGTAGAGGACAGTGGCATTTCACTATTTGCCGTTGGTGAGTTTTGAGGGACAATCATAGTGAAAGTTTCTGCAGCAGGATGTAATGGTGTTGTGTTTGTGAGTGTCAGCCTTGTTTTCTTGCCTTTCTCACACTCTGTCTGTTTTGATGCCCAGAGTGCTGAAATAATTATCGCTCATTACCCAGTGCCCGACTAATTGCTGTAATTTTTCATCGAGCTCATTCCTCCTTGCCCCTTCGACACACACACTGACACATACACGCATACTGACACCATGTCCTACCCTCATAATCTGTTTTCCCAGAGAGATGCAAATAAATCAGACCATTTGACACATGTACAGCAGGGCGACACACGATGACATTCTGACATGATCCCATCACAGAGATTCTCTGCCACATAATTCCACATCTGCAGCATTGCATGTATATTTTAGCACCTTTTTTTAGGCTAGAAAGCAGGTTTGAATTTAACCTTGCTGTAATGTCAAACTGTGTAAAATTAAATATGCGCATACAGAGAAAATACAGCATATTTAATAGTCATTTGTTTTCTAGGGGTACGGAATGCTGATTCGTCTGAGCTGAAGAAGATGGTTTCAGAACCCCAGGAGGAACATCTGATGCTCAGCCCAGATTCCTCCTTCCTGGAGAATCTGCTGCCCAAGCTTTCCCGACGCATCTGCTTCGCAGCTTCAGAACCTCCCCGACCGGTTAAATTAAAGCCACCTGGTAAACCCAAGATGAACTTTTCTGGTGATAAGATTGAACCAAACTTAAGTGAAGAACTAAAATTACCATAGAATCCTGACTAAAACTAAACGTACGTCAGAAACGTCTGATTTGTGTGCGCAACAAAAAAATAAGACAAAATCAAATTTATAAAAGACAGCCTTACTTTTATAAATTTACACATCTTACTTTTGTAAATCACAGATGGGACGCGAGTATGAGCAAGTGTGTATGGGTTTCTGTCGCAAAAACACACCTCGTCTACACCATATATAGTCAAGTTAAAGCTTCTCATGAATATTCATGTATACTTAGACGAGCATTACGTGCAGAATTCAGCACATAAATCCAGGAGAACCGCTCTCGGGAATCTAAATTAGTCACACATCATTATTGGCCGAGAAATCTTTTTGTCACAAAATACACATTGTCTCTGTAAACACATTTGTCAACGCCAACATTCACCTTTAAAAAGGAACTTTATATTTTTCTTTGATGCTGTGAAATGTACGAAGAACAAAAATGCAGTAAATCTTTTTACAAACTGCAGACGAACTTGAACTATTCTTGAACTCCTGCACCCGCTAACAAGAACTTTAAGCAAACTTTGATGTCAAGTTGTGTTTTTATAAATCTGAAACATTGTGGAAAAAGAGAAGTTTGCACTTTATTTGAAGGTTTTGTACACAATTACAGAATTTCAGTTTCATCAGTTCACAGCACCTTATTCCAAAATGCAGCTGCCTGGTCCCTATGTGCTTCAGCATACCTCAAGCTATACCGTTTGTGGCATGTGCAGAGACAAGTCTTTCTGCATTGCTTTTCCATCCCCATGTGTAAAGTGCGCTGAATAGCTGAACGATGCTCATTGACACCATCTGCAGCAAGGCAATGTTGTAGATCTTTGGAGCTGGTCTGTGGGTTGTTCGTGACTGTTCTCATCATCCCGCACCTCCCCTTATCTGAAAATTTTCAGACCTTAACTAGAACTGTGCTTCCGGTCTTTCAATTCTTCACCATGTTCCTCAAAGTGAAGTGCTAATTTGTTTCTCTATTGCTAATTTAGTCACAATTAGTGCTAATGGTATTGAAATCATTCATTCCTCTTTCTACCCCCTCGTTCCGTTTGGGGTCACAGGTGTCTGCTGGTACACCCATGACAGGTAACAAGTCCACCACAGGGCAACACACAAATTCACTCACACATTCACACCTAAGGGGAAATTAACCCTCAGAAGTCCCTGCACGCACCGGTGGATGTGGTCATTATTTTGTCTGTTTTGAATTAAGTATGAATGACAATCCAGTTATTGTTTGATTTTGACTTCAAATACAATTCCAAAAATCTTATTAGCTGTGATATTTTGTGTTTAAAACGAACATTACAAGACTTAAGAAGCATAATTTGCCAGGTAATTAATTTTTAAATGAGAGAAACTGCGTGGTCTTAAATTTGAACTGTTTCAGTTTCGTTTTAGACGCCAAGTCTGTGGGCGTAAGTGCCATCTAGTGATGAAAAGAAGGGATAAGTCTTTGACATGAAAGACCTGGTACAAGGGCTCTTTTTAAAAAAAAATTCCTGCACAAAACAAAGCACAATGGAACAATAAGTGCTTGGATAGTGTATAAGGTTTAGGAGAGAATGTAACAATTTTCACATTGTTTAGACCTTGTCTTTGCTTTTTGGCAGAATTTATGAATTTTATTTTTGTCTAAGTGGGCAGCACGGTGGCGCAGTGGATAGTACTGTGTTAGTAGGTTGCCGGTTTGAGGCTAGCCTGGAAGGAGTTTCCTCCGGTTACTCCGATTTCCCCCGTAATCCCAAAAATATGCGCTTAGGTTAATTCAATAATCTAAATTCCCCTTAGGTGTGAATGTGTGAGTGAATGTTGGACTGGCGACTTCCAGGGTGTACTCTTGCCCAATGTACTGCTGGAGATGGGCATCTGCAGAAACCTGTTACCCCAAAAGGGAATAAATGTGTTGGAAAATGAATAAATTAATGAATGAATAATTTTTTTTTTGTCTAAACAGGTTGTAGTTTTGTTAATAAACATAAAAACTGTTGTAAATTTTATTTTTTATTTTTTGCAGCAAAAAAAAAAAAAAAAGACAAAATCTACTACTCGGAATTGTACTTTTTTACAATTTCTAAAAAAAGAAGCTTGGGTTGTTCTAAAAAAAAAAAAAAGATAATTTTTTTGAGCATATTGTAAAATAGTACAAATGCCCAAAAGACTCTGGACTTCTAAGGGTTAACCTGACGCATGTTTTTGGGATTGTGGGGGAAACCCACGCAAACACGGGGAGAACATGCAAACTCTTTCCAGGAAGGTCACAGATGAGCCTCAAACTGGCAACTTTCTAACTGAAAGGCCACTACCCACTGCTCCACAATGCCGCTTCATATTGAAATCAATTAAATTATTTAAAAAAAGAAATCCATGCAAAATGTTGAGTTTTAAATCGACTAACCCTAACTGGAATTATATTACACTAACTATGGAACCGATGAACCACAGAACTTCACAACAGAACGTGAACAACAAAACCGAATTGAAAGACAAAACGGAGTTACCAAGATATGCTTTAATCATTTCATAACATTAAAATCTCTCTGTTTAAAATTTATTGTGTTACATGCCTGTGTTTCAGTGGTGGAGATGATAGTAGGTCCTAGGGATCTTCAAGTGAATCAGTTAAGCTACAGCTCTCTCCGTTTGACCTGGAGTCCGGCCACAGGAGATGTGACCGGCTACAGGCTTCTAATCTCCCCAGAGTCTGCAAAAGGCAATGTGCTCCCAGGACAGCAGAGAGAGGTGAGAGACACGCAAGTTTTATTAAAGTAAAGTTTACGAATTTGAGTGTGCACCTTTTCTTACAGATTGAACTGAAAGGAGATATCATTAGCACCCCAGTTACAGGATTGAGTCCAAAGACCAAATACTCTCTCTCGTTATTTCCCATCTATGATGGACGAGTCGGAGAGCCTGCCACCATCATCACAGAAACCTGTGCGTATCACGCTGGCACATTTATCGTTCCTTTTCAGTGAATTCTTCATTCTTTATTCGTTGTGGCCAGCAAATGTGTAAAGTGTGCATTTGTTCATATATTCTTTCTTGGCAGCTGCTGTGCCTCCGGTTGCAAATTTCCGTGTCATTGAAGAAGGACTATTCTCTTTACGCTTGGGATGGACACCTCCATTAGGAAAAGTGGATGGATATAAAATCTACATTCCAAGAAGTTAGGAACAAGTACATTTTATAATTAACAGACATAATTTAAGAAGTTCTTTTAAAAGATTGTGATCCTTCTCCTCTTTCTCAGTGGATAGACATGGACTCCTCTATGAGCAGACGCAGAAAGGAGATGCTTCTTCTCATGTAATTGACACACTAGAAGAGGATAAAGAGTATGTGGTTAGCATCTATGCCATTTACCCAGAAGGCCCCAGCGAGCCTGTGTCTATTACTGGAAAAACGTGTAAGTGTCTTCTTTTGTTTTTTTATTTTCACACCTCATGTGAACTCTGTAATTTGTCCATGTACGGTATATAATTCAGCTTTGTCAGAGTTTTAAAGAGTTGGAGTAACTCTCAATGTAAAATAAGCCTGAAAGAATACAAATATTCTCCAAATAATCTCCTCCTCAGACCAAGATTAAGACAAAAAAGTCTATAAAAATTGACATGAATTGGTGGAGACAAAATTTAAAAAGGTTCAAGTACCATAATTGTTTACTGTGTTTTAAATTTTAATATTGAGCACCACAGTTCCAATCACAAGGAACAAATTCGTATTATAGAAGTTAACCACATGGTAGCTTAAGGGAAAAGACTACAGCACAGTATTTTAAACATTAATTTTAATCTATACGTTGACAGTACACGTTTAAAGTTTGGTGTCCATACTGTGCTTCAGAAATGGATGAAGTCACGTGACGTGTCCTATCCAATAGTGTGCCAGTGAACGTCTGTAGCCAGATACTCTTGATTTTACGACATTTTTTTTATAGCGAGCAGAACACAGCACATACAATTCTTGTCATTCATTACTCAGCACTTAAAAGCATGAACAACCGTGAATCTGATTATCGATGATTAGTTTTAAGGTTTGCTTTGAAGGCGATGTATGTGTTTTGTAAGGAATCAGTAGAGCGGGGTTTGAAAGGAATAGTAATATGAATAGTTTATTCACTGGAGTGAAGTACAAAATTGGTGTGTTGATTACTGATGACCACTAGATGGCACCCCAATGCAGGAAGAATTCGTTAATGCACCCAGTCATTATTTAGCATCATCTTAGTGGGTTACTTTTATCAACCATTCCTTTTTTCTCTTTGGGCGTGTTACAGTGAAACTGATCCCTGTCGATGGTCTTCAAGTCCAGAATGCCACCACTGACACAGTGCAGGTTCGTTGGGCTTCAGTGAGAGGTGCCACCGGCTACAGACTCACCTGGGCATCACCAGGTGATTAGCTACTATCACAAATACAACACGACCCTGTATGCAAGAACACAACCGTGTATATTAATATATATTATTCTAACACAGAGGGACATATCGAAAACCTGAATCTGGGAGAGAACTTTAATTTCTATATGGTGCAGGGGCTGCACGCTGGCACAGAATACTCTGTCACCATCAACCCCATTTTTGGGGACACCGAAGGACCTGTGACCTCTGCCAAGACCAAGACATGTGAGAGAATGGCGTGTGGTGTTTGTAACAAAGTAGCCAGTAAAAGCTGCAAATACTTTTTAAAATTCGGTTAACAACTTAAAAAACTTTATGATTGGATCAGTAACAAATTAAGATTAATATAATGTCAAACAATATGTTATAAAAAATATTTTATACTGTTGTTGAAATAGATCATTGAATTTTTAACTAATTACAGTAGAACAGATCCATTAACTTGTCAACGATCTTACCATAAGACAAATAAAATGATACTGATACTGCTTTTGAAACATTGACATATTTTCATGCACCGAGCAAGTCATTGTCTTGTAGATAGTGTTGGGTTTGTTGGTTAACAATCAACATTCTGTGATAAAGTCACATGCATAATAAGTTTTTTGTGCAATATCAATCTTTGTTGAAAAAACATTGTTATGCCAATTAATTACACCAGGAGACAAACCAGATGCAGGCTGGATTGCAGGGATTAAATACTCAGAACTTCTAAATAATTGAATTAAATTATTGTTATTTAAATAAATAATAATTATAATTATTATTTTTATTATTATTAGTGTTAGTATTAGTATTATCACAATATATTTCAGAGACATATTTTTACACATTTATAATTATTATTTCAACAACTTGAAATCTTGGCATGACATTGTAGGGGTTTGCTTTGGAATTGCAGTTACTCTTTTCTCTCAGCAAAATAATACACACAGACATTTCAAGCTAAGGCTAAATAGAAAATTATAGTTTAAAGTAAAATGTAATTGTATCAAGTATTTTACATTTAAAAAGCTGTCCAAAAATAAGTCATTTAAAATAAACATAATCAAAAATATACACAAAATACGTAAAGGGAAAAAAAATCCTGAATATCACAGTGTAGGATTTCAAAAGAATTTATTTGCAAATTATGCAATAAATTAGAATTAATGAGCAAGATTTCTGGCTCCTCTGTCCTCCAGTCTTTACCTGTATTAATGAACTCACTGTCAGTTTAAAAGACACCTGTCCATCGAGAAATCGAATAGAACTTTTTAAAACGTCTCCTGAACGTTATGCACTCTTCCTAGCACTTTTTGTGCCATTGTGCTGTGTTTGTTCAAGAACTTTTAAAAAAAACTCAACCCCATATCACAGGAATTGGTCTTTTAAGGGTTATCTCTTCTTTTCACCACTAGATGGCACTGGTTGCCCCATTTGAGGTCTGTAAAATGAAACTGAAAGATAATCGCTCATTTTATCACTATTTAATTTGAATTACCTTGCAAATGATGTGTCATAACTCTTGTAATGTTCGTTTAAAACGAAAAATATTGACACCTTTTTGAAAACTACACATATTTGAAATCAAACCTAAACAAATGCACCGGTGCGTGCAGAGACTTCTAAGGGTTAAATAGAACTTTATGGTTACAAACGTTTAAAAAATGTTTTTGCTAGGTAAAGAATACTTAAATGGATGCAAAGAACACCATACCTACTATGAAGCATGGGGGTGGAATGGTCATTCTTTTGGGGCTGTAAAGGGAGCATTTTGACTGATTTGTTTAAAGGAAATAAAGAATAGAGCCATGTATGTGTTAGATTTTGAGTGAGAAATCATCAAGAAGGTGAAGGTGAAACATGGTTAGGTGGTGAAACAAAGGTTTAGGAGGGTCTTTCAGCATGACACTGAGCAAACCAGTGGGCAATGAAAGAGTTTTGTGCACCACTGTAGCAGGAAACAACTTTTCACTGGTTAAACACAGAACTTTTATTATCCGGGTCAAGAAAACCAAAGATTTTATCCCACTAAACTATATAAAACCCTTTTCCCTACTAATCTTCTTTTTGAAGTATTTTAAACGAGTGTATACAAAATTAAAGACGACTGCTTTCCCTGATGAGAATTGTGTGTGTTTCAGTGGAAAGCAGTGCAGTTCAGACTCTGCGAGCGTCTGCCGTGGCCACAAACAGTGCCGTCTGCTCCTGGAATGCTGTCCCGGGAGCCACAGGATATAGACTAGCCTGGGGTCCAACTGCAGGTGCCCCCGTCTCCATTCTCCTTCCAGAAATATTCTCCTCTTAATGTGGTGACCAGAAGATTCTTTCCTCTGGGCTCCTCTCTCTCTTTCTTTTTGATTTATGGTGTCTTTTTCATGAAAGTGACAGGTCGGTGACAACATAAGGTGTCGCTGTGTTGCCTTATGACTCATGCGTGTACCAGAGTAAAGAGGGAAGGGTGAAAAATATAGAAAAATAAGATTTATCTTTCAAATATATTCTTTAAAAGAGTGATCTAGAGGAAGAGTGCGATCTGTGACTCATCGCACACTCCCCCGAAAAAGGCATAGTTTGGGATAGGCAGAATTAGGCAGAATTGGGATAGTGGTTGAGGACACAAGATGCAAGTTTTGCTGAAATGATGATCTATTTTGAAAGTTCCTGGTATGAGTTCCTGCTAGGACTCATCTACAAGTTCTGTTTTTCCCAATAAAACCTGCTGAGGATATGTTTTTGGGAATGGTAAAGTGGGTGCAGAGGATATATTTAGGAAGAAGCACAGGAATATTCAATTCAATCACACCTTTATTTGTCACATACACTGTTACATGCAGTGAAATAGGACCCCTTTGGCCACAGACATCGACAGAATGAGGACAGGCCAGTGTTGAGAGGAAGCATTTGAGAAAGAAACAGAGAAATGGGCATTCATTAGGTAAGGTAGCTCAAAAAGAGTGTGGAGCAGGTAAAGAAAAGCCATTGCAACCGAGCACATATAGACATAATACAGGAAGAAAACATAGCAGGATGGGGTAGGGTCAAGGGAAGTGGTGGAACCGCTGCAGTCAGCAGCCGAAATTTTACTACTGCCTTTAACGACGCTGTACTCATGGCCTGTTCAGATTACAGCGGTTGAGAGAAGCTAGCGGTGGTGTTTTGCTGAGAGCAAGAGAAAGAACGAAAATAACGATTTTCCATATAATGTATAAATGTTGTAAGTGTGGCTAGAAGAGTTTAACTATTTTTGTGCAGAGTTCCTAGGCCGAGACCGTCCCCGGCAGCTGGCTCTGAACAACAGCAGCACTGAGTTTTTGCTGAGAAACCTGGTTCATGATACCGAGTATGTGCTGTCTCTCTATGTGCTCTTTGGCTCAGTGGTGGGCCCCGGGATCACTGCTACATTCAGAACCTGTGAGTCTGACTCAATATGCAGTTGTGCTTACGGTTTACACACCCTGGCAACGTTTGTAATTCTTTGCCAGTTTTTTTTCCCCCAGAAAATATGAATGATAACTCAAAAACTCGTAGTTAGTGTTTGGGTGAAGCCATTTATTGTCAAACAACTGTGTTTACTCTTTTTAATCCAGCTCTTATTGTATTGTATTCCCCCCTTTAACAAAAAACCCTGAAGTCTCTTGAGGTGGTTTTCAATGAGGTTCTTTATCTTCTCTGTTGGTAAAGCAGTGTCTTGCACAGACAAGAATGAACTCATATACAAGAGCGGAGAACAAACACAGCATGCAAACCGAAAGTAGCCAAGTAAAGAAACCCTGACTAACAGAAAACTACTCCACAAGAAGAAAGCTAAACTGAACGGAAATATAAAGACGAACTAAGTAGTAACTCACAAGATGGACCCTGTAGGTTGCAGTGAGTGACCACGATACATATACATCGACAATGAGCACATAATAATAACTAAATAAAAGCCAGACAGGCAAAGGAAAGCAGCTGGGAAATGGCAGAGATCTGATGGAAACCCAATCACAAGACCAAAGCAGAAGGAAAACACAGAAAATATAAAAACGAGAGAAAAAGATTGAAAATAAAGACACTTTTTTCACTTGGCTCTGGTGGAACCAATGATAAATCGACTTGCTCTTGTGATTAGGTTCGTTGTCCTGTTGGAATGTTCAGTAATGTCCCATGTGCAGTTTCCGGCTGTACTCTTTCATCATAGGTCATCATATGACTCTAAAAGTTTGGTATCATTGTTCCAAATAACTGAGGTTTGGGGCTTTTTTCTGAGCTGTTTGGCGTATTGTAAGTAGCTACTTTGCTGGCAATGGCTCTCTTCTGGGAACTCGACCATACAAACCATTGTTCTTCAAGCATCTCCTTATTGTGCTAAAACAGCCACGCCACATTTTTTCAGAAAGCCCTGGATTTCAGCTGGAGTTAACTCTTGGTTTTTCTTTGTATCCCTCACAATTTTTCTGGCAGTTGTAGCAGAATGTTTCATTGTTTTCAACAGAATCCCTCACTTTCCACTTCTTCAGTTTGAACTCTGCTGATTGGCATTGCAAGCTGTCTGGAGATCGTTTTATATCCCATTTTACCTTTCCCCGGAGATCCTTTGGCTGCTCCTTTGCTCTCCCCACTGCTCAGAAATGTCAGAGAATCAGTGGATGAAAGAGGCAAGCACCTTATCAGGAGCCAGAAACTCAGAAACCTTTTCTGCACAAACATTGATTCCAAGCAAACAGGTCGAGGTGAGGATGGTTACCTTCACCAGCCGTTCGAAACCATCTGAGTCAGTTTTTGTGCTTGTAATCAGGCCCCAAAACTATTTAGCAGTGTTATTTGTTGTCTTTATGCTTTTTAAAAGAGTAAACACAGATGTTTCACAATTAATGGCTTCACCCAAACACTAATCACGAGTGCTTTTGTGCTGTTATTCATATTTTCTGATAATGGCCATGAAATCAGAAAATGTAAACTTTTAAGCACAATTTCTCATCAGCTACACACTCATCTCACACACTCTTGCTCTCCAGCTCCTCTGGGATATGTCTCAAACTTTAAAGTGACGTCCTACACCAGCTCAACCATCAGTGTAGAATGGACTGCCATTGTAGGAGCAACTGAGTATAAACTCACTTGGAGTTCAGGTAAAAGGGTTGTGTTCGTTTATTATTGACCTGTTCATTATTATTCCTTGATGTGATTGTTATTTGCTTGCAGAATTTGTGCGTCCACAGAGTCGGTATCTGGACCGCAGTGTTTTACGACACAGCATCACTGGTCTTCAGCCAAACACTCTTTATTCTGTCTCCATTCATGCTCTCTATGGTAACACGGAGGGGCCAGACGTCACACTCTCACAGCAGACAGGTACTGCTCCGCACATAAGATTTAGTCACATCGTGTAGAATTCTCCTGGATTCTCTAAGACAACATAAAAGTAATGGTTAAAATTATGCCATTTTAGAAATATTTGAGCCCTCTTAACCAGGACTGTACCGGTAATAACTTTCTAAACGCAATATTAATCGCAAAAAAAAAGTTTGAATCACAGCGTATTAGCAAAATGCGGAATTCACTTCCGTTCCTCTCTATCTGAATAAAACCTGAGGTATGTTTGAGGAGGAACGACACAAAAAGATCCTAGGAATGTCAGAAAAGTCCATAATATAACAATATAACTCCTTCATGTTCTTAACAGTATAGTTCACATTATCAAGTGCCTTATAATTTCATGGCAGATTTGTGATTTGTGCATTCCCTATAGCAGTTCTTCAAGACCACACCCATTGAAATCTTAAGGAAGTTGAACTGGGTGGGGCCAAAAGCTGAGCAGATGGTGGTTGATTGGATGAACTTACTGTCAGTCTCTCTTTTTAATTCAACATCTCAAGTCGTTTAATGCTGCTGTATTGAGATTTTGTTCTGAAGCAAAGCATGTTCACATGAGAACAATTACCTTTTAAATGTGTAAGTTATGATGTGTCATGCCACACATGAAAACTGACAAGGGAAACTGAACATCCCTTAAAATCTCATGAAATTAATGGTAAATGTACCCCATTTAAGTTCTAAAATGTAGAGTTTATTTTACTACAATTTTATGACAAATGTGCGATTTCTGCATTCCTATAGCAGAACTTTAAAACCAATTTAGCTGTCACTGAAGAGAAGTATCTGAGAGCCGAGCTGTTGGGACTTCCTTTAAACTGTGAAGTAGCTGAGCTTAACTGATTGCCAGTCTCTTAACCAACTCTTATTACTGACTGCTTTAAAAAGCCGCTCAAAGCTGCCATCGTGAGATACTGTCTTAAAGCAGTGCATGTTTACTGTTATCTTTGGAAATGTTAAGTTTTAAACAATGTGTAAGTTCTGGTGTGTAATGCGAAGCAAACCGAACCATCAAAATCAAAAAACCATCAAAGTTTCAAATACTGAAAGGCTGAATGTGCACCATTCATTCAAACATTCATTAATTCATCTTCTAAACCGCTTATTCCCTTTCAAGGTCATGGGGGTCTGTTGGGGGTACACCCTGGATAGGTTGCTAGTCCATCACATTAATACAACACACACAGTCATAGGAGTTTTCCATCCACATGACATCTGTGTACCTCTTGAAAGACCCCTAGAGGTTATGCCAAAATCTGGGTCAGAAAGATACCAACACATATCAAATCAGCTGAATGTGCACCCTTTATCTTATAAGTAGCTAGCAATAAAGTGTGCTACACAGTCTTGACAAATAAATGATTTCACCACTAAACGTTCCCTATAGCAGTGCCTTAAAAAAGCAGATGCATTTTATAGTGTCGGAAGAGTCAGTCATCCAGAACGAACAATGTCGATTAATTTGCTTGATTTGTCGCTTGTAAAGTAGCAGAGTTGACAGCAGTGTAAACATACATATCCGAGTCCAAATCGGCAGGTGACGTCTGATTCTGATCGAGTCTGAAACCATGTGATCAGATGTCTGGAATAGCAAAGAATGAACTCAAGTGCTAGAGCTGAGATTTATCAAAGACAGTGTTGGGCAAGTTACTTCAGAAATGTAATTAAATTACTGATTACTTCTTTTAAAAGTAATCAAATTACTCTTTTGATTACTTTATTTGCCAAGTAATTAGTTACATTACTAGTTAGATTACTTGTTACTTTATACTTTATTTTTTTCTACAGAGAAATGTCCCCCAAACAACAGGTTTAAAAGCTGACGGTGTTCCTCACAGAAAGAAGCTCTGTCGGCTCATTAGAAACACGAGAATTTTGCCCTCATCTATTACTTTCGCGCTCGCTGATTGGTTATCCACACAAGGAGCAGTTCATTGACACAACTGCGCTCCCCCTCCCCAATGTTTCACTGAAAGCCAATCACCTAATGCAAAGTTACTTGGGCAGTAACTAGAATCTAAGTACTATTTAGAAAATTATAATTTGTTTAAGTACTGCGTTTTAAAAAAAAAGTAATCTAAATACAGTAACTAATAACGATGTAATGTGTTACTGCCCAACACTGATCAAATATGTATTAAACAAATAAAACCATAAAACAAACAATCCCTCGTTGGGGAAAAGCAGGCAGGTAGACTTGAGCTAACTAACTAATACTGGAACGTGTAGCTAAACTAATAAATAATATATAGATGATAATAAAGACCTGTCCAGGGTGCACCCCCCGCCTTTTGCCCAATGTGCGCTGGAGAAGTAATAACAGGAGGCCACGTGAGTAAAAATGAGAAAGATATGCAGAGCTGTGAGGAGAAACTGGGAATAGAAAGAGGAAGGGGGCGCTAAGACCAAAGGTGACAAAATAATAGGAACAAAAATGGCCAGGGACATGACATCGGTCCCCATCACGTGTTCAGATCAGGACATCCCAACTTAAAACCACACCCATCGAAGTCTCGAAGAAAGTTCAGACATGACACACCTAAAGATGACGGATAATCCACAAGAAATTCAGATAAAGGCTTGCTGTCCTGTTCCCGACGGAGCCATCAACTTTCCTTTTAATGTTAATCCCGAATAAACTTCATGTTGTGCTGGTCAGCTGAAACCATTTTGCACTTTTGGAACTGCTGTTATTTGGGCTATCAGCTTTAACTTTAATGAGTTATGCTGTTGGTGGTATATTTGTATTGCTGTGAAACCTGATAAAGAGGTTTAAACGAGCTTCTGGTTCCATCTTAGTTAAAACAATTTACAATTACAACCAACCGATTGCTACAGGATGTAAAATTACAAAAAAATCACAATCCTACACCTTGTAATGGTGTTGGGTGTGGTCAGTGAACTCAAACAACTAAATCCACAAGAAGTCCAGGGCCGAGGTAAAGCAGGCATCAGCTCAGTTCTTCTGAGGCTGTACTTGCCCTGGGATGGACTGGCAACCTGTCCAGGGTGTACCACACCCCTCTCACCTGAAGTGCACTGGAAATAGGCACCAGCAGACCCCCGTGACCCCAAAAGGGACTAATAAACGGTAGGAAGATGAATGAATGAATGATGTTCTTTCTGCCCTGATTTCACAATTCTATTTTGATAAAAGCTAAAATATTTCTTTTTCATTTGCTTGTGTTCGTCTTCCTCGAGTGACTGTGGCTTGACAGGCGCATGTCAATGATGAGATCCACAAGAGGAAAACAGAGTGCACTTAATTAGCCGCTTCAGACACTCTGTGTCTGGGACGCGGACATCTTCCGCCCATTGTTCTAGTGGGATTGTGGTATTTCAAGTGATTGATTGACAGCCCCCTAGCTTTAGGATCACAGCTGTTGCTTCAGAGTTTATCTTTGTGAATGTTTCACCACTCTGCTCTGTTATTCACAAGCCTCACTCTTATCTTACTTTTCACAGCCTCTTTGAAAGAATCGGATCTGATCGAGATGGTTCGCGATGTCAAAGTGGTGGACAGTGGTGTCAGTTCTATCAAACTGACCTGGAAGAAGTCAGCTGCGGTTACAGGGTACAAGATTACCTGGAGTCCCTTCCATGGTGAGCAGTGACCGCCCTGACTCCTTCTACCGAGTGACCGTTACTGCTCTCATCGTCACCTTTCTCTTTTTATCAGGTGGGGAGTGGAGGAGTGAGGTTGTGCCCTCCTCTGCTTCGTCCTTTACCATCATTGAACTGCCTTCCAGTTCTGCATATAAGATCCAGCTCTCTGCTGTGGTCAGAAACAAAGAGGGAAGTCCAGTCATGGTGACTGCACGCACCTGTGAGCTGCTTCTATTGTTTCTTTCTGCATATTTTCATTCCGATGCATGTTGTACCTAAATGTGCGCTGGTGTGTTCAGTGGATCTACCCAAGGTGACGGGTCTGAGTGCACAGAACACCACAGACAGCAGCACTGTGTTAAACTGGACCAGTGTGAACGGAGCCTCTGGATATCTGCTTTCCTGGAGACACATCTCAGGTTCCAACACTGTCCATTTCATCTCTAGTATAAATCAGAACAAATATGTAAAGCTGGAAGTGTTGATGGTTTATTTTCGTTGATTAACAAAAATGGAGTGAATAATCAAAAAATAATCTAAATCAAAAAGACAGCAGCATTTTTTTTCACAGTTTCTGAAAGAACTGGAGGTTCTTGGAGTCTCTTCATGTAATCCCTGACACTCTCGCTGAAAGTGTTGGGCAAGCTACTTGCAAGAGATGTAATCAGAATAAATTTTAGATTTTATTAAATTATTTGAAACAACCGACTTTGTAGAGTAAAATGAAGTTGTTTAAATATCTTTTTGGGGTAAGTTTGATGTGTAATTAAAATGCACGTTAAAAGCGACTCCAAATCACAGTGTTTGCAGAAATCCAGCAGCATTTAGTGTTTATTTAATCAAACAAAACCTTCACTGTCTATATAATGTACACAGTGTAAAGGTTAGAGTCAAGGTGTCCTAAAAAATTATGTTCATAAAGTGGAAACGAAAGCTAAAAGACACTGTTGTTTCACACTTGCGCTAGGAACAGCACGGCGCCTTTCTTTTAGGACACCTTGATTCTAACCTTTATTACGACACATTATTGGTAATCTATTTATTATGTTTCGCTTGATTTAAAATGTTTTAAAGCGTTTTTGGTGTGATAATGATCAAAGTATCAGCACCTTTTACCATCGTCTGTCAATGGGAAAGTGGGGAGCCAGGACCTGAAAATGCAGCGTGACTTAAAAAGCTAATAGTTTCGTAAATTTCAAAAATAATGTGTGTAGGTTTCAAATAGTTCATTTTTGTTATATTTTTGGTTATGACAAAATTTGCAAGGTAATTCAAATTAAAATGTGAAAAAATGCTCGATCGTCTTTCAGTTTTATTCAACAGACCCCAAATTGGTGGCGACAGTGCCATTTAGTGGTGAAAAGAAAGGATAATCCTAGGAAATACAAGACCTGTGATATGGCTTGTGTTTTTACAATTACAGTGGTCACATTGTTTTGACCTTTGAGGGATTTGCACTTTGATTTTTTTGTTATAAAACGTAAATCTGTCAGTCCTTTATTTTTTTTTATTTTTCCAGCTAAAAAATTACAAAATGTAATACCCACAATTGTTTTTTTTGTACAATTTCAGGTTTGTTGTGGAATGTATGTAATGAAAACATATTTCAAAATCCTTAACTTTGTTCAAATGAATTATTGCTGGTTTGAATGTGAAAGGTAAAACAAAGTATTAATTTTATTAAGGTTTTTCCTTTGTTTGCTCAATTTTTTATACATTTTCACAGTCCTGTACGTTCATAAATCATTGGTGTAAATTTGACTAGTGATGTTTGCTTTCAAATGCTCTTTGAGCCTAAAAATAAATACAGATTATCCATAGTGTCCTACAGTATAACAACTGGCCAAATTATTGCTGATTCACAGTTTGAGTAAAACAAGGAGCATGATCATTTGTTTAATAATTGTGATGGGGAAAAGTAATTTGAGATAAGCTCTTTCAATAAGAGTCCCTCTCACAAAAGCTACAAAAAGGGAAGAGAAAGCAGAGATAATATCATGGAGAGATCTATGATTCATGTCTGTTATCACGGTGACGTCAGTGAGAGGCATCCTTGAAAACATGGAAGTATTTTACAGCCTGATTTTCTCAGCTTTTGACATAAGAGTGTGACTAACGACGAAATCTTCTGAATCAGGAAGTAATTGTGGCCTTTGG
Organism: Danionella cerebrum; assembly: GCA_007224835.1. NCBI lineage: Eukaryota > Metazoa > Chordata > Actinopteri > Cypriniformes > Danionidae > Danionella > Danionella cerebrum. Next base: position 121,567 of record SRMA01027067.1, on the reverse strand, counting down.
TTTTGCCGTGATTAGGCACTTTTATAGTTTCCTGCAGTTAAATGTGGAACTGAATCACTCTTGATGTTTTATCTCCAGAGGTTGTAATCTCCACTGAGCTTCTGAGCTCTGGTTTCACCTCCTTTAAGATTGAAAAACTCCAATACGGCCGAACCTACATCTTCTCCATCAGACCACTCTATGGGGAAGTGGAGGGTCCTGTAACTACCATCACAAAACGGATCCGTAAGAACTTAGCTTGGATATATTTTAAGCAAATTGCTTTGTCAGAGCTCAGAATATCTTCCGTTATGTTTTTTATTCAGTGGGGGAACCTCATCTAATTCCTGTGCAGAGCTCCACACCGGCCCCAGTCTCTGCTAACACTAGGACCAGTGACTCGAATCTACAAACAACCAGCAGAAACACTCGCACCCCTTTGGCCATAGCTCCCATCACACCAAGCATCACACAGAAACTCCAGACTGGACAAACAGCCTCAGCACAAAGTATCCATACTGCTGAGATGATATCACCTGGACCCGGTACATTTTTATTTAGGCCACTCATACTGATCTACATGTGTTGTGCTTGAAAATAACTACTTTGTATATTATATTCACTTTTGAAAGTAGTTTTAGAGTTTCAGAGCAGAATTTTTTTGAAAATATGAATCACACAAAAGCATGTTTTTCCACTCGTGGTTAGTTGTTGTGTGAAGCAAATTATTGTCAAACGACTGACTTTACTCTTAAAAAAAAAAAAAACTCTCTGAATCACACTGATCAAAGGTTTACTCACCATGGAGATTGTGTCTGATAACAAGCACAAAAACTGCCACTGAAGGGTTTGAACGGTATGTGAAGGTAACCATCCTCACCTCGACCTGTTTGCTAGGAATCAATGTTTGTGCAGAAAAAGTTTACCACTTTAATCCAGTGTTGCTCTGACATTTCTGAATTCTTAGCGATGGGGAAAGCAAAAGAGCTGTCAAAGGATCTATGGGAAATGGTACTTGAACTTTATGAAACAGGAAAGGGATATAAAACGATATCCAAGGAACTGGGAATTCCAATCACCAGTCTTCAAACTCTGATGAAGAAGTGAGGAATTCTGTTGAAAACAACAGACATTTCTGCTACAACTGCCAGAAAAAATGTGAGGGATACAAAGAAAACCCCAAAAATAACTTTAGCTGAAATCCAGGGCTCTCTGAACAATAAGGAGGTGCTTGAAATCAAAACTTGAACGGAACACCATCCCTACTGGGAAGGATGGAGGTGGGTCACTGATGTATAGGGTGCTATCTCAAGGTCCAAGGTCTGCACGACCAATTCGAGTGGGGCTCTGGGGTCTACCGCAGGCAAATGTGTCATACATAGTGGTAACCAAGGTCCTGAACCGCCCCCCCCCCCTGGATGAACAGGTCTCACTTCAGGGGAGGCACCGCCACAAGCAACGAAAGTTCTCCAGAAACAGAGAGGTGCAACTAAAAGAAGTTTAGGATCGTCCTCTCTGAGAGCGATTCAGCTTCTCATGCATCAGCAGGTAAAGACAGCAGTCTGTCTTGACTACAGAGGAACAGACCGTGAGAGTGAGAACAAGTGGCAGAGCGCACACCATCTTGACGATTGTTATCACTGCTGTGCTGTCTATCCTGATAAGCACCAGAAACCGTGTCCGTTCTTCAGGAAGCCACAATAGTCCACATAATGCTGCCAATGCTAAATTTATGGCAGAAAGGGCGAAGTCAGTTGCGGAACACAAGTCCATACTTTACTTTGTACGAGTGCCAAAAAATGTTTAACAGTGATTGGCTGATCTCCCCTCTTGAGGCAGAGCTAAGTACATGTTTAGTGTGAGTATTTGTAAAACAACAAAACAATAATAGGACAAATCAGGACTGTTAATATAGAAACTGCAATATGTCGTCGCTCCCTAATGCCTTGGAATGCAGAATGCAAATTTATCATTCATTCATTCATTCATTAAACCTGCTTATTCCCTTTTGAAGTCATGGGGGTCTGCCGGGGGTCACACTGTGTGAGAGGTGGGGTTCACCCTGGACAGGTCACCCAGTTGCTGGGGCAACACACACATTCACACACACACGCACACGCGCACACACACACACACACACACACACGCATTCACACTAAATTCCTAAGGGGAAAACTCATACTCGTAATATCTGAAATATCGTACTCAAGTAAAAGTACCATTACTTGCCAAAAAAATAAAAAGAGTAGAGTTTCTAAATGCGAAAAAGTACTTCTAAAACTACCCGAGAGCATTACAATGATCAATACTTTCACCTTATATCCTGCAAATTGAACATGTAGCTCACATCAGAGCCATTTTCAAAATCGAGGAGAGGTAAAGAGAGAGAAAAAAGAAGAGCATGAAAGAAAAGAGATTGATAGCATGAAGAGAGAGAGGAAAAAGAGTGGAGAACAAAGAAAGGAGTGAAAGAGAGGGAAATAGAAAAGAGATGGAAAAAATGGAAGTGAAAAAATAAAAAATGAAAGTGAGATAGAGACAAAAAGATTGAGAGAACAACAGAGAGAAATACAGGAGAATGAGATAGAGAGATAGAAAGAGAGGGAGATAAAGAAGAAATAGAGAGCAAAGAGAAAGGAAGAGAGAATTCAAAAGAAGAAGAGAGAAAAAGTGACATTGAGATCTCAAAACAGTAGAAATGCACGAGAGAGAATGATGCAACTATTTTCTGGCTATTGAAACGATAAACGAAAATTAACGAGTTGTTCTTGGAAAATAATTTCAATTTCTACTGATTGTATTGATCTTATTGTCTCGCTAGATCTCATTTCTGGGGGGGTGATTGTTATTACGCAGTTTGATTGGACAGGATAGGTGCCAATCGCCGTACGAAAAAAAGCATTTATGGCAGGTTTTTACTAATTACGAAGAAAAACTACTCAATCTCAGTAATTTGAGTATTTGTAATTAGTTACTTCACACCACTGATAATGACACCCTAGTAATGCATCTGTGCCTCTCTTTAAGGCTGCGGCAGAATGAAGGCAGATATTGTGTTTCTGGTTGATGAATCCTGGAGTATTGGCACCAATAACTTTGAAAAACTAAAGGATTTCCTGTTCAGAACAGTCACCCACTTCCCCATTTTAGGACCAAAGGGAACTCAGGTATGAAAATGTAGCATGTGCATAAAATCAATTAATTTCTACCTCATTAAAAGTGTATTTCACTGAATAAATTACCAGAAATTATACTTTGCACTGGTTTTCTATTGTAACAAATACAAAATTTTTTATTTCTAAAAATAAAACCATTTTCTCCACTGGTTTCAGATCGCGGTGGTTCATTACAGTGACCAACCCCGGATCGAATTCAACTTTAGCACTCACAAAGATCGCACCTCTGTTCTGAGAGCCCTCAGGGATGTCCACTATGGAGGCGGCAACACAAAAACAGGTTGGAAATCACATTAGAAGACCCAATGTTGACCTAATTGTTAATGGTTGTAAACTGTTTATGAATGTTTTTGTAGGTCGTGGGATCAGCTATGTCCTCCGAGAGATGTTTCAGGAGTCTCTGGGCATGAGACAGGAAGTGCCTCATGTTTTAGTGTTGCTGACAGATGGTAGGGCACAGGATGATGTAGAGCCCCCATCCAGGATAGCACACGCCCTGGGTCAGTATATTACTATTCAAACGTATTAAGGAGAAATATCTTTTCAGGTGCTTTCCCCTTTTAGAAAATACTGCAAAAAGAGTGATGCAATAATAAATATCATTAGCTTTTATTTAGGATGCATATGCGAGTTAAAATTGTCAAGTAATTTTTAATTTGGGCCAAATGATTCCTTTTCTTTTGCTTCCACATGTTGATGGCAGCGTAAAGAACCGCCGGCGGGAAATGTATGACATTTGAAATCTGTAACTCAAACTTTACTAGTCCGTGTTTGTAAAGATTCCCTGATTATTTGGTATATCAATTTAACTGTGTGTACATTTATGTATTTAGCAGACGCTTGTGTCCAAAGCGACTTACGGTTCGGGAGAAAAATAAGCAGTTTGTTACAAGGTCTGATTAATCATAAGCCACGCACAAAGAAGATGTTCGAGCTGATAGAGAAAATAAATTCAAGTTTTTTTGTTGTTTTTTTATTAGTTAGTTAAGTTAGCTCTCGAAAGAGTCGAGTTTTAGATGCTTTTTAAAGCTTGAGAGAGACAGCTTTCTGGATTGGGACTGCAAGAGAATTCCACCAGTCAGGATCTGTGAAGGAGAAAGTTCTGGTGAGAGATTTTTTGCCTCTCTGAGATTGGACCACTAGACGCTGTTCATTTTCTGAATGGAGGCATCTGGAGGGGATGTAGGACTGCAAGAGTTTGTGGAGGTATGATGATTTGAACCTGATGCTAGCCTCAGTGGAGAGAGATGGGGGGAGGAGTAATATGAGCTTGTCTAGGCTCCATGAAGATCAGTCGAGCTGCGGAGGTCTGTATTATTTAAAGGGGTCTGACTGCACAGGAAGGAAGTTCAGAAAGAAGAGTATTGCAGTAGTCGAGTCTTGATGTGACCAGTTCTTGGATCAGAAGTTGAGTTGAATGTTCTGTTAGGAGATGTCTGATCTTTCTGATGTTGAACAGAGTGAAGCGACATGCTCGAGCGATAGTGATGTGCTCCTTGAATGTTAGATGCTCATCGAAAATCACTCCAAGGTTACGGACCGAGATGGATGGAGGGATTATCGATTGCTCCTGTTGTATGGTGTTGTCCTGCTATACAGTGTGGTTGGCAGGGATAACCTTCAGTTATCAGTTCAGTCTTTTCCATGTGGAGCAGGAGGACCCAGGGAGGTGATGTAGGTTGAGAAGAGCAAAGAACCAAGAACTGAACCCTGTGGAACTCCTGTGAGCACTCCTGCTGCGGCTTGTACACCTTGTCCCTCAAGCCGACTCTGACTGATCTGGCAGTGAGATAAGACTTCAGCCATTGCAGAGCAGTGCCGGAGATGCCCTTTGTTGCGAGTATGGACAGGAGGATCTGATGGTTCACTGTGTCGAAGACTGCGGCGAGGTCTAGTAGAAAGAAAAGTGATAATTTTTGCTCTGGCAAGAGCCTTTGTCACTGATTGAAGAGCAGTTTTGGTTGAATCTTGATTGGTTCTCGTCAAGTTTTCCATTATCTGTGAGGAAAGAAATTTTTTTGCAGTGAAAGGTAGAAAGGAGATGGGTCTGTAGTTTTCTACCTGTGACTTTTTAAAAAATAGGAGTTACCCGAGCCTCTTTGAAGGAGTCTGGGAAAGTGCCGGATGTGAGAATTTAGAATTTATGAAAAAAAGAGGTTGTTCTTTTGTTTACACTGATTTCAACCCATAGAACCTTTTGGCAGAAGCTCATGCAATTTTGCACATTGGTGGAGGTGTGTCCTTTTTTTCCGTAAATGTGAAGTCTCTGAATTACTCTCTAGCCCCACCAATAGTCCAAATTTGCAGTTACATTTATACTAATACTTTTGAACCTAAAACTAAATTCTTTGTTCAAAAGTCCCACTTTTGGAAACTCCTCCTTAGCTATTTGTTTGGTCTAGATCTTCACCGCACCTTGCCAACTGCATATACAGAGTTAACATTGATAAGTCAAGTGATTTTTTTATGTTCTTGTGAAGTGTTTTCACATATTTCCCACTAAATTGGTAATGATGGCTTAAATGTATTTGTACCAAATATGAATCATGTTTTCCCAACGATCACCTGAGGTTTTTCGGTACAATTTCGGCATAGTATCCTCTGGTGGTTTGAAGATATGCAAAAATTGGTATTTAGTTGTATATCTCCTATACTTTTTGTGCCAAAATCATAAATTTGTATGACACGTTCTGAGCATCCAGTCAAACAATGTCCAAATTTTCTCTATTATGTGCAATTTTGAATTATGTCAAAAGCCACCGGATTTCATGAGTGCATCAATATAAACTTTCAAAAGTTGGCAAGCATGGTTGACACCATGCTCTGAAAGGACTCAACAAATTTTAACTAGTGCCACTTTGTGGGTCTGTTTTGAAATGTTTTGTTAAGCTTGAAAGTTAAAGATTTTCTCATGTAAACAACACACCTGCAATAAACCATCAATGTCCTCCAAATGAACTGTTAGCTTGAAAGCCATATTTATTATAGTTTCAGGAGTTCGAATATCTGGACCTGCTTTAAGTTCGTAAGCATGTGTGGTGGGTACGAATGTGCAGGCTTGCTGTCTTGCTCGGATGCGTCCGTGTAGACACCCATGAGAGGTGAAGAGGAGGAAGGTGGGAGCGATGACGCTGATTCAGACTGAGTCAGGGAACAGGAGCAAGGAACAGCTTATATGGAAGAGGGTTGATTGAATAATTGAAGTAGGTGTGGCTCCAGATGGTCTTCTCCCAAAAGACGTTTAATAAACTTTATTTATTGGTCACAGTTTATTGATCACAAAAACAAGTAACATAAACACAAAAGTAAAAACATAAAATATCCTCGTAGAGAAAACCTGGATAACATAAGACTTCTTAAAAAAGGAAGAGTAAACTATGACCAGACTTTGTTCATGAGTGTGACTGCGATGGTCAACAATGGTACTGTGCCAAGCTCACGGAGGCAAGGGAATATATACACGGTATAACACAAAACCCCTGGTGAGTAATGACACTAAATAGGAAGTCGGAAAGGAAGTGAAAGACAGCTGGGAAACACAGAATGAATGACCAAGACGGAAGTAAATACACGAGGAAAACTATGAAACGGGGAAAAGGGCAGAAAATAGCTTGAGAAATAGACACCTCATAGCCGCAAAACACCAGTGTCAACATCTACAGTGAAGAGGCGACTATGGGATGCTGGCCTTCAGGGTAGAGTGGCAAAGTAAAAGCCATCTGAGACTGGCCAATAAAAGAAAAAGATTAATACGGGCAAAAGAACACAGACATTAGACGAAGGAAGATAAAAAAATTGTTATGGATGGACGAATCGAGGTGTTTGGATCCCAAAGAAGAACATTTCTGAGACACAGAACACCTGAAAAGATGCTGGAATGCTGCCTGACGCCCTCTGTCAAGCAAGGTGGGGGTAACGTGATTGTCTGTGGCTGCTTTGGTGCTGGTAAGGTGGGAGATTTGTTCAGGGTGAAGGATTTGGGGATTTTGAAAAAGGAAGACCATACCGTGTGGACTGCGCTTGATTGGAGCTAATTTCATCCTACAACAGGACAATGACCCAGAGCACATCTCCAAACTGTATAGAGAAGAAGCAACTGGTGGTCTTCTATCTGTAATGGAGTCACCAGATCTAAACCCCATTGAGCTGTTGTGGGAGCAGCTTGACCGTATGGTACGCCCAGCCAAGGCAACGTGTGGGAGGAGTTTCTAGAAGTGTGGGGTGAAATTTCTCCAGATTACCTCCAAAAATTAATAGCTAGAAACTGGAAGAAGGAAAAAAAAATATTATTATTTCAAATAAATATTATTTCTAGCCTTGTCAATGTTTTTACTGTATTTTCTATTCATTTTGTAACTCCTGTGGTAAATAAAAGTGAGTCTTTTCTTAGATAACACATAATTGTCTGGGTGACCCCAGACTTTTGAACGCTAATGTACATATTGCACTCTTCTTACTCTTGAAATTCAACCCCACCAGCAAACCCCTCCAGTCTGAGCGGTTCTCCACATTTTCTTCAGAAGCCACAATCCTTGATCCCACCATCTTTGTTTCAGTCTTCCTTCTGAATTTCATCACCTTCTTCCATCGACATTCTTCTCCTCAGAACATCTCCAGCCCATTGGATCCTTCTACACTTTATTTCGCTTATTATGTCTGCACTACTGTAGAGGTTTCTGATCTCTCTATTGTGTTTCCTTCTCCATTCTCCTTGTTCGCAAGTATGCCCGTATATCTTTCTTAGTACTGTATTATTGTTGTATTTGATTTTGATTCTATTGCATGCATACCAACATTTATTTGCTGAGTTTATCCTGCTTTCTACCTCCTGATTTGTTATGATTACACCAAGGTCTTTGCATTTGTTAACTTATTCAAACTCATGTTTATTAATTGGTAGGAAGTCCTCTTGTTTGGATCTGGTACTGTGGAAATCTTGTGTACTTAGTTTTGAGTGATTCAGACAAATTTTTTTTCAGGGTCTTTAAATCTTCCAGATTTTCTGTGATTACTAAAGTATGTTGTCTGTGAATGCTAATACAATTACCAATTGTAACACCGTTTGCCACCGATTTTTCCTCCTCCTCTCATATTGCACTATAACTGCTATATATATATTGTATATATATTAATTGTATATATATATATATGTATATGTATATATATATGTATATATATATATATATATGTGTATATATATATATGTGTATATATATATATATGTGTGTGTATATATATATATATATATATATATATATATATATATATATACAATTAATTCCATTTTATTGCTTATCACAAAATGGAAAAACAAAATATTTGATTATTTCAAATCCCAGTGGTGTTCCTAAGCCATTCCACCTGATCAATGATATTCAATTAAAAGAGAAAATGATAGAATTTTTTTGTTATTGTTTTGTGATTGTGTGTGTGTGTGCGTGTGTGTATTAGGTGTGAGTGTGTTAGTGATCGGCATCGCTCATGCAGATATTGAGGAGCTAAAGACCATTGCCTCTCCCGCGTCCTACAAGAATATCTTCTATGCCAGTGATTTTGACGATCTTCCGAGCATCGAGAGAGAGTTTATCCACAGTATCTGTAGTGAAGCCCTGCAATCAGAGTTCAAACAACATGAGGTCAGCCATGCACAGTGGCATTATGGGTAAAATGTTCTCAACATGTAACTCACAGGACAGATTTTAATCTGTTGTTTTGTAGCCTGCTCAATTAGACACACCAACAGAAGACCCAGAACCCCTCGCAAAACCAGAAGGACCCTGTCCACTTAACTGCAAGGTTAGAGCTACCCTACAGACTGTATTGTTACTGTTTGTTAGGTTTAAAGTGAAACCTCATTTCAGTTTTTGTTGTTGTTTTGCACAGGGTCAGAAAGGAGAAAGGGTGAGTGAGTATTGTATCACTGTGAATGACATGTTTATGGCTGATTGTGTTAATGCATATTCATAATTTGTGTTTTACAGGGCGAAGGATTTGGTCAGGGAGGATTGGTATGCTTCACAGACTTTTATTACTGTTTACATTAATTTAACATTGAGGAATTTAACATATACATTTTATATAACACTTTATATCAAACCAATCTTGAAAAAGGCACTAAAATGCCTGTGATTGACAAGCATAACTACAAGTACTAATACAAACATTATGAAAAGCATCATTTGTTTGAGATGAGGCGATACAAATTTTGTTGACAAACTGTTAAGAATAATTGTGATTGCTAACCCTATAAAGACTGCCTTGACCTTTGAGCCTAAAAGTTACAGAATGGCACTGTACAGAATGTATTAATTTTAGATTTTTGTTTTATTTAACAAATGCAAATACACCTGTGAGATATTATGCATGTAGACACAAACTGAGCATACAAAAAAGAATAAAGAACGAAACTTAAATGAGCAAAAAAACCCATAAATAATTAACTAAATAAATAAATAAAGTTCATGTTATCGGGACTAGAATAGTTCAAGTTCTGCAGTTTGTGAAAGATTTACAGCATTTTTCTTTTTCATACATTTCACAGCATCGTGAGAATATAAAAGTTCCTTCTTAAAAGTAATGTTGGTGTTTCTTGATGACAAATGGGCTGCTTTGCATTGACTATATATGGCGTAGACGAGGCGTGTTTAGGGCGGAACCCATTTGCGTTCCATCTGTGATTTATAAATGGAAGATTATACTTGTAGGTGTGCGTTCGAACGGTTTTATAAATCTGTTCGCACATCCTGGGGGTCATAGCACTCGAGATGTGGTTTTAATTTTTTATTTTTGCCGATATTGTTCAATAATTTTTACAATTCTCAGTTGTATACATATCGATTGGTCGAGTGCAAACTCTTGAGCTCTTTGATCGCTGCTTGCAGCTTTATTTTTTGTCTTTCCCAAAATATATATATATTTTTTATTTCTTCACATATTTTGATACATCCCATACTAGACAGAACTCCAGTATAACAGAATAAACAGTGCGAGACCAAAAACAATTGACAATAAATCACTTATAAATTCATTGTAGTTCAGCACAGCAGACACATGTGTAACGTACCTTTATTTTTATGTTTAAACAGAGACTCAAGAATGGCCCGGGGCTTTTTGACTCATTCTCCCTGAAGGTCAAAGGGGAGAAGGGTGAGCGGGTGAGTATTCTCAACATCTGAAGGCATTTTCGGAACCCGTTCCATGACAAACTTCAGCAAACAGCAATAAAGCGAACGCATCTGTTCTGTAATTCCTCGTTCATGCTTACGTTAATCACAAAAGCACGAATTATTCAAAGCTAGGCGTTCTCCTGACAATGAGATTGATTCTGAGACTCGCTTGTTGTTTTAACAGATTAAAGGATTATATCTAATTATTAATATTGCAGATCTTTCTCGGTGCAGGCTGTTATTTATTTATTTTTTTGTTTCTGTTATCTCTTTGTGACGGTGACACATGAAAGAGCTTGTCATTTCAAAGCCAGTCTTCTGGATAACGAATGCAATGTGACAGCTCATGCTAACAAGATTCATATTGTTGCGAATGGTGCCTTATTTATTTTTTTCTGATATGCATCAATGAGAGTGCATTGTTCCTGTTGCTCTATATTTGATTTCAAAGTAATACGTGCACTGATGTTCTGATCTATTTCAAGTATATCAAACACCTTTTATAACTTTGTATTACATTTGATTTTATATTTTTGCATTATAAGGGTCTTCCTGGAATGGATGGCATCCCAGGGTTGCCAGGGCGACCGGGCAGAACTGGACCCCCTGGGTCTCCTGGGCAAAGGGTATGTTTGAATTAAAAATATATTGATATTTTTATGATTATTGCTTATTTTCATGAAATACATCTCTTATTTTTAATCAAGGGGGCTCCTGGAGTTCCTGGAGACATGGTAGGCTTTTCCCATCTCCATTTATGAAAACATAATGTAGGTGGTGATATTCTAGGGCTGGTGATTAGTTCGTTTTTGTGTCGCAATTGGGAAAGGTGTAATTATGAGTCACAGAGGAATAATTTAGTTTCCTTTTCAGCTTTTCATTCATTTGTGTGTCATTTAGTGTTTTTCTGCTGTTTGTCTCTTCATCACTGGCTATTTCTTCTATCCAACAATATCAGGGACCTCCTGGAAATACTGGAGCTAAAGGCCAGAGAGGAGAGAGAGTAAGCTGATGTTAAATCCTGCCAGTGATTTTTCTGCTTTATAGTTGCGCGATTAAATGTACTGCAAATAATTTAATACAGAAAGTATTTGAGTTCTAGTTTACATTAGTTTGCCTTTACCAGATTTCCTTTTCTTACTCTAGGGCGAGCCAGGCTATGTGATGGGTGGAGTGGAAGTTCTGCCGGGTCGTAAAGGTGAACCCGGGTCATCTGTAAGTGCTAATAAAATTATGTTAAATACTCAGTACTTTGCAAAGGTTTTATACTTTCCTGTTGTTGGACCCAGACAATCACCCGTTCGGTCAGCCCAGAAGACAACCCCCTGTTAAGACTTTGAAATAACTTGAGACGAGACAAGTATAAGGTTTATATAAAGTCGGCAGGCGAGTGCTCGTGTTGCTGACTGGGGTTCACCTCAGACAACACCACCAACTCCCACCACCTTCCTCCTTTATTTATACAAGGCAGTGGTATATTCTTAGCTGGTTACATGTGAGATGGATGCAGAACCCTACTTCTCATCATTTCTCATTGTACGGCACTTGGCCTGTCTTAAGTGGTCAGGCGTACAGAACACAGAAGTTGGGGAAGTTTTTTAAGGGAAGCCCAGAAATATGTCTCCAGAATCCACATCCATCCTAGCAAAGCTTCCATTAGCGTGTCTTTTATCGCAAAGATTAATATGTGATCAGTTTTATAAGCACTACAATGTACAGATTAATATGAGAGTTATTGAGGTTGAGGTATTATGGTTATACTGAGGTAGATTATACACTGCATTGTTAAATGATAAACAAACACTAAAGCATTAGAGAATTAAAAGAATAAAAAGTATTTTTGATTCTTCCAACACCTTTAGTATTAATAATTTATTTTCTGCAACACAGTTTCTAACGGAACTCTGCTGGAGGTTTGTTCCAAACATTTTGGAGAACCAATCACAGGTCTTGGATGAAGTTCTTAATGACTTTGGTGTGAGTTTAGGATCCTTATTACATGACAGATCAGTCTTGATTTACAATGTTTCATTACATAGAAATAACTTTATTGAGGACGGGATAGAGCATGGTGTTCAGTTGGATTCCCGGTCATGTGGGAATAACAGGAAATCATTACACTGTTCCATCCGTTCACATAAGGGTCTATGTCATGTCTTTTATGACATGTCAATTTAGCCTTACTTTACTTTATTTGCCTTAATTTTATCTTATTTTTATCTTATTTCATGTAAATTTTTATATGTTCTTTGTATGCACCAATCACTAAAGCAAATTCTTTGTAATGTGAATGCCCTTCACTTAAATGGCAATAAACACAATTCTGATTCCGATTCTGATTCCGATTCTAATTCCGATTCTAATTCTGAAAGAACAGACAATGAGGCAAAACGAACAAACCCAGAGTCATATTGTCAACATCTCATGCCACCAGTCGTCCTAATCCAGAAAATAAACCACCAAGTAGTGAAATAATGGCAGCAAGTACAGAATCAAGAAACAGAAAACAAATTGTATGAAATATACCCAGATTTAGGAGCAAATCAAATCATTTCCAGAACCAATAGATTTCAGATTTTATTGAGATTAACTCAGAGTTGTCTTGCTAAAAGTGAGACAATAGCTTTATGTAAACATTGCACGTGCATTTTTATCAATTAAATACATCTTGGTAGAATTCCCAATAAAAATTCCATACCTTATTCAACAAGATTTGAAGAAAACCCAAAAAGGACCATTTATTGTGGTTCTGCAAAAAAAAAAATTGAACAGCACATCTTGAAATCCCAGTCTGCTGTAAAATGCACCGATTTACACATTTCTCAAAATCCCTTGAGAATTAATGCTGTTGTTAAGTCAAAGGGTAGTAAAAAATCTTTATGTACTTTTTCTACACATTTTTTCTCTGTATTAAACTCCTGTGCAGTACTGTGTAAACAGAGTCAGGTATTTTGCAATTGAATATGGTCGTGATTTCCACACTTTTTGTTAAAAAGGGTCCACTTGGTGCTCCAGGGATTCCAGGGGTGTCAGGGCCTCCAGGCCTCCCAGGTCTTCCAGGACCCTCAGGGTCACCTGGGCTTTCTGTTAAGGTTAGTAGTTATGGTGCTTATTTGGCATGGGTATATCTAAAAGCTATAGCATCATTCCAGAATTGCTGTTGAGTTTATCTTGTTTATGTAATGCTTTTGTTCAAATTTCCTTCCTCTCAGGGTGAGTCTGGAGAGTCTGGTCCTAAAGTAAGCCATTTACTCTATCGCAGCTTTCTTAGGGCTTGAGCATCAAAGGTGCTTAATTGCTCAGAGTAATATTGTTCTGGGGATCTTGGTGCACTTTTGAAGGCCTAAACAAGCTGGAAATATCACAAACTTCACACACACACACACGTCACAACTGGTGAAAATTCTGATTGGGTGTGCAAAAGGGATCTAAAACACCACATAATGCATCTAAGCTAACTTTGCGCTCTCAGTTTGTCATACGCGAAAGAAAATTGGCACACATGTGGAGTATCAAGACTTAAATATAAGTAATATGGAACGCAAAATCAACAAAAAGTCTTCCCCACGTGTTAACAATCCATCCCTGTACAAACCTATACAGCAACCTACAGTGCCATTTATAGCGCCATCTAGTGGCAACATGGAGTATGCAACTTTCAATTATCAAAATCAACAGGAAGTCAATTATTTTGAATTTTCTTATAAAATTTAGTACAAATGTAGGCTTCGTAGTTTAATAATACAGCGCCACCAATTGGCCACAGATTGACAGTTAACATTGATGAAATATTTCTTTTTACCAGTTTTAAGAATATTGGCCAAAACAATAACAGAAAAAAATATCCCAACTAATTCACAGCGCCACCTGGAGGTCATGGCACTTTATGATGCGGTTAATTTGCCTGTTATTGTTCATTAATTTGATCAATTCTTGCTTGAATACATCTCCTAAATTAGGATTGGCCATAGTGCAAAAAACTGGCCTCCGAGAGGAGATGGCACCAGAGGTGCTCGAGCCCTTTGATCGCTGCTTGCAGCTTTGATTTTTATAATGAAATGTAAAACAATATACAAAATCACTTATGTTTCATTCTAATTTGCCAGGGTCCACGTGGGAAACCGGGTCCTAAAGGAGAAAAAGGAGAGCCGGGGAATAATGTTAGTGAATGCAAGTTATTCATACTGCATTTATGTCTGAAAATAGAGTTAAATATCACCTGTTTAAACTTTCCCAGAACAATTATATTAAATAGGTAAGCCATTTTGTAGGGTTTTCATGTCTTAAGAGTAAATATTGTTTTTAAGGGTGTGCCAGGTTTACCAGGGCCAGTTGGGTTGGATGGAATCTCCGGGTTTCCTGGACAGAAAGGGGATAAGGTCAGTGCTGTAGCAATCCTTACAACATTGTTATGCTGAGTAATGTAAGTTCAGTGGTGCTTTCAAAGCTTTTTCCAGTCTTGACGTCATGCATCTTAAACAAGAATGTACAAATGCATAAATTAAAGCTCCCGGCTCATCAGTCTGCTCTGTCTTTGGAAGACTCATTGTTTGAAGAGCTGTAAAAAACGTGTACTTCCTCTCCGTCCGAGTTAGATGAGGCTAAATTTAGTGCAGGGTTGTCTGATTAAATTTCCTTTTGTGTTCAACATAAAGGGAGAGGAAGGAATTGGTATCCAAGGTGCTCAGGGCCCACCTGGACTATCTGGAGAAAAGGTACATCAGCATGAAAAATGCAGACGGCACTAGCGTATTATCTCATTTAAGCATACTCTGTCGATATATGCAATATAAGTCAAGTAAATACTAATCCATTTTTAGGGTGATGCTGGAGTAGTAGGTCCAAAGGTAAGCTTGCTGAACTGTTAGATTTCTGTACTCCTTAAAATGAGTAAAGCAGACTGAACACAAATGAAACATTTCTTCCTTTCATCCAAAGGGTGAAATGGGAATCCAAGGAGTCCAAGGACTCGAAGGTCTTCGGGTTCGTCAAATTATTTTTTATCCTTGAGCTTAATCTTTTAAAAAAGTAATTTCTGCCTATTAATATTTTTTTTACAATACTTAAAAGTGCAATTTAAAATTAGCTGATGACACATAAATTGTGCAAATGTTGTAGGCTGAAGAGCTGAAAACAAAGACTGCTTTTAGAAATGCAAGTGTTAAACCTTTTTTCATCAATTAACATAAAAAGGTTTAAATGAAATCAGTGTTTGCACACAGTGTCCAACTAACCAAAGATCTTCTGTAGCTCACATCCTATTGTCTCTTTGTGTAATTTTACCACGCCCATGCATACTTCAGCTGTGTGTTTTGGGATCATCCTCCTGCTCCAAAATAAAATTTGGGCCAATCTGAACCTCTCTGAGGGTATTTGTGGTGGATAAGTATCTGCCTGTATTTCCTGACATACCCCCAACTCCATTTTCATAAAAAGCAGCCCCAAACATTTAATGAACCTCGTATATGCTTCACTGTTGCCTGCAGATGGTCATTTTTGTAGCACTCTCCTGCCCTTCAACTAATAAACTACCTGCTGCTACAGCCAAATATTTAGACTCAGTATTGCCAGACATCTCACGGGAGACGGGAGTACCTAGGACCCACTGGTACAGTTCTGCCAGTTCTGAGCTGATGGCACTTCTGGACATCTTCCATTTCAAAGATTGAAGAGATTGCTGCACAAGTTTCCTTGGTCGACCACAGCATCTACAATCCACAACGATGCGTTTTTGTGCTTCTTCACAAGAGCTTGAGAGGTCTGCTTTGGATTTTTTTGTCAGGGAGAAATCTTGTTGATGGAGGATAACTACCTTGTGTGTTGTTGCTGTCCTCAATCTTGCGATTTAAGCCTCCTACACAGCTGTGTCTGTTTCAGCTCATGACTGGGTTTCAACCTACATGTGACATTGATGATCGTTAAATTTCATTTAGATTTGTATTTTGTTGCTCACTTTGCATTTTGCAAATCATTATTTATATTTCTCAAAGCATTCTTTGTTTTGCAGTACTTTGATTCTTCCTAAAGTGTTCTGTAAATGCTCCTTGTTTTCTTTGAAAATGTGACATCAAAGGGTGAAAAATCCCTTAATGTACATTTAAAGTCTTTCAAATAACAGACGTTTCACTGTTGCTTTTTTTGTTGTGTTTAGGGTAAAAAGGGCCTTAAAGGAGATCTAGGAGAGAAGGTATTCCACATAGGTTCAAGAAATACACTGCTCGACAAAATGAAAATAAAGGAAACATTTACACAACAAATCTTAGTTCTTCATGAATTCCTTGGACTGTGAAATGCATCGAGATCAAATTGCATATGAGTCAGACACAAAAACTGGAAAATCTGAATTGTAAAAAACAGGCTGATCCAAGGTCTGTGTGATTCCAGCAGACGATTCATAATGAGAATCAAGACCTTTGCACACATTTGCATCTGCTGCAAGCAGTGGATCTGTCATTTTAAACACAAGAGCGCTAAAGTGACCTCACACACCAGCCGAAAAAAGAAAACTGATTGACTCGGAGGAATCCCACGCAAGCACAGGAAGAACATTCAAACTCCTTCCAGGAATTTCACTGGCGAGCCTCCAACCAGCAACCTTCTGGACTGGAAGGCCACCATGTCGCCCTAATAATTATTACACTACCTACAAAATAAATGAATGTTACAATTTATTCAAATGATCTGAAGTGCTTAACGAAACCACTCATTGTTTGTTAGGGTGAACGAGGAGAAACCGGGCCGAGCGGTCCTCCAGGAATCGCAGTGAGTTTGCTTTAAATATATGTATATGTTTAAATAGAATCAGTTTGACTTGGAGCAGAGTTCTGAACCAGTATTTAAGAACAATCCCCTGATTCTGTCAGATCTTCAAACTTCTCTCCTGGGATTTTCTTCTAAGGACAAGAAGGAGCTGTGGGTCTCTGGGGAAATTAAGAAAGAGAAAACGCCTCCACTCAGTTCTCTGGCCAGTGATGGACTCCCAAATAGTTGTCAGAGCATTATCGAGCTGATTAAAAAAAGAAACACCTGGATGGAGCTTCCATCGTATAATGAGGTGGCAAGAGAATTGCGCATTCGGAATTACCACATGCAACCTTTCCATGGTGTCCATCACTACCAATTCAGACTTTTACTTACTTTAAAACAAAGCTCGTGCTGCCATTGTGAAATCCAGCCCATTAGAGAGGGGATCAAGGAGAGTTTAACGATTAGACTCCTCATTATGACTCGATTCCCTCAGAAACACTCCGGCATGATAAAACGTTTGCTTTGGAGCTCTACCGCAGCCCTTAAGATGCTTTCAGAGAGCCTTCAATAGACTTCTGACATCTCTCAAAGCACCTGAGGGCTTTCAGATTTGCTGAATATTCATTTCATCATTCTTGCAATTATTAGAGAGAGAGAGAGAGAGAGAGAGAGAGAGAGATGACTTTCTCTTTTAAATTGCAGGGCTTCCCTGGAGCAGCTGGACGAAAGGGTGATGAGGTGAATATAAACTATTTTCTTTTCATTTAATTCAATGTCAGAGCTGTACAACCTCAAACAGGGGTGTCTCGTTCCCTTTTTGTCACTCCACTTGAAACCAGTGGAGGTAATGGCCAAACACTACACTATATATCAGGAGTGCTGTGGCCAGATTGTATTTTAGAGATATACACACGTGGACAAAATTGTTGGTACCCCCCAGTTAAAGAAGGGAAAACCCACAATTCTCACTGAAATCACTCGAAACTTACAAAAGTAACAATAAATAAAAAATTATTGAAAATTAAATAATCAAAAATCAGCCATCACTTTTGAATTGTTGATTAACATAATTATAAAAAAAAACAACAACAAAAGAAATAGGGCTGGACAAAAATGATGGTACCCATAACTCAATATTTTGTTGCACAACCTTTTGAGGCAATCACTGCAATTAAACGATTTCTGTGTTTGTCGATGAGCGTTCTGCAGCTGTCGACAGGGATTTTGGCCCACTCCTCAAGAGCAAACTGCTCCAGTTGTCTCAGGTTTGATGGGTGTCTTCTCCAAATGGCATGTTTCAGCTCCTTCCACAGATGTTCAATGGGATTCAGATCTGGGCTCATGGAAGGCCACTTTAGAACAGTGCAGCGCTTTTCTCTCAGCAGTTCGCGGGTGTTTTTGTCTGTGTGTTTTGGATCGTTGTCCTGCTGGAAGACCCATGACCTGCGACTGAGACCAAGCTTTCTGACACTAGGCAGCACATTTCTCTCCAGAACGCCTTGATAGGCTTCAGATTTCATTCTACCTTGCACACATTCAAGACACCCAGATGCAGCAAAATAGCCCCAAAACATTACTGAGCCTCCTCCATGTTTCACCGTATGGACAGTGTTCTTTTCTTCGTATGCTTGGTTTTTGAGTCTATGAACATAGAGATGATGTGTCTTACCAAAAAGCTCCAGTTTGGTCTCTCAAAGGACATTCTCCCAGAAGCTTTGTGGCTTGTCGACATGCATTTTTGCGAATTTCAGTCTCGCTTTTTTATGATTTATTTTCAGCAGGGGTGTCCTCCTTGGTCGTCTCCCATGAAGTCCACTTTGGCTCAAACAGTGTGGTACTCAACTTTTCACCAAAGAGCAGAGTGACAGCAGAGAGTACTTGTCTCCCTTTAAATAGGCAGACTGACTGATTCTGAGTTTGGAAACACCTATGATGTCAATTAAAGGACACACCTGAGTTAATCATGTCACTCTGGTCTAATAGTTTTCAATCTTTTATAGACGTACCATCAGTTTTGTCCAGGCCTGTTTCATTAGTTTTTTTTTTTTTTAAATAATTATGTTAATCAACAATTCAAAAGGGATGGCTAATTTTTTATTTATTGTTACTTTTGTCTGTACTTTTGTACTTTAGTCTGTGCTTCTTTAACTGAGGGGTACCAACAAGTTTGTCCACGTATGTATTAAGCTTTAAACATCCATACTGAAATATTAAAAAGGTAAATTTGCTTTATATGGAGTTATAAATAAGCTCTGGTTTATGCACACATTTCCATACAAGTGAATGGGGGAGATATTGTTGTGTGGCAGGCTTTTGAGTCTCATAATCATATGGTTTGTTCAAATGAACCGAGTCATTTGGAAATCAACCAAGCATTGTGAATTTAAGACGAGAACAATTAGCTTTTTCAATTTTGGATTTGACATGTACAGCATGATTATGCTCTGGGATCATTTGACAAAAAGGAAATATAGAAATGTGGAGAATGTTTCCAATGATTTCAGCCCAGAAAATTTCTGAACACAATGTATCTCTACAAGACTCAAGTTTTAAATGGAATACAAAAAAACTTTTGAATAAATTTTGCTGAAATGCTACCGGTCTAAAAGATTCAGTGTTAAGCTATGTCAACCCTTATGAGTTTCTGTAACCACCAGTGGCCAATCACAGTGATAGGCTTGAATAAATTAGGAATGACGCAATCCAGCTATTGTTTAATTTTGATGTAAAATATAATGTGTAGCTTTCCAAAAGGTTGTTACTTTTGATATTTACGTTACAAGCGCTTTTACATGTAATTTGCAAGGTAATTCAAAATTCAAATGTGAGAAAATGCGCTATTGTCTTTTAGTTTTGTTTTACAGACCCAGATTACAGACCAGCCAATTTTCACATGTATTTCTCATAAATTATTTGCCAGGGTTCTCCTCTTTCTGAATTTCTGCATGACTCCAGTAATATTTAACAGTGAACAGATCTGCAGCATGATGTTCTTCATTTACTTATCGCTTATGTGTGATGTATCTTTGTTTTCTTGATTTTTAGGGACCACGGGGTTTTCCAGGTGAACCAGCAACCGGGGTAAACTCCTGTCTTCTATAACGCATGCTGCTTTCATTTAGAGTAACCCATTCCTAATCAATTCTCTTTCCACAGATACTTGGGCCTCCGGGGAAAAAGGGTGCTCGGGTAAGTAGGATATGCTCAGAAGTATTAACCCACCTCTCATGTAGAGGGTTTGTAAGAGTTCCTAGTGAGCATGAGTACGCTTTGCTTTGATTAATGCATAAATTACACCTTTTTTGTGTGTGGGATTGGGCGTAAAGGGGGATATCGGACCACTAGGCCCACTAGGTCCACAAGGAGTCAAAGGAGAGCAGGGTGGGAAGGGTGAAAAGGTAAGTAATGATTTATGCTTTGGAGATTCTGTTTGTTGGGTTTACATCAGACTGTGATGTTATTGCTGTTACAGGGAAACCCAGGGTTTGGAATCCCTGGCCAACCTGGACCCAAAGGAGAAAGTGGAGAAAGAGTAAGTGTTAATGAGGTCAAACCAATTATTTCCAAGTACACAACAGAATGTTGACCATAAATTTTGGAGGCTTCGACAAATTTGAGAATTCGGGAAAGGCGAGTAGAAAATGTAACAGATGGACATTTGCTCTGAGCTGATGCTGTTTTACTTCTGTCCCGGGCTTCTTGTGAAAATGGATTCACAAGTCACTCGCCATACCCAACACCATAACTATGTTACACATTGGTAAAAATGAAACAAAAATGGTTTTAGAAAATTTCAACTCATTTACCATATTACAGAGACAGGTTCCCGACTTCAAATTATTAAAATGAAACAAATGTTAAGATTAGGATTTTATGTTTTACAGCATCATGTCTCTTAGAAAAAATCAATTTATACATAGGAAAAAACAACATGGTATTATTTTCAAAACTAGGATTCAATGGTATATGTTAAACTGCCAGATCTGCTGAATAGAGTCGAAAAGGGTGAAATGATATTTATCAACATCTAACTGAGAATGAACATTAGAAAGTGAAGTGACACTGGCGATCATGTGGTTTTGGTTTTTATCTGGTTCACTGCAACATACTACGAAGCGGTTCAGATCATATTTAGCTGACAGGACTTTCCATGCTGAATTAAAAGAGAGCAGGTCCTTCTCGTCTCCTTTGCCACATGGAGTTCCACAAGGCTCCATTCTAGGCCCACTTCTCCTTTCTTTATATCTGCTACCATTGGGATCTATATTACGGAAACACAACTGCAGGTGCCACGGCTATGAGGATGATATCCATCTATAACTGCTGCTAACGCTGGCTGATAGAAATCCCATCACAGCGCACAGAGGACTGAAGGGCTTGGACGGATTTTAACTGCTTACATTTGTATGAAAGTATTTTTGCAACATGTCTGTGGAGTTGTGTCCTTTTGGACACACAGGAAGCCATCGGTGACCAATTTGGGTGTAAGCTTGCAAAAGTGAAACCAGAGGCAAAGGTACTCCATGCTTTTATCACAGCGCGTTTGAACTGCTATATCTTGCTTTCCATTGGTGTGTCGAACACAGTTTTATATTGCCTTCAGCTTGTCCAGAATGCTGCTGCTCGTTTGCTTACTGGCCCAAAGAAAATTTTAGAGTCCATTATAAGATGCTGTTTAAAGATCTTTACATGATCCATGTGTTCCAGTTTTTTGGAAAAGGTGCAAAATTTGACAATCTGTTGCCTCGTATTGTAGAAATAAATGGGTGCTTAATTATTCCACTTATGTAAATGTACTTTTTCCATTAAATTTTTCCTGTGCAGGGTAATGTTGGATTATCAGGCAAACCAGGACCTAAAGTAAGTTTTAAAAGTAATTTCTTTGTTTTATAAGCAACTCTTTAAGTGTGTTAGATGACTTGTGTTGCCTTTGATTAAATATTGATTTTATATGTTAACCATGAAATCAAAACCAGTAAAGGAACTCATTTATCATTCGTTTGACTCTCTCCAGGGAAATGATGGGTCCAAAGGAGAAAAGGGGGAGATAGGCCTCACGGGCAACACTGGTTCTCCAGGACTAAGAGGTAAAGATGTAAGTAAATCGAGAGCCCAGAGTGAAACGTGTGAGAGGAAACATGTTGTGTGTTTTATATATGTGTATATTGCACTTTTCTGGTTGGTAACTACAGTCTATTAAATGGTTTTACTGGATTTCCAGGGGTTTCCAGGACCACACGGAGCCCCCGGTTCAAAGGTGAGATTCAATGTCATGGTGGTTTTATATTGAAATAGAAACTTTCTGATGACCGCTGTTATTTATTCATACAGTTCAAATATCCAACAATTTGATATATTTGTAGAGACGGCTCCATTGTTTTTGTTATATGTGATATGTTACAGGGTGAACCTGGCTCGAATGGAGAGCCTGGATTAAAGGTATTGTCTCTTTCAGAAGACATTTACAAATCAATTACATTTGTTGTTGCTTTCACTGCGTTCATCTCCAATCACAGGGGCCACTGGGTCTTCCAGGACGGCCTGGTGATGCTGGGGGGAAAGGAGAGCCTGGAAAATTAGGGTTTCCAGTGAGCACCTTCCTTGAATTTACATGGTTTAGAATGTTTCTAACAACCTTTTGGTAGTAAATGCCCATCTTTTTCAGGGTCTAGACGGAAACAAAGGAGAGAAGGGCGAGCGAGTATGTGCTTGTAGTGAAATGGATGGTTTTTAAAAGATGTTTCAGTTGAGTTTACTTTTTTTTTTTTATTCACTGCAGGGATTGCCTGGACCACCAGGAGGGACTCAAGTAAGTTTTGTCATGCTGTCGACTTTTTATTATAAAAAATGTTAATGTTCAAGTCATCTTTTGTTTGACTTCTTCGTGACTTTAGCTGTTTGTAAGTTGTATTTATGCTTTTCTAGCCGACTGCGTCTGACAGCACTATTCTTACCAGGACTATCAAGGTACCGCCATTTCTCTGTGACCTCTCTCTCTGTCTCTACTCCATTCCCCCCTTTTCAGTCTTCTTTGTTTTTATTTTCAGTCTTCTTTGTTTGTTATTTTGTGGGTGCACTCCTTAGATGGGGGATACTGTCGTGTTCTACCATTTCTGGGTGACCCCCCCCTCCTTTTTTCTCTCTTTTCTCCACTCAGTTGGGGGGTACTTCCATGTGTTGTGTCCTCTTTCTCTGTCTGTTTTCCTAGAGTTTTATGTGGGGTTCTTTTAAGGTTCCCCCTAATAAAAAAGTGGGTACTGCCATGTGTTCTGTTTTTCTGTGACTTCTGTAACTCTCTCTCTCTCTCTCTCTCTCTCTCTCTCTCTCTCTCTCTCTCTCTCTTTGTTTAACGTTTTCTGTTTTTCTAGTGTTTCTTTTGTGTGGGCACATTTTAGGGCACCACGGGTCACCTCTTAGGTGAAGGGATACTGTCATGTTTTCCACTGTTAATCCATGACTCTCGCTGTCTGTTTCTTGCTTCCACATTTCTTGTTTTGTATGTGCAGGTCGCTAATGTGAACCCTGTCTCAGTACTCTTAGCTCTCTTTCAGCTTTTTTGTTGGCTTCTGCTGCTTTTCAGTTCACTGCTTTCGTGTTCCCTCTTGCACTAGTGCTGTGTTTGTTTCTGTTTGGTCACTTGTGCCGGTCGCACAGCTGTCACCATGCCTTCTTTTACCCTGCCTGCCTTATGGGCTCTTGGTTCTGATGGTTAATAATTTTCCAGAATTGTCTCATCTACAGGTTCTTCTAAAAAAAATTTGCATATTGTGATTATTATTGTTATTTTCTGTAATGTACCGATAAACATTAGACTTTCATATATTTTAGATTCATATGCACACAACTGAAGTAGTTCAAGCCTTTTATTGATGATTTTGGCATACAGCTCATGAAAAGCCAAAATTCCTCTCTCAAAAAATTAGCAATCACATGATTCTGTTCAGTTATGCACTCAATACTTGGTCGGCAATCCTTTTTCACAAATGACTGCTTCGATGCGGCGTGGCATGGAGGCAATCACCCTGTGGCACTGCTGAGGTGTTATGCAGGCCCAGAATGCTTCGAGACTGACCTTAAGCTCCTCCAGAGTGTCAGGTGCCAGGTGATGCTGAAAAATGAAATCTTTATCTCCATAAAGCTTTTCAGAATGCAAAAACCTTGCAAAATTTGATCAACAGTCCAGTGCTGCTTCTCTGTAGCTCAGGTCAGGGGCTTCTGCCGCTGTTTCTGGTTCAAAAGTGGCTTGACTTGGGAAATGCGCCACCTGTAGCCCATTTCCTGCACACGCCTGTACACGGTGGCTCTGGATGTTTCTACTCCAGACTCATTCACTGCTTCCGTAGGTCTCCCAATGTCTGGAATCGATCCTTCTCCATAATCTTCCTCAGGGTCCGGTCACCTCTTGTCGTTGTGCAGCGTTTTCTGCTACAGCCGATTCCTTCAGAAATTTCTTTCTGTGTCTTACCCTCCTGCTTGAGGGTGTCAGTGATGGTCTTCTGGACAGCCGTCTTACCCATGATTGCGGTGGATTTGAGTAATGAACCAGGCTGGGAGTTTTTGAAAGCCTCAGGAAGATTAGGATGATTAGGTTAATAGCTCGTTTACAGAACCTTTTCATGATATGCTCATTTTTTGAGAGGTATGCCAAAATCATCAAAATTAAAACAATAAAAGGCTTGAACAACTTCAGATGTGTGTAAATGAATCTGAAATATATGAAAGGCAAATTTTTATCAGTACATTTCAGAAAATAATAAAGTTTATCACAATAAGCTAGTTTTTGAGAAGGACCTGTATACCATACTGTTCTCACCTGGTACTAGTTTCCTTCTGCTACATTTGTGTGTGTTCTGTTGCTGTACATCTATCTGCTCTGAGAGACTTAATATTAGACCTGTCCTTCTTTATTAATGCTTTACTTTCTAATAAATACCTATTTTAGAGTTTTGTTGTTCTTTAGTTACTTGTGCTTTTCAGTTGTCCTCTCACTCCACTCCTCCATGACAAGAATCGAAAGTTAAGGCTGATGCTATGAATTGCTATGAGATGCTATGATTTCTCTGCATGAAATAAAATCGGGAGAACAGCCTTCACATTTATCATCTGTTTAAAAGAAGCACTCCATCAACATTTGCTCTGTCCCTTTTTCTCAATAAAAGATAATGAATGAAGACAATGATCGCTTCTGTTCCTGATCCTAAAGAACACAATACAGCTCGGCATAATCCCAAGAGATGGCTGCCACTGGCATTCCATCTACAAACCTAAACAAATGAGTTGCGAACATAGTATTTGTGATTATTGTGAATCTGTGCTTTAATGTAAAGGGAGAACCTGGAGAGCCAGGGCTAGCGGGACCACGGGGTGATACAGGACCTCCAGGATCACCTGTAAGTTAAGCCCCCTGTGAATTTACCTCTGATTTGCATCTGATTTTGGAAAGCATTTGTTGTTTTATTCCTCAGGGAGCTGAAGGTAAACCAGGACCTCCAGGGGATTCATTGGTGAGTTTTGTATACAAAAAAGAAAATGTATTTTTTTTATTAAAAGAATATGGATTGTAATTACCATCGCTTAAAAATGTAAAACCGTTTTATTTAGTGTAGCCTTCTTTCTTCTAGTTTGGTTCAAGTTCTGGAAAAAATGGTTTGGATGGTCCACCAGGAAGCCCTGGATCAAAGGTTTGTCTTCTTTACAAATTTAATATTTAACT
Source organism: Danionella cerebrum (assembly GCA_007224835.1). Taxonomy (NCBI): domain Eukaryota; kingdom Metazoa; phylum Chordata; class Actinopteri; order Cypriniformes; family Danionidae; genus Danionella; species Danionella cerebrum. Next base: position 95,786 of record SRMA01027067.1, on the reverse strand, counting down.
GTTTTCTCAGTTTTTATCGTTGCCACTGTTTAACTGATTTTTTTTTGTTTGTTTGTTTGCAGGGTGAACCAGGTTTAAAAGGTGAACCAGGATCAGTAAGTATAGGCTTGTTGGAAAATGTTCTGTGAATTTAAATGCCATTTAAAAATTATAGGCTGCAGCAGAGTGAAGCGTTGCTGCTAATGGGTCTCTAGTTATAAATTATTTAATTTAACCATATTTTTTGCTAAAGGAAAGTACTGCCTGCACTTATCTCATGTTTTTTAACACACCTTTTTACAGAAAGGAGAGAAAGGTGATGGTGGGCGAGTGGGGATCACTGGGATGCCTGGTTTACCTGGGACACCTGTAAGTATGCTTGCATTTACAGCTGAATTAAAACAATAAAAGCTATTTACATTTATGTTTTTGTCTTGTAGGGCAAACCTGGCGTCGATGGGAAGCGTGGAGTAGCTGGAAAAGATGTGAGGGCACCGTCATTTTCTATGTGTTTTGTAAATAAATGGATTTTCCTTTATTTTCAATAAATCCACCACTGAATCAAGAAACCTTATTAAAAATAACAATATATTATACACTGCCTGAAAATAAAAAATAGCCACCAAAGAGAACTGACACACTAACACTTGCTGGAGTGCCTTTAGCTTTGATTACGGAAACACATTGCCACAAGATTTAGTGTAGCATTGTTTTAGTTGATGATGGTAGTGCCTGAACGCTGCCTTCTCCGCCACATCCCGAAGATTCTCAATGGGATTCAGGTCTGTACTCGGTGGTTCCCAATCTAAATCTGAAAATGATGCTTTCACAATCCTTGCAGATAAATCCTGGAATTGTCACCTTGGAATCACAGGGTCAGGTGTCAGCTGATCTCATTCTTTGACAACTTCCTGTCGATGAACCTAGACCTGATCTGCTACAGCAGCCCTAGATCATAGCCCTGCCCCCACAGGGTTGTACAGTAGGCATGATGGGTGCATCACCCTGATGTGTCCATCACTCTGGAACAGGGTCAGTCTGGACTCATCAGATCTTTGAAGCTAATCTTTGAAGCCAGCTCTGTGTGTGTGTGTGTGGACCCCTTCTGGTGTTTTCCCAAGCTTCCCGCACTTACATTCCTCCCTGCTAATGTCCTCTTGCGAATGCAGCGCACACTTACAAGCACAAAGATCATATGCCCTTCGTAAAGCTCATTTTGTTCTTCTCTCCTGTGTTAAGGCCTCTACGCAACGATTCAAATTTTCATGCGACAACGCACCTTGAAAACTATGGGCGCCAACTTGACACATATCTGACCAAATAAGTGGTGCCAGCGAAAAGAGCATTGGATTGCCATATTGGATCCGTTTTTCACAATGAAATTTTCATGATGGGGGTAGGACGTGAAAGAGCCACTTGGTGGCGCTCATCCTACATTTTCATAGCAACATTCACATTTTTGTTGTTGTTCTTTTATTTCTTCTCCTTCTTTCCTGTTTGCCTGTGTGGCCTCAGTTGTACTGTAAACGCCACCTTCAGGCAGGGAGCATCGCTGCATCAATATTTCCTCGACCCAGACAAAGAGTACCCTGCTGAGAAACCATCAGAAGATTTGTGCCAATCTTATTTCGGATTGGTGTGCAGAGGCATTTAATCCCTGTCTCAAGATCATTCTCCAGTGTCTACAAATTCTCCTCCCTGTGAGCTCTTGCCCAGGATCCCTGCTCTCTTCCCGGGCTAGAATGTTGTGGGCCAGTTGGGCATCTGGGACTTGCCTTTTCTTCCTTGCCCTAAGGACCGTCAGATTTTGTTTGGACACTAGATTCTTGCCTTTTGCATCTGTTTGCCTGCACCTCTGTGCAAGTGCACATGTACAACAATAATAACACAAAAATAATAACACAACGACAGCATGGTGGCGCAGTGGCTAGCACTGTGGCCTTTCAGTTAGAAGGAGGACCTTCCTGGAAGGAGTTTGCATGTTCTCCCTGTGCTTGCGTGGATTTCCTCAGGACACTCTGATTTCCCCAACAATTCCAAAAACATGCGGCAGGTTAATTTAATAATCCAAATTCCTTTGGTTTTGAATGTGTGTGTTGCAATGAGGTGAACTGGTGACCAGTCTAGGGTGTACCCCAGCCAGCCTCTCGCCTGAAGTGTCCCTTTGACCCTGAGCTTTGATCTTCACGAGTCTTCTGACGGTGGCACTTGTTCTTCCACTGGTACTAGATATCATTTGCATATACGTACACTTGTCATGAACACCCGCAATGCACAAATAATAACGGTATTACAGGAACTGCAATGTACTGTGTTTCTCTTTTACTAAATAAACCACAAACTCTCAACAGGGAGAACAAGGACCAAAGGGTGATGAAGGCGCAAAGGTAGGAAAACTGAATTTCAGCTGTGAGGCATTTGAAAACAACCATAAAAGTCTGTCTGTTTTACAGGGTGAACAAGGTACACCTGGAGCAAATGTAAGATAACCAATAGTAAACATCTATTATTGCTACAGCGTGTAGTCAAAAATGTCTCAACACGGTCTATGTTTTTACCCTGCTTTAGGGAAGTGAAGGTCAAAAAGGAGAGCAAGGGTCTCCAGGCTTGCCAGGTCCTCCTATTGTTCTTCAAGAGGTAGCCTTTAGTTTCACCTGTTTTTGTTGTTGCATAGCTCTACTAATAACTGAGCTGTGGTTATCTTAGGGAATGTCAATCGACGACCTAAAAAAGGCATTCCCCATACCAATGGGACCACCTGGTGCAACGGTAAGCTAAGAGCATGATAAGACAATATTGACTTTTTTTTTTTATTCTTAAACTGATTTTCTGTGTTTGTAGGGTCCTCCTGGTATAAAGGTAAAGTATATATAATATTGTGGGACAATATCTTACAAAACATAACGTGAATTACTGAGGTATAGGAGCTGAAGTGCATTTGAGTCTTCGATTCTTGGTGCTTCTAGTCACTTCTGCAACTTCTTTACCTTGTCTTTTTGTTTTATTTATTATTTACCAAGAGACTATGATCATTTAATGGCATTTCGAACAAGAGATATTATAAAACATGCTCTCTCAACTTCTTTAGATTAAAAAAGATGACTTAATGTAAACTTTAGTGCTGTCCCCTAGTGGATGGATGATAATTAATGCTCTAATACAACTAAAACTAGACCCTTGCCGTCTTAGGTAAAAAAATATTATTGGACATAATATTGTGACATATAGTGTATTGTGTAAATAGTGTATCGTTACACCCCTAATACTTAGCTAAAACTGATTTTTAATAAAATGTCATTTGTTTCTTAATTGATTTGTCAGGGTGAAAAAGGAGAGATGGGTTTAAATGGAGAGAAGGTATGTATCATACCGTTCTGAATGTCATACATCTGTTTGTTTGGTGCTGAAATAATGATGGGTTTTTAACAGGGGGATGCTGGTCCACCTGGGAGACCCATATCAATAAAGGTCTCTATTTTTACCAATGGCATTACATACTTAGAAGCAGATAGATTCTAAAGAACTGCACTCTGTTTTAGGACATTGAAGCCTTGTTTGAGACGTACGGCATCAAAGTAAGTCTTTTTCTCCAAGTGTTTCTGCAAATACTTAAATTCAAAGTTATTAGTGACATTAACTCCTTGCTGAAAACTGCAAAGGCGTCTTATTTTCTAGAAAATAAAGTAGAACCCAACGACGTATTCATTCATTTATTTTTCAACCCATTTATTTCCTTTTTGGGATCACAGGGGTCTCCAGCTCACATTAGGTGAGGGGGGGGGGGGCAGGTCGCCTTAGGGGAATTTAGATTATTCAGTTAACCTAACCGCATGTTTTTGGGATTGTGGGGGAAACCCGAGTACCCAGAGGAGACTCACGCAAGCACGGGGAGAACATGCAAACTCCTTCCAGGATGGAAACTGAAGACCAGGCAGGTGGTTGTTCTCAAAAGAAAATTAATTTTTCAAGGCTGGTTCTGAAAAAGGAGTAAACCAAAAATACCAAGGAAGACTGGGGTAACATGGATAGACAACAAGCAGACCAGCCATGTGTGAAAACAAACAAATGCAAACATTAAAACCAACATTAGGAATTCATTGTAACACTTGTAACGTTGTTGGCAAAATGAACATAAACTTCATTTAAAAAAAACAATGAAATATATTGAAACCTCATTTAATCTTCGTACTCTGGCTTCTATGTGAAGAAAAGATGTCTTAACCGAAGTGACTTTCTTAGATTAGAATATTGTCTCAACAGGTTTGACAAACTAACTTCAGCAAAAATCTTCCTTTGGTCTGCTACAACACACTAACCCTGAAACTTCTGAAACTGAAGCACGTGTCTTCATTTGAAATCCTGAGACCAAAGGAACATCTTTTATGTTCCAAAGCAATGTCTGCTAGATGCAAACATGTAAAAGGAAAAAATATATATAATTTAACCTTTCCAGCTCTCGCTGCTGAAGGTTTTGATCAACAGGCTTCTCCAGGATGGATTGGAAGAGCTTCTTCAAGAGATAACCCCCAGCAGAAGAGTGCAAGAAGAGAAAAGAGAGCCAGACTCAAACATCATCTCTGAATACACTGTGAGCACCCCGACAAACCTACCTTTACTTCATTGTTGGATTTATAACAGCGAATACTGTTACCCCCAGAGCTTAGAAAAGTACAACCAACCAAAAGAGTCATCACCAAATGCAGATTTGGTTGAAGAAGAGTCCACTCTTGAAGAACTGAAGCCCAGCCCTGTAAGCAAATATGCCTAAACATAATAGTTTTTTTTCCCCACAGATTTGCATTATTTCATTGTTCTATTTTAAAACAATATCATTATTTTCATGTGTTGTCTTTACAAGGAACCCGTAGTTGACTCAGAGCATCTTCGTACATCTTGGAATGTCTCGGATGTTCCCACAGGAGTTGAGCTGGATATAACCGAGGAGAACCTGGTTGATATAGAAGACAAAAAACATGTGCACGCCAACTTCACTGATGGAAAATCTTTGAAATTCAACCAAACCCTTAATTCTTCAGAAAAGGTTTGTTTATTTGTGATATTTAATGTGATAAAGTTTAACAGAAAAATGCATTTTTTCAAACTCAAATTTATCTACGAGCTGCAGGAGTCTGGCTGAGACTGGGCTGCATCAAGTATTCCACAAAATATTGTATTCCACATAACATATCCTGCTTATTGCCAGAGACAGAGTACATCTTGTTTCACGGCTCATCAACATTCAGCTTGAGTGAGGAAGTAGCTAAGAGCCTGAGTAGAGCTTGAAGAGTTACATGTTGATTATTTAACTTGTGAAAAAAAGCTTTTCACACAGACGGAAACAATGTAAGCATTGGGAAGGAAATTCATATAAAAACAAAACAAAACATGGAAATCTTTTGAAATGCATCTTTGAACAATGGCCTGCGCCGCCGACCCCTGCCCTAAAGTTCCTTTATTGAAAAATAAAATAAACATTGAAAAACAAAAGACGTAAATTGTAAAAAAAAACTTAACCGTAACACCGTAATTGGTTTAACGGGATCCACTGCACTGTACTTTTGAGGATTGTTTTTTTTTTTTTTACACATAGCTGTGAAAATAAAATTTATTTTGCTTTAAAAACAGTGTATGCCCATCAAATTTCAGGGTTTAGATTTTTATATTTTTTTATATTTACATAACTAGTCTAGTCTAAAGGGGTATATTATAATAATTACGGGTCATTGCCATTGTTTTTACAGCTCTAAGCAGTGTATAATTTATTGATTTGTTGAAATATTATTAGTAAAACCTTGATTTATTTCACATCGTTTTCACTATTCTCCATTATTTAAACAAATATAAATTTCCAATATGAACAGATTAAAAAAAACACACATGATCATAACATTTTGCTATCTTGTGGGTTTTCATGTGGGTTTCTTAAACAAAACGAAACACATTTTTGCACATGTAAAATGTATGTAATTTCTGTATTAGATCATAAAGTATATTGTTAAATTAGCACCAATAAATGTATAAATGTAAATGTAAAATGTCTAAAAATAATTGTAAATCCTACAGTTATCGTATGTTTTGTACAATACAGTTATTCACTGTTAAACGTACGGCCATTTTTAGTGTTGCTAAAACCTTACACCTTCTGGGACCAATCTGCTGTCTTCCCATGAGTCCGACCCAAATCATGACTTGCCTGTGTTGTAGCCTTGTTGGAACAGTGTGGCCATCCACCAATCATGCATCCATCTGGACCATCCAGGGTTGCACGGCGCTCATCAGTGAACTGGACTGTTGGTGCTCATGTATTTTTCTGCCCATTTGAGCCGTTTCTTCTTGTGGGCATTTGCGAATCTAATTGGCGAATATAACTGCTAATCTGCACACACCTGAAGTTTTTGTGAAATATCTAATGTTTTCATACCTTGAACCATTTCACAGTTTTCAGCAGCAGAAAGATCCTTTTTATTGCATATATTTCTTGAAAATTAAGCTCTGCTTAATGATGTGGAACCCCCACCTTTAGTAGTTAGAAGTTCAGGTGATCAGATTCCCAGACTGCGATAGCTGGAATCAGAACTGATCGTAATGACAATTTCCCTTCACTTGCTCTTTGATTGGGTTCACTTAGCAATCGAATTGTTATCGAAAGCTAAATATTTATGACACAGAAATAGCGATTACATAATAACTCGGTACACGTGTACATACACTGTAAGCATCCAAGATAGTGTTGTTTATTTTAGCGCTGGGTAATTTGATGTATTTTGTTGCCCATTTATTTGTAATTTCAGTGTTTTAATCTTTCAAATAGTTTTAATTATCTAAATCATGTTTTTGGACAGCTGGATTCAGAAAAGGTAGAGGTAAGTATGGAGACGGCTTTCCAGATCCATGAGGACATTGGGAAGAAAACAGCTGGGGAGAAGAAGAAAGGCAGGGAGAAGGGAAAGGTAAATAACAGAGAATCACTTTATAAATGTACAATTATATACATTTCCAGTCTCTGAGTTGTACTTACTGTAATTAGTAGGGGTGTAACAATATATCGTGGTACAATATGCAGTATTGCAAAAACAAAATTGTCACAATACGCATTGTGGAGCTACTGGGAGATATCGTTTAGGAGCTGAAGTGTATTTGCTTCTTGAAGAGATGGTGCCTTTAGTCCCTTCTGAAACTTCTTTAATTTGACTCCTTGTTTTAATTGATATTTACTAGTAGACGATTATTCTTCACTCACATTTTAAACGAGAAACAAGTCCTGCACGTGGGGTAGTGGATAGTGCATCCTGCCTCTGTTTGTTTGACTTCTCTGTTCATTAAAAAAATCAATAAAGGCTAGAGTCGTAAAGATAATGTTTAAATCAGAAACAAGTCACTTATAGTAAAACACAGGATTTGATGCAATCATTGGAGCTGCCCCCTAGTGGAATAGATGATATTAAATGTTTAACACAAATCAAACTGAACCTTAGCCTTCCTACTTTTGTAATCTCAAAACTTTTAAAATGTTATTTAATTCAAATGATTATAATTTTTTTTAGAAATATAAAATCTATATTGTGCACATGTTATTGTGATATGTGTCATAACGTGAGCAGAGAGTATTGTTACACCCCTAGTAATTAGTAATAATCAAACATTAGAATGACCCATAAAAAGATTTTGTTTTTAAAAATGGATTTTTATTATGACTCTTTTATTATGATTTTGCACGATACCCTTTTAATGGTCCCAGTTCATCCACACAGGTAGCTTGATTAGTTGAAACATCAAAGTTTAAAAGAGAGGAAAAGTGTCATAATAAAATCAAAAAATTTTGTGTGAATTCTAATAATGTTATTTTTAATCCCTGTGATAACTGAAAAGATATAACCTGACATAAACAGAACTAAAAATTATGTGAACTGTGTTCCCGCTAAAAATCTCTAAATATTTCTGATGGTTGTTATTTAAAGCCTGCTCTAAAATCATGATGATTCTCAACTGCTAAACTCTCAACCAGGGCAAAGGAAATAAAGGACGGCAAAAACGGCAACGGAAGCGTTTGGTAAATGGCATCACACTTTAACATTCACACTCAACGAAGCTTAATTTTGCATAAACCATCTTCTAAAAACAACCTGTTGCACTCAGTTCTATATACTTTATCTCAGCTCATGTTTTCAAAAAAAAGTCTATTTTTGTTACCTGGTTCAACAATAAAGATATCACAATTTTTGCATAAAACATTCCATTTTATCTATGTACAGTGGTTCCTCGAGATACACAACTAATACGTTCCAGGGTGACAGTCTTATCACGAACATTTTGTATCTCGAAGCAAGTTTTACATATAAAACGCCTAATCCGTGCAACGGCTCTCAGAAACAACAGAATAAGTAGATAAAAAAAATGGAAAACCAGAGAAAAATCAAGTAACACTTCTTCAATCCTTAAATCTACACATTGTTAATGTGATAAATGATAATAAAACAGAATAAAATACAAGTAAAATACGTAATATGTACACAAATATGAAACCTTACCTTGAGTGAAGCGATGTGTCGGAGGAGGTGGAACGGATGCAGAAAACATTACGGCACCACGTATGAAAGTTATCTTTCTCGAGATATTTCACGAATTACTGACACAAACACAGTTTCAAGCACAAGTGCAGACAGATGGGAGAGACGCTTCTGAGAACGCGTCACAGGGTTTCTCTAAGTTGCGCTACAGAACAACACTTTCCACGTTATAAACGTTATTTCTTTTACGACACCTTAACTTTAACATTTGTTATAGCAAATTATTGGCAAACTATACATAATGTTTCTCTGTGTTGTTGAAGTGTTTTGAAGCGCATCAGACACGTTTTGCACTGGGGGAATGGAGCGGCAGGACCCAGAAGCGCAGCATGACATCAGACAAACAAGCTGATGATAGAGCAGAACTGCTTGTAGTTGTTCATATCTCTAATATTTCTTCGTATCTCGAATCAAAAACTTTCCCGCGAGACCTTTCGTATCTCGAACATTTCGTAACTTGGAGAATTCGTATCTCGGGGTACCACTGTACTTTCTTCACTTTTCTCTTATCTTGGATTGGATTTGTCTTCAAGAGCACTGCTCTCTGATTGGCCAGATTCTTATGTATCCCTCTGCTTCAAGACATAAGACTCATTGTATTACAGACATTTATAGCAGTCTAGTCAAACTTTGCGACATTCTCTGATCGTTCTCATGTTGAGGAAGAAGATGTCTCTCTGGTGCTCATTTTGATTTCTGAAATTTTGAAGTTGCCTGTGAATATTCAACTTGTTGTTGTCACAGTTTTAAACCCTTTAAATATATCCATATAAATCATAAAATTGCTTGAAATTAAATTTCAACCGCATTTGCTTGTCGCATAAGACTGATACAAAAAGTACACTAAAATCCACCAGCCCCATATCAATGTGGCTAAAATATCATAGAGGAACGAAACATACCTTGTTAAAGTATTTATGTTTATTAACGTATTTATAACTTTTTTTGTTATTTTTCATTTTTTGCCTGCATTTTTCATCAAAATGAACCTTTTCAGGACATCATCGTCTGTCTAATCATTCTGTTGAAATTGTAAATTACAGGAAGGTCAGAGCAACATTGAAGAGGAGGCTTCAGAAGCTTTATATGATGAGGAGGAGTACGCCTTTGAATACGAGGTATGTATAAGTCTTAATCACTAAAGGATTTTTTGTATAAAATGTCTCTAATTGTTCATGCATTTAAAATTGGGAGACACTTAAAGGGGCTGTATGATGCCATTTTAAAGCAGTAGATATTTGAGCCCTCTGTGCTAGCACTGCACCATTAGTAACTTTCTAAATGCCATATTTATTAAATAAAACCCATACTATAAGTTGGTGATTGGGACGATGTCATCATCCATTGCGATGTTTCACATTACACATCGTCGATGCCCAAATAGCTTAACATTTCATTATAATTGACCGAAAACATCCGATCTGTTAAGAGATGAGCTGAACTATCGATTAATCTGATTGGTCAGTGGAATATAGGAATATAGGACCACACAAACATGCGTGAAAGTTTCTGAATAAAACTTGAGGCATGTTTTTGATGAGGGAATGACACTAAACTATGATAGCAATGTCAGAAAAGTTGATTTTGCATGATATGGCCCCTTTAAAGGATTGTTTTAAGTGTCTAATTTCTGTAATAGAAAAAAATACTTTTTGGGGTTAATCTTTGAGACCGAACAGGAAATACATCACAAACTGGAAATGAAATAAAGCTCATAAAGTGGGCTGCTCTGATTGCTCCAAGTTCTAGTTTATGTAATTTGTTCCAGAGACTCCGGACCAGGAGAAACAGCTGATGCGATGTTGCAGTCGTCTGCAGATTTAGTTTACATTCTCTCCACACTGATCACTCTGGTCTGCACTAGTTGAAAATACACCCATGTGACATCGTACAGACCACACATTGGTCACATACGTCATTGTACATGTTTCCTCGACTGCTTTTTATACGGTTATATTTTGAACCGCTTCTGACGCACGCTGCAAATGAAGCTCGGATTACAAACCACACCAAGTTCGACCGCAAGCTGCAATGAGAAACACTGCTTTGTAAACAGACACACACCAACCCATAATGCCCTCGCAAGCCAGTTCGGTGGCTGGCTTTGTTCAAAAAGCATTGCTTTGTATTTAGTTTGGATCAGAATTTGATCCCGTTCACATCACAAACAAATCACTTTAGAGATTGTTTGGATTTGTACCAAGCCAACTTCGCTTTTTAGTTCGGTTGGTGCTTCCTCACTTGCCCAAACGAACAGAAATACAAGAGACATTTATATTTATGTATTTAGCAGACACTTTTATCCAAAGCGACTTACATTGGGAGTAAACATCAAGCAGTTTTGTACAAAGTGGATTGATCAGAAGACATACACATAGAACACTTTCAAGCTAGTTCAGAAAATGAATTCAAATCAGTGTTTCAGAGGTTTTTTTTTATTTTTTATATATTATTAAGTTAAGTTAGAAAGTGCGAGAGAAAACTAACTCTAGTTCGAATGAATCACACTAAACAAGACGGGTGTAATAGCACCCTAACAGAGCTGACTGCTTCTCTTCAGCTCTCCTTTCTTTTCCCTCCTCCTTTCTTTTCTCTCCCCTCCCTTTGCTTATCTCTAATCTAACATCTAACTTTGTTAATGTCTAGGAAATCTTCTCACTGTCTCACACTGCTTCTTTTCAGCATCGACTTAACAAATAGATCTCTTTTCTTTGTATTATATTAAGGATGAGCTCCCCACCGATGAGCCAGTTCCCACAAGATTGGAGGTGGAAGGAGAGCAGCAGGTGAACAAGATTAGAGTTAAACCCTTATTTCTGAAAAGCACACACTGCAACAATGCTCGCTTTAATCAAGAAAAAAAAAATTAATCAAGTTAAACTCTTCTCTTAAAAATTTGAGCAAAAATCTTTTAGATCTTAAAAATAGACAAAGAACTTTCAAAACAAGTGTTTTCAAGCTGTTTAGAAAGTAAAATGCTTTGAAACTAGAAGTTTTGAACTTGTGTCTAGTCCCAAGTGATCTTAAAACTAGGCAATTTGTCATAAAACAGAAGAAATATTTGCATATATATTCTAGAAATGGCTCAGTTTGATGGTAACAAACACATACTAATTTCAAGCCCTTGTTTTGTTTTTTGAAGCAACACTCATCGTTTGTGATTGAACACATAGCATGGACAAAGTAATCTTAAGTACCGTAATGTCACAAAATAATTCTAATAATAAGAAATAATAGAAAACATAAAAGACAACAAAATGTAAAGCAACCCAAATGGGCCTAAATCAATTTATTTACGGAATTGATGTAAATTTAAATAAATATATTTATCTTAGCACTAAACTGCAAAAAAGGAAATCGAAGCAAAAGATGAAAAAGATTAGATTTTAAAAAAGTATAATTATCTAGTTTTTACTTGTAGGGTGTAGATTATTTGGCCAATTTTGATAAAATACGACATTTTCTGTTAAGAAAAAAAAATCTTTTTAGTTTTTTGCTTGAAATAAAGAAAGATTTAGATCTTCCCTACTAAACTTAAAACTAGAATCTTAAATCAAGGACGTTATTTCTGGTTTTAAGTTCTTACGTCAATGATTAGGCAATTTTTTTTTTATTTCAATATGTTTAAATAGAGAAATCTGTCAAGTTTTAAGACTAATTTTAAGCACACATTTCCTTGTTTTAATACTGTTTTTCCTTTTATTTAGTGATTTTTTTAGTGCTTATTAAAAAAATCAGTTACATTTAAACACATAACACATGTTTAACATATTATTTAGTTTTAAAACTATACTGTATATCTTGTTGTACCTATTACGCACAAACATGCTCAAATTAAGATTTGAGTTGTTGGACAGTGTGCTCGACTCTGATGTAGTGGCACCTGAGTTCAAATCCCAAATGAGTGGATAAATACCCAGCAATGCTCGCCTCCTGTTTGTCTAAACGTTTTGCTTGATCTAGAAATAGTTTGATCAGATTTGAGGTTTTCTTTTTTATGCTCCAAGAGAGCATTTTTCTAGTAGTAAATAACTACAGCTATAAAGTAAAATGTGTTTCAGGTGGATCACACAACTACAGAGAGCCCCCTGATTTCATCTAGGGTCACAGCGCAGACACAGGTAGCATCACAGACAAATTTGAATATATGTTTTTGTGCGTTCAATATATGAAGAATTTGTGTGTTTCACAGACAACGACTTCAACCACTTTATCCTCAGAGTATAGTACGATGCAAACTGAACTGGAGGTAAACAAATTTGCAGTTTCTCACTTCCATATTATTTTATTTTTGATGTCCATTGCACCACGTTCTAATACGCTTTGAGTTGTGCATGTGGCTTTTTATATGAAGCTTTCACCTAACAAAGTGTTGGGAATATTTGCATGCTTATTGGCCATTTTATTCCGTTTGCTTGCATGACTAAATACTAGCCAATAACCACCAATAGACACGTGGATTTCACCAGTGTAAACTGTATAATGCCTGATGTATTTTGTGCAATGAATCGCTGAAAAGTGTGAGTTTCTACAACACAAAGTACTATAAAGTAACACACAACACCCCAGCATGCACTGCACCTGGTTCTCAGCTTGTGCATGTAATTGTACTGCAGAAAACATGCTAAGATAAGATCAGCAACAGATTTTCTTTACTAAATCTGTTTTCTTAACACAGGAGCTCTCCTAAAATGTTTAAGAGACGTTCAGGTGTAGAAACTGTGAACGGTTAAAGAAGTGGAAGATCTGACAGGCCGCCATTACTGTGGGATATCTGCTTTCCTCTCACAGAATGCTGCCCATGCTGCCATCACCATGACTATGTGTCAGGACACCTAGGTGCCTTGTTTTGTTAAGAAGAACCAGACGCTTATTAATATGTGCTTTCTGTACATTTACAAAAAATAGAGGTCAATACACTTTCATTTCCTATTTATTGATACAACTGAACAAAGATTGTACCATTTGTTGTTGTTTGCATATTTAGTTTTTTAGCTAAGCAAACATAATGTGATATGTTTTACTGGTGAAATTCAATGTCTAGTGTCGTCTTTCATTTTGAATGCTTCTGCATGTCTGTCTGTTAGTAAATATGTTCTAAACCACCATTCTCTGAGTGTTTATTTTGTGCTGCGTTGATTTTTTTTGTTTGCATTATAAGAATGATGTCTGTTATCTGCCTCACTGTAGAATCACTCAAATTTGGTAAATATACCAAAAGAAAATTACCGTTAAGAGGAAACGTAAAATCGAAGACCAAGGCCTGGTTTTCAAAAGGTTTAATCCAGATAAAACAGTTTTTCACAGCAACATCAAATTGGATCAATCAGATCTGGATAGGAACTTTTCAGGGTCACCAAATCTGGATAACTCCAACAGAATAGGAAATATATAGATATGTAAAGAGCAACAAGTAGAATGTCCTGTGTGGGGTCAATATAAGTTTATTTATATTTGAAATTAAAACACACACATATTTAAAGAACAAAAAAACAAGAAAAGTTTTCCAGCAGTCCACTCATCTGAGACCTACAACACAAACACTGCATGTTGAGGGTACAACAAGTATGACGCAATAAGGTGCAACAAGGAATTTGGATTTGTTTTGGATTTCAAAATCCTTGATTGTCATTCTTTGCATTATTTAGCAATTATTAAGCAATTATCCAAACTCTTTCTACTTTGCTGACTATACTGAAAGGCTGAATACTTTAAAGCATACCTAATCAATGTGGCCTGATGGATAAACAAATAAAATTAAAACTTTATCAATCAATAGAATATCTTGTAAGCAAATCCAGTATTATTTCATACATTTTTAAAGTTTTCATTACATTTTAGGCATGAAATCCATTCTGAATCCTCCCTTCTGATGGGATCAGTTTGATCCAGATTTTTTGGATCAAAGTGATCCAAATCCTACAAAAAAGTTTTGAAAAACCCAAACTACAGGTTTGATCTTTTAAGTTGAGTTTTTTATTCTGTGATCTACTCCGATTATGTAATCCATTTTTTGGACATTTTCTTTTTGTGGTGATTATTATATTGTGGACATAATGATGTGTATTTGATCATGTTTTAAATTATTTTAATTTTATCAAATCTCAAATGGAATGTAGTTTTGAAGTGTTAATGTAGAAAACATAGCGTTTTATTATTGATTCCGGAGTAAAATACTGAGTTACAGTTTTTAAAAAGCTGGGATTCCTACAGAAACCTGCAGCACTGGATATTTGAGTGCAAACTCAAAGTTTTAACTAATTTATTCAATACTTTGTTTTGTATTTGTTTCAGCACCTAAAGTATTAAAATAACTTGTTGGCACAACCTTTGCTGTGGGTTGCTCTTTTCCACTCTGGTTTAATTGGATGACGCTATTGCTTGCTAATGGTTTAGCTCAAGATGCTAGTTACACCTTCTTCCAAAAAACTCTCCTGCAGCATTGTTTTTATGTAACTGTATAGTTATTCAGAGTTTTCAGCACATTTTAATTCATTTTGGTTAACAATGTTTGGGTGTACTGTTAACAGACGTACTTGTCGTATATTAATGGCCTGGAGGCAGCAAGATCAAAGTTTAAGAGAAGCATTCTCTTCACAGATCATATGGTATCATTTTTAAATCTTCATACATTTAATCCCTATGCCTCTCTATTTTATTAACTATATATGTGTAACTCAAATTATATTGCTTTTCTTTAGGCCTATTTTTCTGGAACTTCTGGAGAGCACACCCAATACAAACTAGGAAACAAGGTGATAACAACCTTTTCGAGTTGTGACTTAAGTGGTGCTAATTGTATTAGCATTGCATGCAGAGGAATAAAAAATCTAAAAGTGGAACATATTATGTTTTTTAGCCCTCTGCCTCAGGTACACAGGGTAAAAGGAAGCTGAATGTGAGTATGTCTAAAATATTTCCTATATTGCAAAAGGTTATATAGTAAATTGGCATAAAAGTGGGATTCACGGACACGATGATGTCATTCCTCCACTCAAAGGATCACTTTAGTTTATCATGAACAAACTTGGTGGATGTTATAATATCCATGATCTGAGGTTGCCTGCAAAGTTTTAGCACAGTATCCATCTAGTGGTCAGGAAATTTACAAATTGGCTTTTTATGGCTTATTACTGCATATTGGTTTGTCATAAAATCCTAAACTTGGTCTCAATTAATGTGGGGTCTCAATTAATGTGGGGTTCGACTACTGCCATTTTGATTTTCAGCCATTTTGGATTTAGCCAAAAATTTCAGTTTTTTACAAATGCTTAAACATATCTTTACAAAAGTTGGCATGCACATATATCAGCAGGCACTGAATGCAAAATGGTTTTGAAATTTAGAAAATCCTAATAACTTGTACTAGCCTCACCATACAAACCAAAATATTATGTTATCCTATTTCATAGCTCAAGCCGAGAACATTGATAGGATGTTTTTTACAATCAGTTGTACTTCCAATTTGGTCGAAGCCCAGTTGTTGCCATAAATCAGTTTGCCAGAAATCGTGACATCCTTTGACCTTGATATGGATTTCATGTCAATAGAAATGACAGATTTTACAGAATTGGGTGGCATTTAGTAAAGTTGAATTTGATACTGTACTCGATAACTGTCTCATATATCAAATCAAATATGCGTGAGCATGGAATTTTAGAATAAACTGATGAGTGAGAGCTTGAGGGAAAAAAGGATCTTTATTAGAAAACAAAAATACAAAATAAATATCCATGAGGGGATTAAACCGGAATAAAAAACTTTCAGCAGAGAGAGACAACTATAAATAAACAAAGCACAAAAAAAAATAACTGGCATGAGGCACAGACTGGTAAAATATAATAACGCATGATGTAGCTTTTACTCAGCACTCAGGGAGAGCCCTGGAGCCAACGCCCACGAGGTGGCAATGTTGCGCGTTGACTGGACTATCAACTGAAGATGGTAGTCACCTCATAAGCAAGCTGGATAGCTTTCACAATCTTGGATAGTTTTCACAAACTCCCAAGTTCGGTCCGCGTTGACCCAAAGGGCCAAGGCCTGCAAGAGTACGGTCTTCAAAGATAGGACACACAGCTTGGCTGAGAAATCCTCAGGCCACGGAGGATGACAGAGAGGTCCCAAGAGGCTACTGATGGGTAGCCAGCAGGCCATAGGCATCTAGTCCCCCAGTGGAATCTCACCGTCAGTTTGTGGCTGATTTGCCTTCAAGACGAAGAGGACAGTTCCCCAATCAAACCCCTCCTGGAGGCAGCACAACTCTTATAGAGCATGTCCTAGGGTCTTCCTGGTGAGAACACCAATTGACGAACAGACCTTACTTCCCAACGTAGCCCGCTCTGGTAGAGGGCGCTAATGTGTGGTCCAAAGTGGGTGGTAGAGGCTGGGGGTCCACCACGGATGCCTATGCCATACATGTAGGGACCAGAGGTAGAGGCATTTCTTCTTGCTAGGTCCCCTAACAGACAATGTTGCCTGCCAGAATTTTGTCAGCTCCTCATACGCCTTGGGGAAGAATGGATTGAGGGGTGCTGGGATCTGAGGTCCGGCGTAGCCCCAAGAACCAATCATCCATCTGCAAATGCGCCAAATCAGAGAGGACAGGCACCTCTAAACTGATCGCCACCGTGGCCTTCGAGAGCACCGCGGCAGCTTCTGGCTCTGGATCAGCTGAAATCCCAGAGGGAGGCTAATCTGAAGCCGAAGACAGAAAAGGCAGGGCCCCTTCCGGTGTTGGCGAGGGATCGTCTACAGGATCATACAAGGTATTCAGTAATGCCAGAGGACTACCCGATTCACCTGCAGACGTGGGCGCACACTGGATGAATGGGTATAGCGCACAGGGATCTCCTGACGCCGCTTGACCCATAGCATCATCAGAGGCCTCAAAGGAGCTAAGTCATAGGCTCGCCAGTTGCTGGAGCATGAGCGACCTCTTCCTCGAAATAGTCTCTGAGGAAAAAAGTAGAATAAAGCATGTGTATGCCTGGTTTAAATACCCAGGTGATTGCTAATCACCTAAGTCCGTAAAACAATTTTGCCCTTTTAAGATGGCGAATCTAGGTCTCCGGAAACAACTGAAAGGGAAAGATGCTGTAATTAGCACATGCACCGGTGCGTGCAGGGACTTCTACAGGTTAAGATTGGCCCTGTATAATTGGTTCCAGTTATATTTGGCCTGTTTACTGTGGGAACCATAATTGTGGTTTAACCGTATAGAACTTTTTAGGGTTTTTTTGTCTCTATTTGTCCATTAGATGTTTTCAAACTGACACATAGCTATAGAATTGTCTGAACCAAATGTTCTCTCTCTTGGATATTAGCCTACAAAATGAGTTAAGAGGGGAAGTGTAAGGTGTGGTCAGCGTACATTAACAATCCTCACTCCTCTCTTTGGCTTGAGCTGAGACATCGTCATTTTTACCAAAAGGGTGTTGTTTTGTAAGACCTTTGAAAAAAGGGTCTTCACTTTACACATTTCTCTAAATTATTTTTAAGATCTTTTTCCACCACAACATCTTTCATATCTGATCTTTTGTCCTTTTTTTATAATAGTTTATTTTTGAGCCATTTAACCCTTAGAAGACTCTGCAATCACAGTGGCTCTTTTGAACTAAAATAGGAATGACACAAACCACTTAATGTTTTAAATTATTTCAAATATAAAGTGTTGGTTTAAAAATTAGATTTTTTTTTTATCTACATATTTTTGGATTCCAACTAGACAAGACAAGATTTATGACATACATTGCAAGGTAGATTGTCTTTCAGTTTCATTTTCAGACCCAGGGCTATCTAGTGGTGACCTTCCAAAGAACAAGGTTTGTGTTTTTCAAAGTTCTGGCAAAAAAAAAAAAAACAGAACAATCGAACAAAACAGTGGAACAGTGCATAAGATTTAGAAAAGATTTGCCTGTTTTTAAAACAGATTTCACATTGTTTTGACTATGTTTTTCGTTTAGAGAATTAACAAATTTTTATTTTGTCTTGGCAACACTTGATTTTTGTTAATAAATCATACAACTGCTCATTCTCAATTTGGGGAACTTTTGCTATGAAAAAAAGACAAAATGTAATACAGTTGTCAATTTTATACAATTTCAGGTTTGTTGTGGAATTATTATGTAATCTAAACAAAAAGAAACTGGGGTTGTACAAAAAAATTCTCAAGCCTTGCCACAAAAAAAAAACGTTTTAAATATTTTAATTTATTTGAGCAAATTGTAAAGTATTAGAGTAACATTTTGTAAAAAAAAAAAGGCTGGCTTTCAAAGATTATTTGATCTCTCTTGCAGAAGAACAATGAACAAGCAGTTGAGATAGAGGGATACAGGATAGAGGAAGACAAAAATGAAACAGAAGCAGAAAAAGAAGATAAAGTGTTTCTGGAAAGTGAGGCAATTGAAGCGGACAGAAAAATTGAAACGCTTTGGGACATGGAGGAAGAGGATGGTGAAATCGAGACCACAGAGTACACTTCAGGTGATGGTGATGAAGAGCTCGAGCGGGAGCGGGAGAGAGAAAGGATGTTGCTGGAACAAGAGGAAGAACTAGAAAGAGAGAGAGAAATTGAGCAAGCAGAAAGAGAGGAGAGAGACAAACAGATACACCTGCAAAGACTAGAATGGGAGAGACAAAGAGAAAGGATTGAGAGAGAGAGGATGGGAGAGACGGTTGAAGATGAAGATCTGGAGTTACACGTTTCACACTGTGATTATCTCAAGGTATGAAAGCCCCATATATATATATATAGTTTGCCACTGCCCCTTTTTATATCGAATGATGTAAATGGTGTATAAAGCAGAAAAAAAACCTGTTTAATATTTAACTCCTAATTTCCTTTCTGTCACAGGGACCTCCTGGTGAAATTGGGAAACCAGGCCCCAAGGTTAAGAAATTTTTTTTTTTTTTTACCATTTAGGTCAGAACGGCTTGTCCTTATGAACAACCGTGATGGTGCTGTCATCATAAAAGATATTATTCTAGCAATGTTCTTGTCAGCTCTTGTTAGTGGTGTTCTTCAGCCTCTTCTTAGACAATCACTTCTGTCTCCTGATTGGTCCTCACCCTGTCCACGCGCAACACCCCGCCTCCTCTTTCCCAATGTTAGGAGGTTATTACTGTCAATCAAAGTGGGTGGGTGGAATCTCAGGAACTCCTATCTGCTTGCTTTGATGCCCCCACAGATTTATTTTAGCTCCTCTGTCACTGAAAAGGGTTTGTTGCTCTATTGTGGTGCAGCTGAACTTATTCCGAACTCCTTTGTTTACATACCTTTGTAAAAATGACCTCAAATTTTACAGGGTGTCATTGGCGAGAAAGGACAAAAGGTACAATAAAGTTTGAACAATTCGTCATCCTTGTATACTTTAATCTCTTTTGAACGGAATATGATTTAACACTATGTTCTGGTGAAGGGTGAACCTGGAACTGGTCATCGTGGGCCCAGTGGTCAAGCTGGTCCCCCTGGAAAAAAGGTGTAATTATGTATTGATGTAAATTATTACTAATACACATTTTGTTCTTACTGTATTTCAAATATTAAATGTTATTTGTTAAGGGAGAACCTGGAGAACCAGGACCAACTGGAGCACAGGGTATTCAAGGTATTCAGGGTAACCCTGGTATTGCTGGGTCACCAGGTCAAAGAGGTCACCCAGGTGACCCTGGAGACCCAGGCAGAGAGGTAATAGATCGTTTTGTCAACTGCAGAGTTTTTGTGATTGCAGCATGTTTAGATTGTTTTATGTTTCCAAAATTAATATTTATTTTGACCGTTACGAGTTTGTGTTTAGTCCTTTGTGTTAAAGTAAATATACATTATCCTTCTAATACTTAAGACTCGAGAGGCAGGATTGTAATGAACAGAAAGGAAATGGGTTTATTTATGCATGAGTCTGAATAAATTAAACAGTTTAAAGTCCTTTTGGGTTGGAGTCCGATTAAATTAAACAGGTGAAGTCCTTTTAGGTTCGAGTCCGAATAAATTAAACAGGTTAAAGTCCTTTTGGGTTGGAGTCCCAATAAATGAAACCAGTTAGAGTCCTTTTGGGTTAGAGTTCAAATAAATTAAAAGGGTTAGAGTATTAAAATCAGAATAGTGCTGTGCTTTAAATTTCTCTTCTCTTTCTAGAATTTGCTGTGCTTTTTCGTCTTGTATCTGTTTTATTGTTTGTTTTATTTTTATTCTTCTTTGAATTGCCACTTTGCACAAAAATGTGATATACAACTAAAATTTCCTTTCCTTCAAGGGTGAAAGAGGAAGACGAGGAAAGAATGGCTCACCTGGGACTCCTGGTGCTATAGGTCCTCCTGGACAACAGGTAGCACTAGATTACTAGATTACTAGAGTACTGCACTACAGAACGAAAGAACGTAGCAACAGCCCAAATGATATTGCGGTTGATTTGAATGTTCTATGATTTATCAAAATTTCTAATTTGTTTATTATTGCACACTTAGAGGGATAGGTCTGTAGGTTTTAGATGTTAAAATTAGGATTGGACTGAACTGAATCCCTGTTGTTCTCCAGGGTCAGCCGGGACTCCATGGAATTAAAGGTGATAAGGTGAGTTATTTCAGAAATACAATGAATGGTTGTTTCTTTCTGTTAAGTTATCAATCGTAAATCGAGTGAAAAAAAATACGTAAAGTTGGCCATGATGATAGATGCAATGGTTGGCCAAGGAAACGTCGTGCAGCTGATTCAAGACATATTAGGCTAATTACCCTTTGAAATCAGAACATGGCCAGCAGTGCAATCTGCTCAGAACTGAAAGAAACCATTGGGATCCAGGCATACTGTCTGGAAGTCTTTCCAGAAATGGTTTCGTAGATGATTTTAAACCATACCTTTGATTTGGAACAAGGCTAATTGACACAAGTTTGCATAAAAACATTAGAAACTAGGTGCAGAAAACTGACAACAGGTGCTGTGGTCTGATATGTCCAAAATTGTTATATTTGGCTGTACCAAAAGGCAGACGTTCCTTGAACTTTTGGGGCTGCATTTCTGCAAATGGAGTTTGAGATTTGGTCAGAATTAATAGGTGCGTTCGACTTCATGCGGCGCTGCGCAGACCGATCGGCGGCTGACTTGAAGTAGTGCATGCCGGTTAGAAATTCTGTCCGACTTGAACCGGCGCTGACGTCACGTGACGTTCACGTATGGCATCAAAGTAACGCAAGAGCGTTTCGATAACAGCCGGCTTGCTCAGCCAGAGCAGCATTTTAGGAGCGACTGCGCCAGGATATGATGACGTCACAGCTTCTCATGATTGGCCACATTCACCACATGACGATGATCACGTGTGTTTCGTGCTTCAATCCATACAATTGCATAACAAATCAATTTGCATGCCATTTCGTAAATAGTTTACGATCTTTTGACTGCATTACATTTTTTCCCTTGAATTATTGTTATTGGATTTGTGCATAAGTTTATTATTGTCCTTTTTTCATACAGACCACCTATAGTATTCAGCTGCATATTTGAGTAATATTTTTTATGGAATAACTAAAATGTCAGTAATTTAATGTAATGTGGTCAACATTGATGCTGAAATCTGTAGTAGCTGCTTCACTTGCATGTGCTGCATTGTGCTAGTGTGCATTGTCAATTGAAAAATACAACATTCAGATCACTTTTATACACTGGTATAAATTATAATAAAGACATATACATTGTGCTTGTGCATCTATGATTTTTTTGGTGGTTTTTCTAACCTGCATTTAGCTAACTGAAGGTAAGAGTTAAATGTAAAAAAAAATACATACCACAGAACACAACATAACTACAAAATTATACTACATAACTACAATCTGAATCAAACTACAAAAAACCACAGCCTAATTCCTTATAATGTGCAGGTCAATCATGTTCAATGTTTAAAGTTTATTAAAACTTGTTTATGCCAGAGATATCACATACATTCTAGACCACAAAAATTACAAACAGACAACCACTTAAATCAGACAAATTGAAATCTGTTAAGTGTTAATCTGTTAAGCGCACATATATGTTCATTCTGCTGCATTTCTTCCAACAGAAAAGGTATTTCTATAACTTCCAGTTCATCTGCGACAAAGTAGGCAAACGTCATGTTTCAGGAAGCAACGAGATTCCCAACGTGTCCGACTTGACGGCTCCGTTTTCAGCTCCTCCCCGACTGCTTTCGGCTAATCTCGACGATCGGTCTGCGCAGCGCTGCATGGGCTCGAACGCACCTATTGTTCCCCATCAGTCGAAGGGTGGGGTGGAGCCAAATCTATAATGGGCAAATTGATTTGCGAGTGTAGATGATTGATTAATCAATCAACTGCTGTATAAAGCAGGGCTTGCCTCTACACTCATTCTGCTTTCTTCCTCGGAGCGAATAGTGGAAGATTTTTATTTCGACGCTCAACTGATGCTGAAATATCAAAGGTTGCTTACCTCTGCGCTTGATGTGCTGCTGCTAGCCCAGATAGCCAAGCCATCTTATCGCTGCACCTCTTATTCCCAGCTAGAGCCTGTCAATATCTGCAGATTTTGTCCTGTTACGTCCGTTTTTCCCAATGGTTGGCAAATCTGTACTTCTCCTGGCTGTGATGGGTCTTGTCGGAAGACGGTCGCAAGAAAAGCACGTAGTGTTTGGCAACAAACACACCATGATGCTCTCGTGAAGCGAGAATACAAGTGTTGCTCTGCAGTGTAACTCCTTGCCGCACACTGGGGACAGGAGGTTCTTTTGAGGAAAGGACACCGGAGCTCTCGTTCCCGGTGCTCCCACGAACCGAATAGTTCCTCCGAGGCCTTAGCTGATTGCGCGGGGCTAGTGACGCAGGCGATCCCTCATGTTATCCCCACGCGTCAGGCGTGTGTTTCGTCTGATCTGCGAGTTAATAGAGCGATGCTCTGCATTGCTCGGCTTCTCGTATGATCCTATAGATGATCTGCTCCCAGCGCAGCATCGGAAGGGGTGCCGCCTTCTGTGTCTTCGTGTTCAGTTCTGCCGCCCTGGGCTGCAGCTGAATCGAAGCCAGAAGCTGCAGCGATGCTCTCTAAACTGCCGCGGCGATTGTCTCAGGGGCTCCGCCCCCTGATACAGCGCCATAGCGGTGGGATGATTAGTTCGTGACATGCGCCGAGATTCTTCCCTGCGCTCTGCCGGTTCCACTCTCCCCGAAGATGCATGAAGAGCTCACTAAATTCTGACAGACTCCCCGGTCTGCAAGGGTTAGAAGCTCCTCCCCCTTCATCACTCTGGCGCTTGCAGCAGCTAAGGGATTCTCAGCAGCAATCCCACGAGTAGTACAGCTGTCACAGCACATCCGCCCCGATTATGCTGAAGCTTTTTGGTTTTGTCAGAGTGTTCCTTCCAAAACCGGGAAGTGTTTTCGTCAGCCCTGATGACGAAGGCTTGTTCAGTTGCGGGTAAGCTGCTGCAGCTTACATGTCATGGCCACTTGCAGGTCTTCAGGCCAAAGTCCTCGGTGACATGTACCAGGCTGGTGGCAGCCACCAGTCTGTTCAAGACCTGCACTTTGCTTTAGATTTTGCCCTTCGGGTTACGAAATCGGCAGCGCACTGGCAGCACGATGTCCACACTGTGGTCCAGGAACGCCATCGGCGGTTTATGATGTCAGAGGACCGTACGCTGTTCCTGGACGCTTTTTCCTTTGGCGTCTCCTTGGAAACTTTGCGTTGTAAGTCTCCACGATCAAAAAGCAGGCGGAGGGTCTGGGCGAGCTGATGGTTTGATGGTTCCGCGTCATAACAAGCGCGGGCTACATCACTTGGCATGGAGCCCTCTCCGCCTGCCCAACACCAGAGAGAGAGCGCCACCCCGCCATGGTCTAAACCTCTGGTCAAGAGCCCGAGGAGGACCCCTGCAGGGCAAAAGGCGGAGTCATCCTCAGAAGGTTCTCGGAAGCAGACGAGGGCTTCTTCTCGTAAGAAGCGCCCCTGAGGATGACAACTTGGGAGGATGCGAGATCTTTCAGGGTCTTTCCATCGATCCGACTCGTGAGGGTCGGTGAGGGGGAGGCCACCACACACACCTCGCTGCCATCCTTTGGCCCCACCAGTATTGCCATCGGCATGTCTGTCATAGCACCCCTGACCGCATACATGGGAGCCGAGCGGAAGCTTCCCGGGGTCGGTCCCTGGGTCCTCCAGACAATCTGGCAGGGTTACATGATTCGGTTCATGAAAAGCCCCAGGTTTCGAAGCGTTCTAGAGACCCCGGTTCCGCGGTCAGGCGCCTCACTCCTGCGAGATGAGATCACTGCCCTTTTGAGCAAAAGCGCAGTTGAGCCGGTCCCTCCAGCCGATGCCCAGAACGGCTTTTACAGCCCGTACTATTTTTCTCGGTTTGGAGCTGGACTCCGAGAACATGAGGGCTGTCCACTCTCACAACGGCTTCATCGCGATGGAGGGTCCACCTGAAGCTCCATCAGAGGCTCCTGGGGCATAGGGCAGTTGCAGCCTCAGTGATACCACTCGGGCTCCTGCATATGTGACCGATCCAGCTGTGGCTTCATTCTTGGGTTCCGAGTTGGGCATGGTGCGGAGACCAGCTTCGGTTGTCACTGACACCTCGCTGTCTCTCATCCCTGACAGCCGGGAGGGCGTGTCCTTCCTGCACTCAGAGTTCCCTGGGTAAGGGGGGACTCCAGTTGCTTGGTTGTGACTACGGTTCCTCTTAGACAGGTTGGGGCGCCGTGTGCGGTTCCCATCGAACGTCCGGTGCCTGGACCCGATGCACATCTTGATGGCACATCAACCGTCTCGAGCTAGCTGCAGTGACACTGGCCCTGCGGCACTTCCGCCCGCTCCTACGCCAGTGTCACGTGCTTGTCAGGATGGACAGCACGACGGTGGTTGCTTAGGCTGAGTGAAGAGGCATATATTTTTTCTTTACAACATTTTCTCACAACTGTGTGAGGGACAGAACAGTCAAGATCAGGAATGCAGACTTTCCAAAATGATTATTTTATTAAATTATAGTGAACCCTCGTTTATCGTGGTAGATAGGTTCCAGAACAGGCCGCGATAGCTGAAAATCCGCAAAGTAGGAACACCATACTTACAGTATTTATTTAACAGGTATTCAGACTTTTAAAACCCTCCCTTTACATAGTACTGTTAACAAACCACCCTTTACAGTAATGTACAGATATCTACAATACGTACATACAGTACACAAGCACAAATGATAAGCAATAAAACAGTAAGTGAACATAAAAAAATAGAAAGATTGTTATGGTGCAAACTGTACAATTGTACAGTATTTTACTCTCCACGATAGAGTTGGAAGTGACAATAAAGCTCTCCTCGTATGTAGTGATAACAAACCACCCTTTAATGTACAGAACACTTAGTACCCTAATCTAAAACATAATGGAAAAAATCTGCAATGTCATGAATCTGCGATAGTAGCGAGGGTTCACTGTATGTCAAATTTGACATAACAAAAAAAACTTAACAAAGATAAAACTTGAAAAGACAAACCAAAAAAGACATAACTGAAATCCAACTCAGGACAACTCAAATTACCCAGACAAGGTGACTTAAATACAAAAAGGACTAGTCCATTAACAAAACTCTAGAACACTGATCTCAACAAATAACATTTTGAAAATTAGTTTGACAATAAACAATAATATTTTAGCCAACATAGAGTAACATTGAAATTAATCTTGCTTTAATAACTAAGTAAATTCAAACACATAACAGACCAACTGCTTCCTACAGCCCCCCCCCCACTCCTTCCAGCACAGCAACCAGTTCTCTGTTCCCAGTTTGTAAGAAACTTAAACTCAAAATAAGCAAGAATTAACATGATGAAAGTATATAAATTCCATAAGTAAAACAATTAGAATGTGTGCACCCAAACTAATTGCTATTCTAATCAAATAAATACATCAATAAACAAAGTCTGTGCCTTGTCATTTGTAATGGTTTAAGATGTGAACTGTAAAATAGCAAATGATTAGAAGTAATAACTAAATAAAAATTAATGTGATGTTTAAGGTATATGTTACCTTGGTGCTGTGCTGCTTTGTGGGGCCGGCTTCTAAAATCTTTAATATTAAAACAATAAAAGGCTTGAACTACTTCAGTTGTGTGTCATGAATCTAAAATATTTGAAAGTCTAATGTTTATCAGTACATTACAGAAAATTAAGAACTTTATCACATTATGCACATTTTTAAGAAGGACTTGTATACATGCATTTCCAGGGGGACCGTATCCCAGGAGAACCAGGTGACCGAGGAATGTCTGGACTTCCAGGTCGCCGGGTAAAACCATTATAAAAAGTGAACATTTGTTATATTTACTGGTGGATTTGTGCATCAAACATTTATTCTTAATCTTACAAGGGACCCAAAGGTACTGATGGTGCTAAAGGACCACCAGGTCTCATGGTATGTGATGTGCAATTCTTTAAACCTTTATCTAAATCAATAGATGCTTATCCAAACGTGTTGAATTCAGAGGATTTCAACACTTAACTCCAGGTTTTTAACTACAACTCTCCATGGTGTAAATAACTGCTTAACCCTAATGTGTTGTTGGGGATGTTTTCAGCCACTTCATGGTGATTTTCTGTCTAAATTTGGCTGCAACAATATTCCTCTGTTGTATCGAATTTAATGATTTTTAGTGACAAATCTTATTTTTAAACACATTTCAGAAAATGGTTTGAAAAAAGCACTCAAATGTACTTCCCTTTCCTGTTGTTTGTGACTGTTAACAGACTATCAGTTCAATATTTTTTTCTTTGTTTTGCATAAATCTCTTTATCTACCGGTACTTTAGTTCTCATAAAAACTGCCAAGGATTTTTATCCTTTAGTTACCAAGATCTTGATGATTTCAGAAAAAATATATATTTTTCAGTATGAAAATTTATTGTGGCCTGGATTTCTTTTTATCTGTTTATCGCAGTCTTGCACATGTCAAACATTAGCAACAATATTGGATTTTTTTTTTAATGAAATCAGTGATATCATGTAAGAGCAATTAAAGAGTAAAAATCCAGGATTAAAAAAAATTGATTTGATTAGAGCTGAGGTAGATGAAGGAAAAAAATGGGGAAAAAAATGATCTGAAGTAGTTTTAGTAAATTAAAAAAAGCCACAAACATCAAAAGGTAGTGAATTTGAACAATGCACAAGTTAAAAAATGTCACATTTAACACATTTTGTGGGAAAATGCATTAAAATGTATACTAAAATTATGAGTCAAAACAACGTTTTTTTACAAGTGTTCTTTATCTTTAATTAAGGGCCCTAACGGTCCAACTGGTGCAAAGGGAGGAAAGGTGGGTGTCTATTTTTAACCCAACTTTGTTCATATTCAAAGCATGTTCACACAAGCCATTCAATATTAATAAGTGAGGAGCTGTCGGGTCATTTCTGATAGAGCTTCACTTCTCAGTCAAAGACGATCTCTGCTCAAGAATTTCTTTTATATGTGACAGCAGAACCTGTCTTTTGTATATTTGTTGTACTGAAACAATGTCAATGTCTCTGACAGTAACATGCAACAGACTGCTTCAAATACAGCTCTAGGTTGATTTGTTTAGAAGATATCCCACATAAAATGATTTTGGTTCACAGGGTGATAAAGGAGTGTCCGGTCACAGAGGAGAGAAGGTGAGGATCGCAGAGATACGTCAAATAACGTTTTACTTGAGTTTTTAAATTAAATCTGTATTGATAGGGAAGCCCTCTAACGATGGCCGGACCCAGAGGATACAAGGGGCTCAAAGGAGAACAGGTGAGATGGTTTGTATTGGCAATAAACAACTTCTAAGCTTCAAAGCTTTTGTCTGAAATAAAAACAACTTGAAGTCAAATGATTGTGTTGTCGGGATTTCAAATTTTAGGGTGAACATGGACTTCCTGGATTTGATGGCGATAAAGGAGAAAAAGGTGAAGATGGTCCTCCTGGTGCTAAGGTATTTTACACTTTAAAATGTTTTAAAAGATCCACATACTGTACAATGTTACACTCCTGTTCCCCTAAAATCACCCTTTTTCAACTGTAGTCAATTTGACCCCTAGCAAAAGTGTCAGGTAACTGATTTATTAACTACTTAACAACACTCAGAAATGTTGTGGTAATGGTATGTATATCTGTACGTATGTATATCTGTTATGAAAATAATAAAAAAATGTTTTAGAAAGTGCTGGAACATAATTATTTAGGGGGACGATTTGACACCAAGAAAAAAAAAACAATTTCATAACAAAGTTTTTCCAGCTGTCCCCATAGACCCTCCATCCCTCTAAGTTTGTCAGTTCAAATGTATCATTTTGAAAAGCTGAAATGCTGATTTTATGTCTTGAACATGATTGACAGCATATCTGGTGGCCTTGGAACTATTTTGATTTATGACATTAGCATCACTAAGTCTACCCTGTCATTCAAGTGGGGAACGGGACCACAATAATTTTCCATTTTTGGAAGGTGATGTGTCTGCTGGTGGTTGAGAGACAACAAGAGCTTCAACACTAGGCATCTCATCTGAGGAGAGTAATACAAGTCTTCCTCAAGATGATCCTCTTTCTTCTATGTCTCTTTCACTGTCACTGCCAAAAACCTTTTCTTAGAGCCATGTTTTAGCCTAAAGAGCGAGCCATGGGGCACAAAGAGAAACAACTTAAGTGCAATCCTTTATAGCTTTGCATCTCCCCTGTAAACCGTGTGATTTATGTTGTCCCCTCCCACAAAAAAAAAAAACACAGAAAATGTCAAAGATTTCACAAGAATTAGGATTCCCCCTCCCCCCATGTCATGTCAACTGTCTTTGGTTCTCGCAACACTAAAGGTACACTTGTTTCAGTGGTTTTTTATTTTGTTATTTTTTTTTTTACTAAAATCATAAAAAATGCATCCCCACGGACCCTCAAACACCTCTGAAATGCTGTAATGTTGTAATGACTCTAACAAACCAACAGGTGGCAGTCGATTCCTGGAGTTTTGAAAAATCATTATTTAGCTCTATGTGTGCGCAAACACAATCGCCTCTGTTCGGTTATCAACTAATAGACATGCGCATGTAATCTATATAAACAGCAACATCGCTTCGCTGTTTGTAAACAACTGGCAGTGTGAAGACAATGACAAACTCCACCCCCAAACACAAAAATCTCTGGTTTCCCTGTCCACAAAGAACCCAGGTGCGGAGAGTTTCAAATGCGTTTCAACCTGGCCGCCGTTTTCAGAAATGCAGGGTGTTACTTGATCACGGTGCTCCGGTTACGTGTGGACGGAAAGTGTAACCGTGCAGAAAAATAAAAGTTTTCCAAATATTGAAAGTCTTCACAAGGTTTTCCCACACTGGTGTTGCTGGTGTTTTTGTCCATTCCTCCTGCAGATCTGCTTTAGAGCAGTGATGTTCGGGCTGTTCCATAGCAACATAGACTCCCTCAAAAGACTTTTTATGGGGTTCTAAGTGGCTAGGCCACTCCAGGACCTTGAAAGGCTTCATGCAAAGGCTTTCCTTTCCGCGGGTGCAGCGTTTGGTTGTAATGGAAGGTGGATTCCATTCAAACTTTTTCTTTGGTCCCAGCTCTATGCAGCTAATTCATTGTGGTTGTGGGATTATACAGTTAATTTCTCCACACCAAGTCTTCTCAGCCTGGTACAGGTCCACAGTTTTGGTGTCCTGGTGTCTCTTTGGGCTTGGACATAGTGGAGGTTGTGGACAAGTGTCTTTTATATGGATAGCAAGTTCAAACAGATGCCATTAATAAAGGCAACAAGTGAAAGGCGTAGCAGCCTCTTAACAGAGAAGTTGAGCTGGGTTCAGATTGCACAAATTCAGTCTCAATTTTGACTGGGAACCTCTGCTCTACAAGAGTCGCAGGCTGATCGTGAGATATCTGGAGCTGTGGAAGAGTCACAATCGGGTGAAATGTGTTCCGACTGGAAATAATGTCTGTGATTACCTGTGGCCACTGAGAGAGCAGCATCCAGGGCAACATGATGTCGCAGAAGAGATACAAAGACATAGACAGCAATATAAACAATAGTTTTCCTTCAAAAGGGTCTTCTTCTTGGTCTTTTTGGAGCCAATAAACGAAATATAAACATGCATGCTTTCACTTTTGATAATAATCCAGGTCTTGTGCTTCGGTCTGGCACACATGATCCTGTTTTTAAATTAAAAGTAAGAAAACACTGTTGTATCAATGTCAGGATTTAATAGGTAGGATTTAATCTTCAGCTGTCACTCATTGTGCACCTGCTCCTTGTTCAGACCATCAGTAACAGATGAAGCAAAAGCAAGTTGCAGAGAAGCAAAATGGAGCCGTTTAGCTGAAACTAGCACGGGAACAAAGTGCTTTAACTTGATCAGTGTCACATGACCATCCATACGTGCTACGGTTAAGAGTTTATTGTCAAACAAAGAACTGCATCAGTGTAAGTTGGAGGATGTAAACAGGTCTGAGGAGAATTTTCTTGAGATTAGAGTGATTATAAAATGACGGGGACGCGGCTAATGAACACAGGAAGAACCTCTCTCACAGCTGGGAACAATAAGGAAACTAATCAACAGAAACACTACAGAGTCGTCTACCAAACATCACAGCAGACAGGAAGTCATTTAAAAGTCTAAATAGTTTTCATGGCCTCTATTTCACATGCTGAGTGTTCTAAATGTACATTAATGTTTCCTTTGTGTAACAAAATTTTGATTAAATTTGGATATCAAGAAAATACACTTTTCAATGGTGTTTTATATAATTAAACGTTGTTCTTTAACAAAAGTAAAGATACCTGATCAAAAAAAGTTAATGTCGCTGCTGAGACGTTTCTATAGTTTCTGTGTTTCTATATACAATATACTTATGTACTATGTATAAATACTTATATACTACATATAAAAAGATGAAAAATACAGAAGTACAAGGTGAAAGTAAATAATGTTGGATTCTTGGAAAAATGTTTGAGTCTTATTTAAAATTATTGTAGGCTTTTTGATGAACATATATTTGATTTGGAGTTCATTACAATTATAGCACATGATCTAAAACAAAAACGTTTTCCATTTGGAAAATACATTTTAATTTGGGAAGCTATTTACATCTCCAATACTTTATTCCTCACTTTTAATACAAGTACATTTTTAACAATAAATAAATTTTGAAAAAGCTTTCAAAATAGGTTTCAAAGAATTAAAAAAAGCTTATATATTAAAAAGGGACCAGATATATATAAATTATATATATAATTTAGAAAATGTACAGGTTTGTTGTGGAATTATTGTCTAATGTAATGAAATCATGTTTGTAAAAAAAAAAGGGTTGTACTAAAAATAGATTTCAAGTGTTTCCACAATAAACTGTTTGAAAGCTAATTTATTAGAGCAAATTATAAAGTAGTAAAAAAACACTCAAAAAGGCCACTGACTTCTAAGGGTTAAAACCATTTTAATGTAAAGTGGCTTGGTGCTTCCACCGGCACAACAAAACAAATTTAAAGAAGTACAAAAACCATGAGCGCTAGTCGTTCGAGGAGAATTTTTTTGAACATTAAAATGACTAAGACATCTCTGGACATTCTGGTTGTGTGTGGACAGTTATGTTCAAACCATTTTTATTAGAGAAGCTGTTAGCTAACAAGGCTTTCTGTAGCTAATGCTGGTCCTCCTTCACAATAATCCCCCACTGAAACATCACCAAATAATATACCAAATAAGCATTCTTACATAGCATAAATGGCTAATGGTACATTTAACATTGAGGGCATTTTTTTAGAGAAACACTGTTCAGTCCCTTGATTAAAACAAAGGGTTTTATTTATATTTATTTATATTATATTTAAGTAAACAACAAAAAGATGGCAGACTTTAAATTTTTCAATTAGGCAATATACGGATTTATTAAAACGTCTGTCTTATCGGGCATGAAATAGACCACAAATATAGGTTTCAACACAAGAAGTTTTTTGAAAACGTTGCGTTCTACAATGTCTCAAAATCTGTTATTTTACGCTTTTGTGAGACCCTCTGAATGCATGACGTAATTTCGTAAGGTGCTGAAAGAGAAGGCTTTGCGCATTGTTGGGTGTAAAGGCAAACAAAAGGGAAACAATCGAGCGGTCATTGACTCATGGGGGAGTAAGTGGGTCAGCAGGACTTCTTTTACAATAGCACTAACAAATTTAGCTATAGTATGTGGCTGACTTTTCAAAAGAATCATAGTGAGCAAGAGTGAAAAAATAACGACAATTTTGTACTCAAGGAAAAGCATAGCTCTAAAAATCTTACGGTGCCTCATGAAAAAGTACTGAGTAACTTTTTTTAAAGCAGCTGTTGATGGGATAATAGATATAAGTCTAATCTTAAGTTTTACTATAGAGTTAATATGTCCACCTCTGCTTGTTTTTCCCTGTATCTTCATCCCTTTGCCTCATTTAAGTTCATTCCTTGTTGATGGATGAAAAAGGAGGAACGTTTTTTCCAATAAAAATGGACGTTATTGTATTTGTAGTGCATTATATATCACTATACAGAACACTCTGACTGAATATAATATATGGATGTGGAGCTGTGATCAACATCAACACAAGCGGTAGGAAATTTCTCTGAGACTTTCTGGGAAGAAGCTTTAAAAGCATCTTTAAACTCAGATTCTTTGCAGAGGCTTGGAGTTTTGAGGAGTGACAAATTCTTGAGGAATGTGTAGATCAGGGGTGTCAAACTTATTTTCACAGAGGGCCACATTAGCATGATGGCTGTCCTCAAAGTTATAAATGTAAAACAATGTAATCAAATGTAATGTAAAATAAATGTAACTACTCCTTAATGTTAAATAACTCATTATTTATAACTTATTCAAGTGACAATTCAGTTGCATAGAAACAATTGTATGCTTGTTGTTCTAAAATAAATCCTTTTGATTTTTGTCAGCTTATGAAAACCCACATAACTCTATTAATGAAGGATCAAACTGTTCAAGTAATTAAAGAAAAATAGCATTTTTGTAATTTGTTTAACGGAAAAAACCTTCACAGACTGAAGACGATGCTCCAGAAACAGATCACAGATAAACTATTAGCTCCGCCCATTTCACATCTTGAAATTTATTTTAGAGTGAGAAATTGGAGGTGTGGCATGAGAGATCACTCAAATGCGAGAGTCTTACGTTCAATGTGTGAGAAACGGCAGCTCTGTAGTTTCACTCGTGAGTAAGGATGCGGAAGCAGAAGCACCGTTGCGGCTACCGTAGGCATTGTGGGAAATGTAGTTGTTTTTTTAGACACTCAAAACTTTTAAGCTCTCGCAGGCCACATTTAATTACATGGCAGGCCACATCTGGCCCATGGGCCTTCAGTTTGACACATGTGGTGTAGAGTCTCAAGGTAGTGCAGAATAATGGTGAGGCACAGAGTCTTGTATAGGTGCTGATTCTTGAGAAGGCGTAGACTCTTGAGGGGAAGATTCTTGAGGAGGTGCAATGTTTTGAGGAGGGGTAGAGTCTTGGGGAGGGGCTTTTTGAGGAGGTGCAGAGTATAGAGGTGGTGGACTTCAGGGGAAGCACAGTTTTTGGAGATGAGCCTTTTTTGGCAGAGAAACACAAGGTTCTGGCAGGGAACCAGCATAGGAACCTGCCTCTCCAACTTCTCAGAAAGCACAGATGACTTTTATCTCAGAACTAGTATTACAGCAACAGGAAACACCGGGATACCCACCACTGGAACAGGCACCACCATAATAGTCACATCAAAACAGGCATCTCTGGAATAGACACCAGTGGATACCTCTAGGACAGGCAGGAGAACCAACAGCACTAGAGCTGGCACCACATTAACAGATCTTCCTAACACAGGTACCTTTGGAACAGGCACCACTGGAATTGGAACCACTTGGACAGCCACTTCGGGAACATGCACCAATGGAACGGTCTGCACTGGAACAGATATCACAGGAGCTCACAAGAGCAGGTGCAACAGGGGGAAGATAGGCGGGTTCCACAACAGCAGGAGCATTAAGTAGCATTTGAGTAGGAGCGACAGGATTCACAGGAGCAGGAGCGACAGGTTCATGAGCCACAACTACCATGAATTAGATCCAGTTAGTATATTTTTTTCAACTGTACATGGGGCCATATTTTTGGTCTAAACTGAGTTTTGCAGCAGAGCAAATACATGCACTCACATAATACATCATTGAAAGTACATGTTATCACTCTTGGGAAAATTCTGTGGCATTTAAAAAGAGTTCCGAAACTCTTTTTGACGGGTGGAATACTCAGTGCCTATGCCATCTTGACAAAATGTCTTCAGCAGTGGTCAGTTCTTCTGTTACACTGGCTGGATGGAAGGAGAAGGGACACAGTATAAAGAACTTTGTACACTTTTTATTAACAGACATTAAGCGGCTGAACAGAACAATAACTTCCCTTAAAGGGAGCAGACCTCGGCGTTGTACATAGTCTCACTTGAAGTTAACGGCAGGAAGCAGCAGAAGCCCTTTGTAGGATTTTGACGGGAGTGGAGGTGATTACCAGGAAGTAGATACCAGGAGTTATTTGCAGGAGTTGATGGAAAGATGTAGCTCCCAGAAGAAACACAACAGGGAGTATAGGAGAACCAAGAAGGCAGGAAGCAATCATGGAGACTTAGGTGGCGTGAACTGGAAGGAAGTAGGACTGTGGAAAAGAGCTGTGAAGGAATGTAAAGGGGAAGTGCAGATGAGAACAGGACACTGATAGTATGAAAAGGAAATGAGGAGATTAGACCCAGGCGTTGTGGATGATTGAGTGAGAAATGAGGGAAACTGTCCGGCCCCTGTGCACCGGACATATACGTGCGGTTGCACAGGGCAACACAGGTTTGTATCCCGAACCAGTCATCATTTCCCCTCTCTCTTTCCAACTCTCTTCCTGTCTACCTACTGTCCTATCTGTTGAAAAGAAAGGCTAAAAAAAAGAAATGAGAGAAACCAAGAAAACACAAACACAGGCCTGAGGACTCCCCTTTTGTAAACACATGTTTAAATGACGTGTTGTAAATAACGTAAAAGAAAAGTAGTGCACTTTGTCCTGCCGTCCCCTGTGTAGGGGGTTCCTGGGGTGTTTTTCCCACTTCTGTTCAATTATTTATGTATTCATTTTTCAGTGACACATTAAAATCAAAATGTAGAGAATTACTTCATTACAGGAAAAATGTTTTGACTGCAAATACTTCCTTTATTTTTTCCAGGGCCTCAAGGGGGAGGCTGGTACCAAGGGAGGCATGGGCCCGTTTGGTGCTCGTGGTCCAGTTGGGCAAAAGGTAAGAAATCACCACACTGCACCACTATGCACAATGTTAGTGATAGAACACTAAAACGGCCTTGCTTTTCCCAGGGAGATTCAGGGGAACCGGGTGCCCATGGTGAAACGGTAAAACTTTGCTTAAGTTAAAGTTTTTAAGCAATCTTTGAATTTAACATTTTTTTTTTCATCATAGGGCCGAAATGGAGAGCATGGACTGGATGGAGAGAAAGGTGATAAGGGAGACTTGGGTGTGCAAGGCCGTAAGGGGGATCAGGTGAGGATATGAATCATCTGAATAAAATATTAAGAAGAAAACCCTTTGAGCAACAGTGGAGTCTGTGAGCTAGAACACTGTTCCATAACCTTCTGACTAGCTACATTATTGATGTGAGAGAATAAATAATGAAGTAGATTTTCCTGTCAGGTTTAAGTTATTTAAGATTACACTTTTTATTCAGAGTCTTTGAGATGATTGGTTTATACATTTTAGGGCGAGACAGGTGATGCTGGTTTACTTGGAGATACAGGTGTTAAAGGAGAGAAGGTAAGAAAAGTCAGTTTAGTATTGATTAGATTTAACTTTTCATATTAACCCTCACTCCACCGCAGGGCTTTAGAGGTTTTCCTGGTGGAATTGGGAACCCAGGCTTGAATGGAGAACAGGTATTCTGCCTAGATTTTATTCTAAGTAAGATTTTCAATTTATTTGACTTTTGATTGTAAAAACACAGGGTGACACTGGGGAGCCTGGTAGGCCTGGTATTCCAGGATTAAATGGTCTCCCAGGAAGAAAGGTACATTTTCAAACACACAAACGTCCTCATCATGCTGTGGTATGCCATTTATTGTTGGTTTCATGTCCAGGGAGTGAAAGGAGATAGTGGCCTGAACGGTCTTGATGGAAGTCCTGGGCAAAAAGGAGAGAAGGTAGACTCCTGTGGTCAACTGTTGAAGTCACGAACATGTGTTAGTTCTTATTTACCCTGTCCTTACTTTATAATGTACAGGGAGTGGCTGGATTTCCAGGGTTTGCAGGGTTTAAGGGATCACTGGGTGCTCCAGGAACAAACGGATCTCCGGGTCGCCCTGGTCCAGTTGGAGCCAAAGGTGAAATGGGAATTAAGGTACAACTCAAAAGTCTTTCAATGTAACAAAAATAGTCCAATTATTCATGATTGTCTCGAGATGCATTGCATTTTCTTTCTTAAGTAATGCCTTAATTGAATAAATATCACTAACTGCAAATATATTAGCTTAAAAAAAGAGTTCCTTTATCTATTTTTTTGTTTTGTGGTTTTGCTGAACAACCCGATTGCATTGAGAAAGCTCAATTTTGAAAAACATTTGCGTACAATTTAATTGTGTTTTCCAACAAAATCTAGTCAAGTTGAAATCATTGTTTTAATCTTGTTCCTTAAATAGATTAGATCAAAACAACCAAAAATAATAAATCAACAATGCCATGTCTGAAAACATTTGGTCAGATGAACTACATTTAATGTGCCATACACTAGTAAAAATTCTAGAATTGCATCCAATTGAATTGGGTTTCTCGTAGAAATTATTTGTTTAAGAATAAATACATTCAATTTTTCAAAAGCATACACCAGAAAATATTGGCAAAGAATATCAACTGCATCAAATTTTGTTAGAAAACGTCAACCACACAATTCTTTCCACTTCTTAGAATCAGTGTTATTTTCGTAGACGACGGCAACGAAAATATTTTGTTGACAAACCTTTTTCTCCTAAAGATACAGAGATGCTGACGGGCTAAATATGTCTCTGTTATGGCGAAAACATAACGAGACGTGCAAGAGTTTTGGTTAATGAAAACGAGAGAGGACGAAAATGTTAATTAGTGGACGATTACACGTTCAAAATGCACGACATTTCTGCTTTTCGTGATTCATGGCTGTAATCTGACTAAATATAAAATAGCCACCGGCGCTTGTTTTCCTTGTCTGGTCGCACTCACCACCGGACGCGCTGCACATACCAGTTTGGTCCCAAGACTCCCAAATCCCCAGTGACTTAAGTTCTTTTTGAGGATCATGAAGGCAGGGTCAACAAAAGAGCTTTATGGTTGAAAATGACGAAAAGATTCTGCTGCTTACACACAGCTAATGGACCATAAAATGCAACAGACGTTTGCTAATGAAGTTAGCAGCCTATTTTGGTCTGGAGTAATGTACAAAAATTTAAGCTAGAAATGAATTAATCTCTATAATTCTCAAATTAAATAATATTTATACAATGTGTATCATTGTATTATTTGATTAAAAGCCTAATGACATGGTCACAATGTGAACTGTAGCATTAATTAGTGAAATAAAATTAAATACACCATTTGTTATTTTTAAAGAGTTAAATTAACTTATTAAAAGACAATTTTTAATCAACTAAATATTTAGCAACATTGATTAAAATCTTAACATTTTGGTGCCTAAAACTAGACTAAAATGAATTAGATTTTCGTACTAAAATATGACTAAAACTATTACATTTTTTAAATGACTAAAATGTGTCTAAAACGAAAATAAAATAGTTTTCATCAAAAAGACTAAGACTAAAACTCAAATGGCTTCCAAAAACAACACTGCCTAAAAGTAGCTTTAAATTAAGTTGTTTTATTTCAATATATCACAATAAAATGTAAACAGTTACTTCTGTTCAAGTCAATAAGGAAAAAAACAAGACAAAAATTTCCATCCCTGCATTTCCACGGATCAAACATGTCTTTTTAAACATTGGTATGAACTAGCGTCCAACATTTAAAAAGTCATGTTTACCCCAAATAGAAATTTTTACAAACCTAGTAAATGTTGTTCCACTGACTATTTGCGATTTATCGGAGAGCAAACAGATTCTGTTGGAGACATTAAATTATTTATACTTTATAAACATTTAGCAGCAGAAACAACATTGGTTTGTTTTGCAACTCTTTCCATTTCCACTGTAATTCGTTGTTATTATATCATTTGTTGTGCATGTAGCACTTACGTCAGTAATGTCTGTCACCGACGTTCCATATGCACATATGGTTCAAGAGCAGTCATCTACCCTTCATTGAATGACTGGTAACTAGCCCTAAAGCTCAATATAAGTTATAAAAATAGTGTAAATACACTTTTACAACATTTTACTGCACATAGCATCATTAAGTAATACCAAAAAATTCACACTTTTATGTTTTTTTGGTTATAAAACAACTTTTTATGTTTTTACTATTAGAATGAAAAGGTTTTCTTGGTTCAGAATCCAGAATTGAATGAACACAACACACATGGAGCAAATGGGTTAAATCAGTGTAATTATAGCCATCTTCATACCTCACTCTGTCTAATTTATGGGAAACTGTGGAGGAGGACAAGACCTAATTAACTCAGAAGAAAGAGAGGATGAGAGACAGACAAAGAGAGGGGTCAGAGCTATTTCTGAGTGGGATGAAGATCTAAGCTATCAAACCAAACACACCACTGAGGCTGCCTTTAGCCACAATTAGCCATCTCTTGATGTTGATCGGAAACGAGAAGGTTTAGTTGAGTCAGTTTAGTAAAGGTGAGCTGGACTTCAGCTGGCCAGACATCTTAGAGGGGTTAAGAACTGGATTGTTCACTGTTTTTACATCAAAACATAATCATTTTGAGAATATAACATTTCACCTTGAGTTCTGTCCTCTGATTGGACAATATTTCAATATTCAAACTTCAAGCATTGTCTGTCACTCTTTGATGATGAGCGCTGATGTGGTGAAAGGTTTAATAAGATGTCAAATAAATTGATCTAATAGTATTCCATATCACAAGCAAATGTTTTTTCCGACAATAGCACTGATACATACACAGCAAAAAAAAAAAAAATTCTAAAAACTAAAATCAATTTCTGGTAGACAAGTCTCTGATTCTATTTTTTAGTTTTAGTTTTTTTTTTAATTCATTTAATATTACAAATTTAGAATACAGTGCGTGTATATTGCGTATTGTGATACGTACTTCTCACTCGAGCCATCCAGAGCAGAAAACTACGCAGAACTGAAAAACGAAATACTGGCCCGGTTGGGGCTGTCCCCCATCGCGGCAGCCCAACAGTTCGCGGAGTGGGAGTTTCGCCCTCGCTGGCCAGTCTGCGCCCAAGCCGCCGACCTATTTTACCTTGCCCACCTGTGGTTGCTGGAAGGAAACCCTTCGAGCTGGCGGAGGCGGCACAAATCCGGGAGCCTAGAGAGAGCGCACTGCCGTACTCCCGGAGGGTGGTCCAGGCTGTTGGACTCGGGAAGCACCGTCAGCCTGATCCGCAGCGACATCCTCCTACCTTGGTCGGATGCACATGCGGAGCTGCCGATAACCTGCGTGCACGGAGACACCCGATGAGTAAAGGCGCGGCAGATCCGACTCAGCACAGCGGGGAAAACATGGCCGATCGAGGTGGGGCTAATAAGGAGGCTATCTGTAGTCATCGGCAGGAACTTCCCAGGATTCGACCGTCTCCTCACCGCCGCTGCTCACCGACCTGTCAGCCCGGAAGGGAGCCGCCGCCCCAGGAGACGAAGACTCCAAAAGCCCACCCAGCCAGCCATGCTGACGACCGACAGCGGGAGAGATGGTGATACAGCTAACCTATTCTATAATGTGTTCCAGCAGGTGAGTAGAGGGGGGTCCTTCAGCCGCGAACAACATCAGGACGACCGACTCAAGCACTATTGGTCGCAAGTGCGTGTGGCTGAAGGACAAGACCTCCAACCAGGGCCCCATCCTCTCCCGCATTTTATCATAAAGGACGGTCTGCTGTATTGGGTCGCTGAGTGAAGGGGGGAGGTGAAACATCACCTGGGAGTACCCAAGGCCAAGACGGAAACAGTTATGGAACTGGCATACGCGCACCCGATGGCTGGCCACCAAGGTGCAGCAAACACCACCCAGAGAATCCGTGACCGGTTCCACTGGCCGGGCCTCGATGGAGAGGTGAAGGCCTTCTGCCGTGCGTGTCCGACCTGCCAAGTCACATCGCCACGGACGCCTCCCCCAGTCCGCTCATTCCGCTGCCCATCATCGAGGTGCCCTTTGAGTGTATTGGAATGGCCCTAGTAGGGCCGTTGCCGAAGTCTGCTCGGGGCCACTAACACATCCTGGTTATCGTGGATTACGCTACCCGGTACCCTGAAAGCCGGAAAGCCACAGCCAAGAACATCGCCCAGGAACTGTTCATGCTGTTCAGCCGTGTAGGCATCCCCAGCCAGATCCTGACTGACCAGGGAAGTGACTGGCATTCCTCCATGTCCATCATTCATAAAAAATTCCTCCATCTGAGACGCAAAATAATCCACAGAAAAATTATGATTTCAAGTGACTTCCATAGTAATATTATTAGTTAGTCAAGTTTTATTTTATATTGAGAGGTTAGATTGTGACTGTATAGATATACAGTATTGTGCACATTTGGCAGGTGTGAAAAATGCTGTAATCACAGAAAGATTTTTAAAAATGTACATCAATTTTTTTATAAAAATGTTGGTCAATTGACCAATTGATCTTAAAGATCTAAATATTAGGTGCTTAAGGAAAGAGGGCAGAATACACCTAGATTTAGGAGAGTTATTAGTTGTAGTATTGTCCAACAAAAAGTTCATTAAAATAGTGAGCAACAAATCCAACGGCCACCTCTTAAAGAAGGACTAAGAAGGAACTAAAAGCTGGCAGGACAGTTCCAAAAAGCCCTCCGTAGAGTCCGGAGCTGAGGAGTGCCTCACAAATCCATGACAACTACCGAACCTCCAGGAAAAGCGATGGAGCATCTCACAGTGGAGTCAAAGGTAGAAGGAAGCTGAGAAAACGGGAGTTTTTAATGTTTTAACTTTTTTAGTGTTGAAAAATACAGGAAGATTATTAACCATCATGTAAAACCCTCAAGAAGACGTATATGTATTTTGCAGCAGGACAATGACCCTAAACAGCCAAAGTTTTTTAAGTACAAGTGTCCCTTTTTCCATCCAGTTTGGGGCGTCCGGGCAGCTTTAATAAATGTATGAAAATGTCCGGTGTTCACTCTTTTTCATAGGACCATTGCGTGTGTACGTAAATTGTCTGGCGCTTTGCACACAAAACTACGGCACTACTTTGATGCGCAACATAATTACAGAGAGGTAATTGAAAGATGAAAGTGTAGATCCTTTTAGTTTGGGTTAGTATCTTTGTGAGACTCTTTTATTATTTATCTTATTACAATTATTAAGAGAGATATTG
The DNA here is from genome assembly GCA_007224835.1 of Danionella cerebrum. Taxonomy (NCBI): domain Eukaryota; kingdom Metazoa; phylum Chordata; class Actinopteri; order Cypriniformes; family Danionidae; genus Danionella; species Danionella cerebrum. The sequence continues at coordinate 53,738 of SRMA01027067.1, read as the reverse complement.
TTGAAGCTGGACTGTCTAACAGAAGAGTTCATATTTAGAACATTATTCATTTATTTTCCAACCCGTCTATTCCCTTTTCGGGGTCACGGGGGTCTGCCGGTGCCTATCTCCAGCGCACATTGGGCAAGAGGCAGGGGTACACCCTGAACAGGTTGCCAGTCCATCGCAGTAGAACATTATTTCATGTTATTTATTTTATTTGAAAAGAGTCTAAGAGAGCTATTATTTTGTTGCGAGTTTTAAACTGATTTAATTTTGTTATACTACAGAAATTTTTTGCACCATTGAAGCACAGTAAAGCATTTTCATCAACCTCCTAGAAGCCTGTCTGAATTTGTGCCGCGCTGACTGTCCTCTTTTTTTGTGGAAATCAAAATATGGTCACCCTACATTAAGAACAAGAAGTATTGGAAGTGATGGCCCCGCAGATCCCTCTGCATCATCGAGTGCATCTGATATTATATGAAGAGGCAAAAGGATGTGAGAAAGTTCGAACATCTAGGGTTGGATCTCAGAGATGTTTGGAGCAACCTCCAGCCACGTTCCTTCAGAAACAAAGAAGATTTGCTGCTGTTTTGAGCATATTGATTCTCTTTTCTTGTCACAATTCCATTTTTGCAAGCATTCTTTGTTTACAGCATTGTTCACAACTGCTTAAAACAGTATTGAGGTTAAAAGTTACCAGAAAATTCTCACATTGAGCAGATACTACCTATGATCCTTGAAGCTATCTTTGTGAACTGATGCTATTGTTGTAGATTCATCCAAGCACCTTCTGTTCTGCATAATGAAGCTGGAGAAGATGGGGGTAGATACAGTCACTTGGTGCAAATAAAGAAACTTATTCTGCCTTTATTATTCACTCTTCGGTATCTGATTATGTGGATAGTTATGCCATGTTTACAATTCATATCTGATTTATATTTTTTATCAATCAAATCATCCAAAAGGTATTGTCGCAGGAGAGGGATCACACAAGGCTTGAACTACTTCAGTTGTGTGTAAATGAATCTGAAATATGTGAAAGTCTAATATTTATTAGTACTTTACAGAAAATAATGAACTTTTTATCACAATATGCTAATTTTTTTAGATGGACCTGTAGTTTTGAGAAAAAAAGCACAATCTGAAGCATCAAGTCGTGTGTTGGAGTGTTGCTTCACTCCCATGCTGTTTTTCCATTTAAAAGCAGCTCTTGCAACAGACTTGTCGACATATTTCAGGGTAAAAACAAATTGATTGTGGATGCTGGTGTGTTTTTTTGGTCTCATGCAGCTTTTATGTGTGTTATTCTGTTTTTGGATGTTTTTTAGGGAGAAAAGGGGAAGAGAGGGAGAGGAAAGGCTTGTCAGCGGGGTCCACCTGGAATCCCTGGACTGATTGGCCTGCAGGCAATACCACCCCCCCCCCCACGCCCCACACACACACACACACATAAATAACTTCTTCAATTTCCAGACTTTATGTAGTCGTACACATATCCATTATGTATATCTTCTGCGCAGGGAGAAGTGGGAGCCTCTGGTTTGAAAGGAGAAAAGGGAGATGCAGGACTCAGTGTATGTGAACAATTCATTTTGTATTTGAGATGCTAGTTCTGTGTGATTCTGTGATTCAAATGTGTGCTTTTCAGGTGGAGGAAGTGAAGGAGCTTGTGACGAAGGAGGTGGTTGAAAAGTGTGGTGTGTATCAGATTATCGATGGATAAGGGTCTATACGCTGTTTAAAAGAGATGCCCAAAGACTGTAAAAGGTCAAATTTGACCACAATTTACATATTAAAATCAACATTTTCATCATGAACTCTATTGATATGGTCACTAGCTGACTTTTGCACCTACTTCTAGCATTCAGTAGGTGTAACAGGTCCTTATCATACCATTCATACAAGTCAGAGGCACTGTTCAACTGACCAAAGTAAAAAAAAAAAAAAAACTTATTGCATTGCATTTATTAATAAAAGTTTTAGGATTGCGGACCTAGTGCCAAATTTAGTCTAAAATATCACTTTATTTAAGCTAATATCTTTTGAACGGTATGGTGTAGAAATGAAGTTCCCCTTTCTTTATATTTCCTGGCTCATGGCAATTGAAATGTATCATATGACATTAATTTCTAATACACAAATTAGACTTTAAATCCAGTTTCGGTCAAATTAGTGTCAGATAATATTCCGACCACGAAGTTATTATATTCATGAAATTATTTCTGAATAATTAGCAAATAATTGCAATTTAGCATGAACCTTTGTGTATTTTATTACAACCGTGAACTGAGTATAGTTTCAGCAAGGTATGCCATAGTGGTAAAGGGACGTGAAAAATGTATCTTAAAAAAACTATTAGTTTCTCATAAATTATGAAATTGGTCTCCAAGCATTTTTGTTTATGCCTGACTATAGCCTGACAATTTAGCTACTTTGGACATTATGGGTATTGGCCGTGTTAGATTTTGTAAAAAAGAAAAAAAAAAAAAAAATCAACGTATCTTTACAAAAATTGGCATGTTTTTATGACCGGTTACTCAGAATTTTTCACTGAAGCCCAGAAAATATTGTAAATTGTTAAAATTTTTTATTATTGTTAATAGCTTTTGCAAGCTATTTAAACTATGGCCTAAGTTTTTATATGTCACTTTTACAATAAGTACACCACAGAAGTTGGGAAATAACGTACGTCTTTTAAAGTTACATTTCTGAATATTTATAAATATTAAAATGAAATGTCAGATTTAGTTTACTGTATTTCATTAAATTCATCTAAGTCCATTTCAGTCAACGTTTTTCCTTTTCCAATGGCTGCTTGCCCACAGATCACTGCTTGCGGTTACAGTAGTTCACTTTCCAAACATGAATTAAACCTACAAGGTGCAAGTAGGTGGAGCAGATACCTACTATTTCATTTGATTGGTTTGATAACAACTAAATTTTTTTTTGTGAATTAATGGATATTTAATTGCTAATATCCATTATTGCAAGATATTGACAAAACAAATACTAAAATGATAAAATAAAAAATCTAATAGTGCAGTAATAAATAAGACAAATACTTTTAAAAATATTTGTGTAAGATGCAATCACAATAATTTTTTCAATAAATTTAAATAAGACTAACCATTTTTTAGCCACGATAGAATTGAATAATATCATCAAGACTTGTTTAGGTGAAAAAACGTGTGTTTTTCTTTCTTTTTTTTACGTATGTACAGTACAGAATCTGTCAGTAATATTGTCTTGGTTGATATGCTGAGAGTCTCCCGTTGTGGAGGCCTAGGACCTCAGGGGTTTCACCATCTGTTGTGTTCATATTAGATCTCGCTCTGAAGAAAAATCACTGGGAACTCCATGTTCCACCTCATTCATTAAAACCAGGCTACATTCACTTAAACTTGTTAATACATTTATCACTGAAACCATTTAAATGAATGTAGACTGAAACTGTTTCTCATCATCTTTATAACAAAAGGAACGGAAATCTTGCTGATGGTGAACACCAATGATCCAGATGATGGCAGTATCCTGAGGGAAGAGAAAAGAAGGGATTCTGCCACCCAACCGAAAGAGTGGGATGAAGAGGTGGAGGATGAGACCACAACAGTTCATCCTGCTGTTTCAGAGCCCAGGCCAACAGGAACATATGGCAATGGTACAAATGGGTATATTCCTGCTTTGAACCAATATGTTAAACATGTTTTTATACGTATCTTTTAGCGGGCAATGCTTTCTATTCAGAGGTGTTTTGCTTGGTATTCACTATTTTAATATAATAGATTCCATTTTGTTATGTTTTAATATGCCCACCATGTTATATCCCCACAATCACTGCATGAGGGGAAACAGGAAAATTCTACTAAACAAAGGTCCTGTCTCCTTTGCCGAGTCACTCACATTGCATTTTACTTCATGCATTCTCTCAAAGAAAGTGGTCACGATAATTAATCTAAAAATGGCTTACGCAATATCAACACTCGCTAAAGACCAGCAGTTATCAACGGTTTTGTCTTTACGTACATCATCGAACAAAGAGAAAGTGTGTCTCCTTTTAAAATAAATGACTAAAACAATTATTTAATTCCCCAAAGCCCGTATTTGCTGTTAAGATCTAAACATGAAACTAATACCTTTACAATTACACCTAAAGAAAGGTTGAACTCTGGACTCGTTTGTAAAGGGTGCGCATGCACAAAATGCAAGCACGCACGCGCAAACCTTCTTCAGGGGAAGCCAATGCATGTACATTCTGAGACTAATGAGAATTGGCGACACCTATTGGTTAAAAATGAAATTATGCTACCTTTTCGATATTTAGTTGCACAAACCAGTCAAAATTAGCAGAACATTTTGTCTTAACTGTTTACAATAAATGTCAATAAAAATGTGTATTTATAAACATTTTAAACATTATTATAAGGCACCAGTGTTCAATTAAAATACAATTATAACATCTAAAAAGAGAGCACATATCTGTATTTCATTCAGTGTGCCTTGCTACACTAATGTGCCGTGAGATATTGGAACCTAATTGGAACCTAATTCACCTAACTAGTCTAAATCAACAGGATCTATTTGGACATATGGACAATTATACTTTTTGTGTGTCTATTAGATTCCTATTCAAGGTGCTTTATTGAAAATTGTTTGTCAGTATTGGCAACAGAGTTAATTTCTTTCTATTTTCAATGAAAAAGGGACTTTTTGCAAAAAAAAAAAAAAGAAGGTCATGTCGGTCTGGCTCAATCCATCACTCTTGACACCTATACCAGTGTCATGAACAGGAGATGATAAATGGCTTCCAGATCTGTTTACATTTTTTTATGAAGATAATAAGTAAAATTAATTCAGACTTTCCCATGGTCTATGTTAGGGCGGCACGGTGGCGTAGTGAGTAGCACTGTGGCCTTCTAGTTAGAAGGTTGTCAGTTCGAGGACCTTCCTGGAAGGAGTTTGCCTGTTCTCCCCATGGGTTGGCCAAGAAAACGTACAACAGAGTCAAAATGAAATATTTCTATGTAGCAGTACAACAGTGAGTGTCTGCAGGCAAGAGTGAAGCATGGTGGAGGTTCCCTGAACATTTGAAGCTCTATTAGTGTATTTGAAATTGGAGATCTGCTCAGGGTTAATGGTGTTTTCAATGCTGAGAAATACCGGCAGGTTCTTCTCCATGTTGCAAAACCATCAGGAAGGCCCCAAATTTATTCCGCAGCAGGGCAATGACCCAAAACAAACAGCATTAAAAACTATCGTCAAGAAGAAGTACTGAAAGTTTACATTTCAATTTCTCTTGTTCATTCACTGCAGTTTTTCAGGAATGAATGTAAATGATAAATAAATGCATTTCAGAACTTTTTTCACACCTGCCTAAAACTTTTGCACAATTTGGCACACATTGAGATTTATAATTGACTGATTTTTTTTTTCTTTCTGACTACTTTTAGAAGGGATTCTACTCAATTATCTAATGATGGCTATTGGTGATTGTTTGAATCCTCTGCTCAAACTTTTAGTGTACACATACATCAGCAATTACTTGTGAATGCCATAACTCAAAAATAAAAAAATAACTTTCCTCTGTCACTCAGGATCCAGCAAAGAGAGAGATGTAGAGCGGAGAGAAAAGAGAGAAGCACTCCATTTCTTCTCAGGTGTGTGTGCGTCAAGTAAAACTGCAATATCGTCTTTGACTGACGGACCTCTGCTCTAATGGCTTTTAATCAGTTAGCAGCTAAAATAACATCCTGGGTAAACAATGTTGTCTGTTTTCCATGGACAGTTGAAACGTATTGAATCAAAAGTTCCGGTCTAGAGTAGCTCATCACATAATAGCTGCTGGCTGGATCTATTTCAGTCACATCTAGAGTGTGATATTAAACCTTGAGACCGGAAGGTGACCGATAAGAATACAATGGTTCCACAATAAAAAGATATTCGAGTCATCATTTCAGCTGAAAAGAGGTGCTTTTATAATGGTGCATGTGTGTGACGGGGAGAGGTAAAGAGATAAGATGGAATATTTGATTGTCAGATAAATATAAGAAAATATTTGATTAAAACTATTGTTAGATTATAATCGCTAGATCTAGTTCCCTTTTAGGCGATATGGGAGACATGCGTCAAGAACCCGACTGAGGGAACGACTTGCCTTGGGAGTGATCAGGTCGGTATATATAACAGCCAAATTAATTCGCGGGGCTAGGTGATTTTTAAATGGGCATGACCTACGCTATTTTCCTCGGAGCTAACTGTGGGCTTCGACGCTAGCGCTAAAATAGACTAGCAGGTTGCTAGCCTAGATACCTAAGCCACCATACACCGCCACCTCTGATCCATTAGCCAGCCTGTTAAGTGTCTCTCGCAGTTTGTGTTCAGACCCCTCCCCATCCTCTGACCCAGGGTTCGTTTTTGGTGATTCCATCCCCGAGTCCGCTTCCCTGTGGCCCCGTCAGGGTGACCATTGGCACGTCTGGACATCAGCTCGCTTGGGAGCTTCCCGGGGACTTTCAGTGGGTCGTCCAGACAATGTTGCTGGGCTACACAATTCAGTTCATGAGGCCCCCCCAGGTTTCATGGTTCACACCCCTGTCCCCCCACCCCCACAAGAGCATGCTACGTCGGAAAGTGGGGTCGGTTCATCGAGTGATGTTCTTCACAACAGGGACACCCTAGGACATGCCCTATCATCTTTCTCCAGGAGGGGTTTGATTGGGGACTGTACCCTTTGTCCTTAAGGTCTAAGCTGCTACAATTTCCGCCTTCAACCTATGGTCAAAAGCAAATCAGTGCAGAGCCACAAACTGGTGAGATTTCTCAGGGGGTTACATGGCTATGGCACACTACGCCCTACACAGCACCCTCCTGCGACCTCTCCGTTGCCGTTCACGTGCTGCAGATGCCTTCTCTGGTTGACACTCCTGCTGGCCTTGGTCTCCCTGAAGAGGGTCGGGGAACTCCAGGGACTGCCTGCCAATGAGTCCGTCCTGGAATTTGGGGCTCCTTGGTTATCATAAGGCCTAGGCCCAGATTTGTCCCCAACATCCCATCAGTGACCTTCCAGGAGGAGGCAGAACCTGCTTTTCCGATCTACTTGGACAGAACCCAGGAAACTCCCAGCAGCTTTTCATATGTTTCAGAGGTCAGCGCAGGGGGTACACTGTCTCCAAGCAGTGGTTAGCCCACTGGAGGCTATCCAACTGTCAGGTGTGTGACACTCTGCCCACATGGCATTGCCTCGTGGGACTTGGCCAGAGGGATTTCACTCACCAACACTTATAGAGCTGTGGGCTGGTCTATACTCAATGTCTTCATCGGGTACTATAAAACCCTTGACCTCGATACACAGGTGAATCCAATCATGAGAAACAATTGACAGGAGGCCAGTTGTAAGTGGTTCTCCTCAAAAACCCTCAAAACATCTTTCAGATGAGCCGAAAACAATTATTAAAAACAATGTCATGATTAAGGTGAAGGATGCAGAAAGCTCTCAGAGATTTAAACTCTATTTCAACTGTCAGGAACATTTTGAGGAATTGGAAGACCTCACAGTTATAGTTAAGCCCTGAAGTGGCTAAAAATGTCCCAAGATGGTGAGAACAGTCACAGACAACCCACAGACCAGCTCCAAAGACCCACAGCATCATCTTTGGAATAATGTGCTGTAGACTTATGAAACAATTAAAATGGGCACTATGTGGAAAAACAATTGTAAATTTGGTGCCAGTTCCATCATGCTGTGGGGCTGTGTGGCCAGTGCAGAGACTGGGAATCTTGATGAAGTTGAGGGTCACATGGATTCCACTCAATATCATCAGATTCTGGAGAACAATATCTCGGAAACTTTCAACAAGACAAATCATGCAGAGGAACAAGTAGAAAGTTCTGGAGTGGCCATCTCAGCCTCCAAACCTGAATATTATTGCACATTTGTGGTATGATTTAAGAACTTTCAAAAACCTGGAGATGTTTTGTAAAGAAGAATAGTCCAAAACACTTTTTGCCATAATCCAGACTCTAATTGGAAGCTATAAAAATCAGTCAGATGCTGTTATTTCTGCAAAGGGAAATGCACAAAATACTAGTATATTTTTCTTCTTTGGTGACTAAATTTATGCACATGCCTAATTTTGTTTAAATTATTATTGCATACTTTCCATAAATCATTTAATTTTTCTTTCAGTTTTGAACATTTGCAGTATAGCTTGGTATTGAGACACAGATCTATATTAAATGTGATTAGTCAGTTGTTGTATTTCAGCAGTGGGGCCTTTTTGTATATTTCTTATACAATTATGTGTATACAATTATTTAAATTATTTTTATCGTCAGTTTTTTTATATCTTTTAGTCATTGCATGCACTGGTGTGTGTGCCAATCACCAGCTGTTTTCAATTAAGAATGAATGGCGCAACCCCCAAATTGTTTAATTTTGATTTCATATATAATGCGTAATTATTAGTTTTAATATGACACATAATTTTGAAGGTAATTCAACTTAAAATGTGAGAAAATGCATGATCGTCTTTCAGTGTAATTTAACAGACCTTAAAATTGGTGCATTTGATGCCATCTAGTGGTGAAAAGAAGGGATAACCCTTGTAAGTACAAAACCTGTGAAATGGGCTTTTATTTGAAAAAATTCTGGCATAAAAAAGCAGAATACCATAAAAAGTGCTTGGAGGAGTGAATAAGGTTTTTTTTTTTTCGTTTTCGTTTTTGTCTCAACCCTTTTGATTTTTGTAATAAAACATTAAAAAGGTTTGTTCTCAATTTTTGAGACTGAGCTGAGCTATTTGAAAAATGTTCAGAGAACTATCAAATCTGAATAAAGTCTCCTTTTGTTTGTGTGCCTTCAGCAAAAGCTGCACCGGTGCCTGAGCGCTGTCATGAAGCCATGTCTGAGGGACACTGCACTGATTACGTGCTGCTGTGGTACTTTTCCCTCCAATCCGGAGAATGCCGTCCTTTTGTCTACGGTGGCTGTGGAGGAAATAGCAACCGCTTCAGCTCTAAACAGGACTGTCAGATGACATGCCTACTGGGAAGCAGAGGTAAAGCCCCAGTTTTCTTATCAAATATGAATGGTGAGAAAAGAGAGACTGGGGAAGATTGTTTAAGTCACTTAAATGCGAATGAATTCTATTTTAATCATATTTATGCTCTGCTCTTTTCGTTTACGTTTGTGTAATAAGAATATCTTTCTCTATTCTCAGATTCTGGATCCCGATGGATGCAGAAGAAAATAGACTGATCATAATATAATGTGTTAGCTACTTGTTTTTCTTAATGTATATGATGTAGAGGTGTAGCAATACGCTCTGCTCATGATCACAATATCGTTCACGATACGATATGCATCACGTTCTTTCTTTATATGGTCACTGGGTTCTACTGGTGCACTTTGGGTCGCCAGTCCAAACATTGATTACAAGCAAACAGGTTGCAGGGGGCAGTGCTAAAATTTGTATTTAGTCTAGATGATGGATAGAGCATGTTTTAGCGTGCTCTTGTTTCTCAGTAAAAATGGAACTAATAAAACACACTAAAAAAAGTTTCGGTGACTAGAAGTACCAACACTCCAAGACGTACGTCACTGCAGTCCCTGATTAAAGTCTTTGTTGTAAAAAAACTGACTTTTGATTAACCATTGGATCACTCGTATGAAAAACACCCTCAAACGATGTTTACCTTCATTTCACTGAAAAAAAGATTTATAATTTAATCAAGACAGGAAGTTTTGTGGCCTATACAGAAATTGAACGAATTTCTTACAAGTACAAATATAAGAAATAAAGTAGTGGTGCTGTGAGATTCTTTAAGTTAGCTCTGTTTCTTATAATAAACTTTAATTTCTGTCAAGCAGTGCAACCTGAGTTTGAATCCTGAGTAAGCTGAAACTTTCTAGCATGTATCTCACTTCCTGTCTTTCTATAATGTGCCCTCTAACAAATGCAAAAATGCCCAAATCAATAAAAAATAAGCCAGAAAGTGTTGTTTTACGAGCACATACACTAACATGCTTCAATGAATGCTGTTTTCCCTAAAATATTAGCCAATATTTCTCATTTTAAGCCAAAATCGTATTGTTACTGACTGATTTAAGGACAAATATACTTGTTTTAATGCACAGTTTCCTCACAAACTCGTACAAGAGAGGGTTTTTGCAGTTGCTGCAAGATATGGATTTCAATCTTTTGACTGCACTGTAAAAAGATTTTCCTGTAAGAAATCAACTGGCAGCTGTGTGTTTTTTTTATTCCCAGCATGATACTGTTTTGTTACAGCATAAACACTGGTCTCGCCATAATGCATTGTTACAGAAGAGCAACGTCTAAACTGTATTTCTTTCTGATAAACATCCAAGTACATTTCCACTGTGTATTAATTGAGGTTGAAATGTACAACTGAGTGTTTAGCATTTTGCACTACGGCTTCTGTTTGTAATAAAAGAATGGACTGATTGAGTCGCTGTGGTCTTGTATTCTCTGTTGGAGGATGGAGGTCCATGTGTGGATGAGAACGTTTGCTCATCGTGACCTCTCATTTTGGACTGTGGCCATTCGGTGAGTTTAAATGCTGCCATATTGGCTGTTCTCCGGTGTTGGACGAGTCGTGTCTGGACAGTGTCTCCTGCAGGCGAATATGTGTGAGCGAATGGGTTTGCAGATGGGATTTAATTTTTACATTGTTTAATGCTTCGTGATGGTAAATCTGCATGTGTATTCGGAGTTCATTGATTCACATAATTAGAAATGAGTTTTTGGGAAACACCCAGAGATCAAACTCTGTTTATCACATTACTTTTAGAAAAGTAAACAATTGATAGAAAAAAAAAATCTTATTTGCCTCGCCTTTTCAATTCATTTAAAAAATTTAAAGTGAGATTGTGGAGAATGTTTGCACTTGATTCTTCAAAACTACTGTGAGAGAAAATGTAAATCATTACGTATAATTTTATTATTGTTTAATCTTAATGCTTGTTTATTTAAAGCTACAGTTAAATACAATTATGGCTTAGGAATTTTCTTGAGGATGGAAGTGAAAAGACAGACAGAATCCAGAATAGCTGAAATTCTACCACAGGAGAATCAAACTCAGAGCACAGATGCTCCCTCTCTTTTTCTCTCCTGTCCCCTCACTAGTGCAGCGATCCGTGCACGGTTAAGATAACTACAATAAATTGTAAATCTGGTTATATTAAATAAACTGCTGTGGTCGTATAGCCTTATTTTTAAGATGTTTGTCTATAATTTTTTTTTTCGGATGTCCTGGGACAATTCTCTCCTTCGTTTTCGGTTGTCCATGTTCAGTGTGGTACTCACCTTTTCACCAAACAGCAGAGTGACTACCGTACTTGTCTCCCTTTAAATACACAGACTGACTGATTCTGAGTTTGGAAACACCTGAGATGTCAATTAAAGGACACACCTGAGTTAATCATGTCACTCTGGTCAAATAGTTTTCAATCTTTTATAGACGTACCATCAGTTTTGTCCAGGCCTGTTTCATTAGTTTTTTTTTTTTATAATTAGGTTAATCAACAATTCAAAAGTAATGGCTGATTTTGATTGTTTAATTTTCAATACATTTTTATTTATTGTTACTTTTGTAAGTTTCAAGTGATTTCAGTGAGAATTGTATAATTGTCCTTCTTTAACTGGGGGGTACCAACAATTTTGTCCACGTGTGTATATATAAGCATTCAATGTCCCTCAAAATAATAGATGACCACTGGTTTCTGGCACATTTTCCCTTTAAAGAACCCCTTAAGCTCTTTTTGGTTCCCCATTGGTTCTATGCAGGTTTTAGGGTGACATAGAGCACATTTTCCCTTTAAAGAACCCCTTAAGCTCTTTTTGGTTCCCCACTGGTTCTTCACTGGTTCTATGCAGGTTTTAGGGTGCCATAGAGCACATTTTCCCTTTAAAGAACCCCTTAGGCTCTCTTTGGTTCCCCATTGGTTCTATGCAGGTTTTAGGGTGACATAGAGCACATTTTCCCTTTAAAGAACCCCTTAAGCTCTTTTCGGTTCCCCACTGGTTCTATGCAGGTTTTAGGGTGCTATAGAGCACATTTTCCCTTTAAAGAACCCCTTAAGCTCTTTTCGGTTCCCCACTGGTTCATTTATAACACTTTGTTAGCGTAAAGAAATGGTCCTTGCTTTTTTAGGACTTGTGGTTTTAAAGTAGTTCTTGGATGTTTTTAATGTGCTATGTACAGATGCTAGTCGTATATATCATGCCAAATGTAATTATTTCATACATTTGTTGAATGGTTCCAAGTAGCACTTTTGAATGTTAGAGCAAAGAGCACCTTTGATGATTGGTTCTGAATAGCATCTCTTAAGATTGCACCGAAAAGTTTCCATTGTGATCATAGGGAACAAGAACAAGATTTGGTTTTATATAAAACCTTTTTTAGAGAGTAGACTAAAACATATTGCTCATTAAGTTGCAGAGGTTAAATTAAGTGACAGAAAGCTCAAAATAAAAAATATGTGTAAAGTTCAAAACAGCTAAAGGTCTATTTTTGTTGTGTTTAAAAATAAATGCATGTTGTTCTTGCAAGCAGGAATTCTCTCCCCATCTTCCCCTACATTTCCGTACGCGTTATTTTTACCCGTGTTCGCCTTCTCATCCACCTCTCCAGCTTTACCATGCTTTGACATTCACGGTGTTCTGCCTTATATAATCCCACACCAAGCTGCTCGCCGTTCCATCCCGGGGTTTCTTGCTCTTTACACATGTCCCATCGGCAGGAGGCTTTGTAGCCGGCTCCAGTCCAATGTAGAGCACATTGAGAAGAATGTGCTACAAGGTAGAACACAGGACGCCCTTTACAGTGTGTCTAAGGGGAACATCACTGTGGACAAAACTGAGAACAGTTGCCCTTTACACCTGCTTTAAAATGTAGTTTGTTGTTGTTTTTAAGCTTTAATGAGTTTCCTTTCAGCGTCATGTGGAATAATGAACAAGTCACAATGTTTACTGTGTTTTAAGGTGACCGTTAATGACGTTTCCAAACTTCAGAGCTTCTGATGCAATCGGTCATTAATGGAACGAGGGAAGGAAAAACTCATTAAACTTGTGAGAATTAACAACACAGCAATTAACTCACTGGGATGTTTAAAATGGACACAGAGAGATGAAATGGCCATTGACCCTTAAAAACAAGGAAACAATCAAACTCGAGGCTGATATCAGTGATTGGCTCAAAACCCACACAGAGAGGGAACATCAACATGCTGTCCATGGTGCTGAATGACATCTCACAGGCTTTAAGCATGTTTGCTACCTCAGCGTAAACAAAAGATGGTCTCCGGTAGACAACTGATCAATCTTCTAAAAGGTTCTGCTGATTTATATTTGCCTCGAAATTCAATAGAACCGAGAAAATAGAAATGTACAGGGATACGCTCAGTAAGTAGTCTGATAAATATGATATAAAGTGAAAGAAAAACTATGACATTTTAACTTTTATCGTTACCTTTTTACATTTTACCCTTTAACCTTACAAAGTACACAAACCAAATATATGACTTAAAGTAGAGATACACTCTGTAAATATTACTCCAGTAAAAGTGCTCGCTTTAGAAATTCACTTGAGTAAAAGTTCAAAAGTATTGCCTTAAAATGTACTTAAGTATCCAAAGTACTGTGATTTATTATGACTATAAAACATCATTATCGTTTCTGTAAAGAATCTTGCTTAAACAATATGACTTTGACACTTTTTTAAATGATCATGAGCTCAAAAGCTTGAATCTAAACGTCAAATTTTTAAGTTTGTTTAATAAAAAAGAAAATGTTTAATGTCTTAACTATTAAACAAAGATTCACAAGTTTTTATTTTACTGTATTGTACCTAAATTTCTGTGTCCGATATAAACTATATCAAATTATCGTAAGCAAAACTAGTTTCGGGAGTTTCTTCCATCACTTATTAAGGGCGTCTCATCAAACTCTGATGTTCTTCTGAAACTGAACTGCCTTGGCACTATATAGATACCACCCAGCGGGAACCAAAACAATTCAAAACAAAGCGAATGCTGTGCCCTGATTGGTGGCTTGTTCTTCCTTCACAAATTAAGTTTTTTATTCCATCATAAATAAACAGAAACGACTGGTTTTCCAAAAGAGAATTTGAGTAAAAAGTATTCATTTTGAAATGTAGTGAAGTTAAAGTAAAAAGTCTCCCCAAATTAAAATACTTGAGTAAAGTACAGAAACTTAAATACAGTAACTAATTACGTTTACTTCGCTACTGCCCGCCGCTGCTTTCACCATTAACTTTTTATCTTCAAACCAGCATCTTTGAGCTACAAAGTCAGAGATTTGTAGAATTAAATTCAGGTGTGTGATCCTCCATTTACACCAAACAGCTGCTAATGATCATCATAATCACATGTAGGTTGAAACACAATTATGAACTGAAACAGAAACAGCTGTGTAGGAGGTTTAAGACTGGGCAAGAAACATCCAAACTGCTAAAAAGGTGGCAAGATTGAGACTCTCCAAGACAAAGATTTCAAAGCAGACGGGGGTTTCAAACTTGTGCAGCAGAGACAGATCAAGACTTCCAAAGTGGAAGATGCCATCCATTCAGAACTGGCAGAATCCAGTGAGACCCATCTACTGTCCGGGGACATCTGGCCAGAAGTGGTCTCAGGTAAGAGAGGCAGCCAAAAAGCCAAGTACTCAAGTTTGCCCCAAAGCATGCGACCAAAAAAAATGTATGCACAAAAATGGCTGCAGATGCTCTGGACTGAGGATTTAAAATGTGAAATATTTAGCTGTACAGAAACCAGCTTGTTTGTTGAAGAGCTGGTGAGCAGTACTATGGGCAACGGTGAATCATGATGGAGGTTCCTTGAACGTCTGGGGCTGCGTTTCTGCAAATGGAGCTAAAGATTTGGTCAGGATTGATGATACTCTCAATGCTAAGAAATATGCAGGCAGATTAGCATGTAAAGTCAAGAAACCGTGACCGAGACTGGAGAGTATCAAGACCAAGATCTGCTAAGCCGAGACCAAGAGCAAAAACAATTTATTTTCTTTATTGCGAAAAACAAACTTTTTCAATGAACTCTTGCACTCTTTTTCTGCTCTTTTGTATATTAGGCAACAATTCCTCAATTAAAGACATTAAGAACCTTCATCAGAGTAGAGATGCCGGCACAGTACCCACAGAGTCCTGATCTCATCATTGAATAGTGTGTCGGGGATTTCAGAAGGAGATAGAAGGTTTTGTGGCATCCTTAGAAGATCTGCGGTTAGTTCTACAAGAACCTCCAGCCAGGGGCTTATACCAAACATTGATTTGATTCAGATTTCTCTTTTGGTGACTTTATGGTTCAGATTTCCATTTCTGAACGCATTCTTTGTTTACACATATGCCATTTTTTGCACAGTACTACAGATTTAAAGATTCGGTTAAAACAAAACCAGGCAACAAGAAGAGCAGTTTCCCCATGCACCGGTTCTATGAACTTTCTATAAATATCACATTTTTCTGGCAAATATATTTGAAATGAATGCGTTGGAAAAAAAGGGTTCTTGTATATTTTATAAGGTGACGGTGGAGGAGCCTTTGGGTGCATTAATCACCGCCTCATTTTTCTGGGAGGATCCCAAGAAATGACGTTATTGCTGGCGCACGACTGCGGCGTAATTGGGCTTATACTAAACGAATGCACATCCAATGAGAAACAGTCCAAGCGGATATTATGAGCAGCCAGGGAGGTATCAAACCAGCTAAATCACTCGAATAATTCACTGCGAGTTTAAGTGACTTGCGAGCTGTTTCAGCAGCACTTTTGCGTCGCCTCAGAAGAAATTCCTCATTCAAAGCAGTGCAGGTAAGCTCCTTTTCCTGCGCAAATCTAAAGGTTTTACTGAACTTTAAAAGATCCGTTTTAGTCTTGATTTATCCACAGGTTGTTCGAAATGCCTATGGAACATCTCATGATGTGCATTCATCACATTATAACAGAAGAAAGTTCAGGAAGTCATGGAAAGTGCATTTGTCTTTGCGCCAAATTGATAATATGTGTGCAATAAATGTGTTGCAATGTTTGTAGTGAGCCGTTCGTGTTTCTCCATGTTCATAATGAGCTGTTCATGTTTCTCGGTGGAACAGGGCAAAATGTGGCTCGCGCGGACCCTCCTCGCTCTGGCACTTCTTTGCGCGCCGGTTTCCAGTCTCTGCTCTCCCTACGACCCCGAGTTCAGCTTCCTCTGCAACAACGACGTGTTCCCGGAGACGAGCGAAGCCGGAAAGCCTACTAGTTCTCTGCTGGACAGTGTGAAGCTCCTTTTCAAATCCGCGCAGGCGCTTTCCTCGGAGGAGCCGCGAGAGAGGAGGACAGTTCCCGCATCCAAGTACAAGTACCTGAGCCAGACGCAGCTCCGGAGCAAACTGTACCGGAACAGCGCGAAGAGCGACCGGCGGAGTCAGGTCACGCTTTCCCTCGACGTGCCCACCAACCTCATGAACATCCTCTTCGACATTGCCAAAGCCAAGAACCTGCGCGACAAGGCGGACGACAACGCGCGCTTGCTGGCGCAGATTGGAAAGAGAAAATGAACCTGAATTCTTGAGACACATCTGACTTTAGCGTTCTTTTGTATCCACGTGAGGCATGTTGTTTTTCATTTAGTTACTGAATAAAAGTTTTTTCAGTTAATTGGAAAGGTGATGGATCATCAAGCAGGTGAAGCTTTGCTGTCCTTTTTGCGCATTAAAGAAATCATTCCTGGCGATTTTTCTCTTGTTTAAAATTGGTTTGTGCGCCATTAAAATGGCATTTAATTGTGTGTGATTAATACCTAATTGACTTAATCATTTTAACATTTCCACGTGTTTTAATTGCAGTTCAACAACACGTTTATATTTGTGATAGTCATGAGTTGATTCTAAAATCTAAATTTGTGTATTTTATTTTAGTGTATCACCATCAAGCACAATTTATTTCAGAAGATGCTCAACTTGATAAATAGTTATGATAACCTTAATGTCAAAGAAAATTACACGCCTCTGTGTTTGTTTTAAGTTCAGAAAACGACAGCTGAATATTTTTGTACTGAAAATTCTTATTTTATTGTTTAATAAATAAATTATTGCAATTGAAAACAAAGCGTCAATTATTTAAATACTCGTTTTTTCCTTTAGTTTTTTTTTTTTTTGCATTGAGGTGCCTTTTAAGTGCCTTCAGAGTTGAAGACAGAATTCGTTAGTCGTCCCCACAATAGAAATAAACACATAACCATGAATTTAAAACACCACTTGTCAAAATGACTACTGAACTCTGGACTTTAATGTGTCCAGCTGATTTTATATTTGATTAAAGTCTGGGCTTTGTGCAGGAATTCACTCTTGGCTCATTTGGATGTATTTCAATGGCAACAACAAAATGTTGACCCAAACCTTTTCTGTCTGAAGTTGCCTTTTAAAATCTTCGTTTAGAATTCTATTTTTGGTTTCCTTCAATCCCGATGAGATTCCCAGCATCAAACGCACACCCTCGCAGCATAGTACTCCCACCACCATGCTTCACTGTCTTCTTGGGGTTGAATGCCTCTCTCATATTAAAACAAAAGCTTTGTTTCCAGCTTGTATCACTTTTCTCCATCTTGTCCTTAACAAACTTCTTTTAGGCTTAGAGGAGTCTCTTCATTAGAAGTCTTCTTTGTTGGTCTGCAAACTCACAGTCTGAGCTAGGCATTCCAGACTTGACTAGAAGTCCTTCTCTAGAGTCTTGGAAGTTGTTCTTGGGTCTTACTAGTTTTCTCTTCAACATTTTTGTGTTCCAAAAACGTACTGTTCCGGCCCCTGCTCTGTCGTGTTCTCAACTGTGTTGGTCTCTTTAAACTTCTTGAAAATCTCAGTTTTATTTGTTTATTTAAAAGTTATTTTATTCAAGCAGCTACAATAAATCAGACTTTTCTAGAAGAAGACAAAAATGATGTGAATAAATAAATACATTTTTGCTTGTTCGCTTACTTAGAAATCATGAAGGGGTCTAGAATATCCAGTATAGGTGCATATACACTTGACAGAATCTAAAAAAGAAAAAAAAATCAGAATTCATAATGTATCATTTCTTTCAACAATTGGCTTGTAAATTACAGTGTCAAGAAGTATTTTATCACTTGCTATACAGCCAGATTTCTGACCGTCAAAGACCAGTTATTTTTCTTTTAAATAGTGGAGCTACACTCTGTTCATGATTCTAATTCACTAGCACCTGTTTGAGGTAGTTGGTGTCATAAAGACCCCTCTGCACAATCTGTCAACAGTGTAAGTAGCAGCAATGTGAAAAAACCAAAGTGCTGTCAAAAGACACAAGAGAGAAAATTCTAGACTGTCACAAACCTGCAAAGAGATACTGGGCAATTGCCAAGCAGCTTGGTGAAAAAAAGAGCTCCTGGAGCAACTGTCAGAAAATAAAGCAGGCTGTATATGACCGTTAATGTTCTTCAGACTGGGGCCCCCCGGAAGATCTCTCCTCAATGTTGCTAAAAAAGATCAGCATAGAGCTACACAGAAGGAGCTGGTAAATGCTGTGAAGCAAGCTGGGATCAGCGTTATGCTGTTTAAATCAGTCCATGTCCAGCTCGTCTGAAGTTTGCCAGGTACTATCTGGATGATCCAGGGGAATCATGGGAGTAAGTCATTTGGTTAAGAGAGACCAAAGTAGAATGTTTTGTTTTGATGATGAGATCATCCCAATAATACCATGGCTAGAGGGAAGCATGGGGGTGGAAGCATCATGCTCTGCGGGTGTTTTGCTGCACTGGGGAGAATGCTGAACTGTTTCAAGGAGAGGATGAACAGGGGCCATTTATTGTTAGATATTGGGCAAAAACCTCCTTCCCTCAGTCAGAGCATTAATGGGTCTTCCAACATGACAATGACCCAAAGCACAGCCAGGAAAACCAAGGAGTAACTACGTAAGATTATCAAGTTTCTAGAGGGGCCCATGTAGTTTCTAGACATAAATAAAAAATATTTTAAGGGAGCTGAAACTCAGTGGTGCTCAGCGACAGCCCCAAAATCTGTTTGGAAGAGTGGACCAAAATCCGTCCTGCAGTGTGTGAAAACCTGGAGAAGAACTACAGGAACCATCTGCCAACTGTAATTGTAATATATATATATATATATATATATATATATATATATTTAAAAGGCATACATTTTATCGATAACTTTTATCTCAACAAGGACTTTTACTTTGAAGGGAGGGCGCCATCTTCACCTATGCCAGCTCACAGCATACGTCACGCTAGTTGACGTGGAGGAAAAGTGCGTGAATGACTATCTAACGCTAATAATTTCGCTCACTGCTCTAAAACATTCCACAAAATGATCAAGAAATTTGACAAGAAGGACGAAGAGTCTGGTAAGAAGACCCTTACGAAGTTCTTTTTTTGTCGATGAACCTTTCTGTCGCAGGAGAAGCCGAATTGATTTCAACCTCTTTGCTAAGGAAGAGCTTTTGCAGGCCACAGCACATCAACAGCTACAACAAAATATAACAATTTTAACCTTTAAACCATATTAAGTTGATTAAATAATTATGTCTAAATTACAAAATAGCCACGATGACTGTTTGTTTTGAAGCGTTAGCATTTCAACGTTTTTTTTGTTCCAGCGTAAAATATTAAATATTTGTCTTGTACGCAATTAATCTTTGAATTGAATCGGCATTTTAATTAATATAATTTTTTAATGAATTAACATATTGATTATTAAATGTAACGTCATCACATTGACTGGTTAATCTTTGTAACGTTAATAATTTT
Organism: Danionella cerebrum; assembly: GCA_007224835.1. Taxonomy (NCBI): domain Eukaryota; kingdom Metazoa; phylum Chordata; class Actinopteri; order Cypriniformes; family Danionidae; genus Danionella; species Danionella cerebrum. Next base: position 33,948 of record SRMA01027067.1, on the reverse strand, counting down.
TTACCCTTATTTTTTGGAAAATGCTTCGACATTGTCATAAAACTCAAAAATGCACTCTGGGCAAAATCCCTACCCTTTTCGTTAACATCCACTAAATTAAACTGCTGTACTTTTTTTGCATACATCTCTTCATCTACCTCATTTCTGATTAAGTAGAGAATTTTTTTTAATCCTTGATTTTACCCTTTAATTGCCTAGCTCTTACATGTTGTCACTGATTTTGAAAAATAAAAAATTAAAAATGACTTAATTTCAATGTGAAACATAACAAATATAACATTTTTGAAGGGGGCTACACAAATATTAGTCAAACTGTATGGGTTTAACACAGCAGTTTCACAAGTTATTATTTTTTTTTTGTTATTTATTTATTTTTTTTTTAAATCACTGTCCATATAGGCAATATTGACTTGTAAATGAATAACTTACAACCTGGTCAACATAAAGTTCTTTATTTGAAGCACAATTCTACAAGAAAGGTAACTTAAACTTACTGAAAATTTGTTGGTGCTTAAAGTGCTTTACTGAGCTGAAATTTAATCTTAAAAAATCTCAAGATAAATTAACTAAAATCTAAGTTAAGTGTTTTAAGGGCTTCAAACTGAACACATCATGGCTCAATGTCTTATGGACTATCCTCCATTGCAGTCACATGCCACGATAATACCATTTACTCCCCAGATCAGGAGTTTATAATGCAGCCTATTTATTTATTTTTATTTTTTCATTTTTAAGTATCAGAATATTATGGTTAATGCAGTAACAAGACGGTAGGCATAGTATTGACATAGTCTCCATGACATGACATGGCTTACCTTGGGCATGAGCATGCTCGACCTCAATGTGTCCAATAAGTATATTCCCCGGTCTTCCTCTCCGCAAGATACGACCGTACACAATGACGCATTCCTTTGCGGCGATATCTGTGTCTGTATCTTTACCCCTTTTAATTTCAGTGGGCTCGGACTCGATCGTATGTGGCTCATTATCTAATGCCGTCTCCAGACCAGGGCTTGCTAAAACTGGGGAGGTTGATGGCTCCGTGTCAGAGCATTGGTTATGATTTTCATGACCAGGCCCTAACTTAACTTTCTAAATGAAAAATCCGTCAATCGTTCTTTTCATCTTCTCTCGTAATCCGCGGCTGCATCCACTGTTTGTTTACCTGATGGACTCACCTCTCTCTGTCTGACTGCATCACATGCATTTTCAAACGTACGTTCACACGCATACAGGAATATCTGGACCACGGCCAATCAGAGGGGGGCGGGATCCGCCCTTCACTGTCTCTGATTGGTTTAGACCACGATTTGGGCCTAATGTGTGTCTGTAGTGGAACAACAGGGAGACTCACGGAGTTTCGTTTTTTTCCCCCTCGAACGACGGGTCGCACCGGTGCAATCTTTGATTTTTTTTTTTTTTTTGTTGCACTATTGAGAAATTAGGTCGCACATAGGGCTGGGCGATATGGACCAAAAGTCATATCCCGATATATTTAGGCTGAATATCGATATACGATATATATCCCGATATTTTTTATCAAAAAGTGAGAGCAATTGTTTAGTCACAGTCAAACCCAAATATGACATTTCACAAGTAGTTTTATTTAAACTGGCCGGATGAAACAATACTCAGCTGTTCCCTTGTTTTTGGGAATAAAATATAAATATATTTGAATAAGCAAATAAAATATAAAAATCTAAAGTTTGTATAATGCTGTACATTCATAAATTATTAAAATATTCAATGCTGTAAGCAACTTAGGCGATTGCATTCTTTTAAACTTTTTAAACATTATTTATAGTTTTGCAATGTGTTACAAGTCAATTTGACATCTACGCGGCATATAAGCAAAATAAAAATTAAAACTTTTTCACGAGTAAACATTTTATGTGAACTCTCATTGGCTTAGTCTGTGTAATCACGTGATTGAATGCGCGTTCACGCAAGAGGAGAGTCGGAATCTGCCGGGGAGTCGAAATATGGCACAACAACGGTACACCGCGGGAAAATGAAGCTTGAAGGGAGCTTTGTGTCGGGGCTGGAGCTTTTGCGGGTTGCGGTTGGCTTGCAGCTGGGGCCTCGGCAGCGCGCAGTTTCACACACTCTTCACGCTGCAGTTTGTGCCACTGTTTTAGATGGTGAAAAAGATTTGTAGTGCTTCCACCTCTGGCTGTAACTTCTTTATGGCACTCCCTACATATGACATGGTTTTGTTTCTCATCAGAAACTTTGAATCTGAACCATCTCCATATTACTGAGCCGCTACTTTTTTATTTACCGACTAATTTCTCCGCATGCTCAGCAGATGTTGTTGCTTCCTCCATGTTTGTTGAAGAGTGCCGGCGGATTGTCTGCTCCAGAGTCCAGCCCCTCCCCGCTCTGTGCCTGAAAGAGGAGGGGCGTGGCCAGGGGCGCGCGAAGTAGTGCTGAGAGCTCCGGGTTAAAGCAGTTTGCTGGAGCAAGGCTCACAGCGCAGTTTGAACTACGCAGCCTATATCGATATATGCGATATGGTCAAATTTCATATCTCGTTTAAAAATATATCGATATATTTTTAATATCGATATATCGCCCAGCCCTAGTCGCACATATAACCAAATTGGTTGCACTCTAGAGCCCTGCCTGTTTGGAAGAGTTTTTTTCACAAGCACTCATATTCTTAAAGCCAAATTGCCTTAATATGCAAACCTTTTGTACTTGGCTTTTATGTTCACTGAAAAATGTCAATTTAGCTCTTTTCCATCATTGTATCTTATCTATTTATGACGTAAGCCAAGTTTATTTATAATATTGCACGTCACACACAAAGTGCTTTAAACAACGAGAGTAGAATTATCATAAATGCACATCTAAACAATTTGTGTTTGTTAATGTTAACATTCTGCCAGTCGTCACGAATTAAACAATGCACGGGAAATGGCTATGGCAAGTCCGGTTTAGAACAAGCATGTGTAAACAAGCTAAAATTCTGTAGATCAGTAATATTTTAATAAAGTAAATTAACACTGAAGTACAGGTACTTCATTAATCAGCATTAAAGAGAATACAATAAAGAGAATCGCTTTATTTAAAGTGAATAAAATACCCCACTTGCGGGAGCAGCCACACACCACATGCACACGTGTGTAACAAGGGAGTCACAGTGTGCCACTTGAATGAAACAGGAAAGCGGACAGTAGGCAAAACCATTGCGTGCAGGGGCAAGGGACTCGACTGTTTCTAAATTGCCCCTATTTTAGGGATTTTTTTATATGTGTTTGTCAATAGATAGTATGTAGTCCCTCATGGGTTTTACACCCGTTATTGTGGCCTAGATTTTTTTATTTTATTTTATCACAGTCTTGTACATTACTAACAACATTGGCATTTGTAGATTTTGTGTAGCACCAGATTTATTGTTTGTGGCTGTTTTTGTCCCGTTGACATTCATTATAATGACATTTTTTTATTGCATCCTTTATTGTTGGTGGTCATTCCTGTTAGGAAGAAGTACAATTTGAGATTTTATGATTATAATCTGCCATTTAGTTTTGATTTATTTTTCAGAAATCTGTGACATGCTAGATATTGGCATCATGCGTAAAGTACAATACAGTAGTTTTGATTAGAACTGATCGATTTTTACAGCAGTTTAATTTAGTGGCTGCTGTTATCAGCTACAAACAACATGAAAGGGTAGTACATTTGAACAATGCACAAGGGTTAAGTGAGGAACCTTTTAGAGAAAATTACACCCGTCATAGTTTTAGTTTCAAACTAGATACGTTCTTTCATTAGTACTTTTAATAGTTTACATTTTCTTTATTCTTTTTTAATTTAGGAAGTGGCTCAAATCCCTTTCAGCACTTGGAGAAGAGTGCTGTGCTACAGGAGGTGAGTTTGACAGGAGCTGACACAGAAGATGTGATCACTGTCCCTTTGTTGTTGCACATTAAGGCTGTTTTCACACCTCTTAAGTTTATTTTGGTTAATTTTTGCAATCTTCTGCCACTCACACTACACTAGATGAAAACACAGCCATGTGACATCATATGGGCCACCCATTGGTTACATATAACCTCGCACATGTTTTCTCGACTGCTTTTCGTTTGGTTAGAATCATTTGTGTTAATCGCTCATGATGCTTGGATTACTCCAGGTGAGCTTCCATGATAAGTGCTGCTTTGTAAACGGACACAAGCTTGAGCAAGTGTCGGTGGCTGTATTCGTTCAAAAATCATGTTTTTTGTCATTTTCGCATTTTTGTTTAGTTTGCATCAGAGCTTGATCATGTTCTCACCACAAACGAACAGCTCTAGAGTTCATTTGGATTCATACAGAGACCACCTTCTCGAGCAGGTCTTGGTCCACTTCGATGTTTGCTTGCTCACCTGCAGAAGTGAACCGAACTGAAAGTGAAAATGAACTCTACTTCACTTGAATCGAACTAAACGGGTCATGTGTGAAGCACCCTAAGAGTTTTGCATTCCTGTATAACAGGCTCGCATCTTCAACGAGACTCCCATCAACCCAAGAAGATGCCTTCACATCCTGACCAAGATTATCTACTTGCTCAACCAGGCACGTGCTCCTATTTCTCAAGTCGATAATTATGCAAATCTTCACTTGTTCCTTTATTGACTTCATTGCGCTGTTTCTAATTTACAGGGTGAGCATTTTGGAACCACGGAGGCCACTGAAGCTTTTTTTGCCATGACACGACTGTTTCAGTCCAATGATGTAAGAAATTATATTTTATTATTTTGCTATAAATCATTTTTATTGTTATTTTAAGTGATTTTTAAAGCAGTAGGAAAGAGAGCTGAACGAATAATTGCATTTGCAATTACATCACGATAAGAACAATGTGATTAAGCCGCAGAGTCTGCGATTACATCACGTGATTAAATTGTCATATGACAACAATGAGGAGGTTTGTCCGTTGTGTGGATTTGTTTTTAAAAAGATGCTGCGTAGCATCAGGTAATACAACACATCTGTTATAGCATTTAAAACAAAACACCCCGATGAGCAATTGACACCTGCATGAGGAAAATGCCAACCATCAGAGTGTCGAAGCTACATGCTACAAGACGGGGATCGCTGACTGAAATGTTTGAAAGAGTGTCTCCATCTGAACACACTTCAAAGTGTCTAAATTGAAAGGACAGAAAAGCTAAACGAGTGCATCTCGAAAGACAAGCTCATTAACTGTGTTCCGGAGCTACTCCGGAAACATCGAGTCTTTTTTACAAGCCAAATAGCGGAACACTACTAGTCCTCTACACACCGATCCAAATTAAGATTTGTACGAGTCTTTGGGTGGCTTCTCAGCACGGTGCTCTTTGTCTGGGTCTGAAATTTTAATGCAGTGATGCACCCTGCCCAAGTATAGCGTTTGCGGTACAATAGGTGCACTGGGCACTACACGGGGTAACTGGAAGGAAGGAGACGACGACAGAGATGATCTCAAAAAAACACATCACACTCAAGACAAAATAATGGCTGTTTGAGCGGTTTATACTGATCCCTGATCACAAGGAGCTGTGGAGAAAAGAGTTTGGATGAGAGCCTTCGAGCAGCTCTTTTGTGTCCCACTCTCATCATCAAAAGAAGGAACTTTCATTGGTCGTTCTCCTTGCGAAAAACCAGTCCGATATGGCAGTGCACAACTCCCCCGTTAGCGCCCATGGTTTTTCAATCGAGGTGCGTTGTGCCACGAAAATTTGGATTGGTATGTTTAGAGGCATTCAAAGTACATTTTGTTACCGAAGACCTTGAGATCAAACTCACTCCCCTCAAACTGCATACTCAGCACATGGGAGGGGAGAGATAAATAAGTGAATGTAAATCTATGTATTAGGGATGCAACGGCACACAAAGCTAACAGTTTCTATATGTACCTTGATTTTAATTGAAGAGAATAAAAAAAAAACCCGATATGTTTATTAGTTGGTTTTGGTTGTTTGAATGATTTAGAGTCTCTCTCGCTGTGTGCGCGGTGCTGCATTATGACTGTACAGATGATCGTCATGTTTCATGTGCTGCCTTTTATATAATAACATCTGATAAACAGTGCTTGTTTGAGGTGACATTTGTTTACCGTTCTTCTCTCATCTTTGTCATATTTAACAAGAAAACAGGTATGTCTCCAGGTTTAAAAACCTCACAATGCTGGTCACGCTTAGAGTGAACCACGAGAAGTCCCACCTTCCTGTACCTTTAGCGCTCGCTGATTGGATATTTACACAATGAGCAGTTCATTGATTGGCTCTTTGCTCCAGAAGTGTGTTCATGTCTGTAATCAATTATATAATAATACATTATTATGTATATTTTACCTCAGCGGAGCAATTGACACCTGCAAGAGTCACACCAGCGGAGTGTGGGTCCTCTGTTTGAACAACATGAAAGGGTAGTGAATTTACAAAAATGGGTTAAATTTAGTTTGTGCAGCTTATTTTCAAGTGCGCTCAATAATATCCAAATTTTCTAAAAGAAACCATAAATTGAATTATGATTATCAAAATATTTTTATCTCAAAATGTACTGTTTTTTTTTTTTTTATGGTTAGCAAACCCTGAGGAGGATGTGCTACCTTACCATAAAGGAGATGGCCAACATCTCGGAGGATGTGATCATCGTCACAAGCAGGTGAGAAACATTCTGAATCAATAATGTTTTGTTTACAGACAAACTGAACATTTCCAGAATAATGATGGAGTTATTTTACCGACACAGTGAAAATTTCATACGTACTTAAAGGGCTATTTCTACTTGATCACATTAATAGATCTTTTAAAGAGATGTTTCATCGAGTTTGACCAGCAGGCAGGGTTCGCTCAGAAGAGGGTGCGGCATTGGTGGGAGGTACAGGGGTAAATTGCATGTTTTGGGGGAGAAGGAAATTATGAGCTGATTCAAACAACTTATTCATGATGCATACTGTGTTTCGATATTTCAAAGGAATGCTATATAGTATTATGTTATAGTACTCTTTATTCCAGCAAAAATGTACAATCACATTCCTAATCTGTGTTTTCTCGCATGATGTAGATCAGTGTACACTGTTCAGAATGAATGTATTCCTTTGCCTTGTTTAATATTCTTACACATTTTTCATTTATTTTGGTTGGAAAGGGGTATTCCCATTTTTTTTTTTTTTTATTGGAGTCACTATAGTTACTTTCCCAAATATCTAACTCTTTTAATGATGTAACTCAATAACTGTGTTGTCGCAGTAACTATACTTATTTTTTTAACGTGATATGACTCTAATCTTTTGATTGCTTCTTAGCTTGACTAAAGACATGACTGGCAAAGAGGATGTGTACAGAGGTCCAGCCATCAGAGCCCTCTGCAGGATCACTGACGTAAGCAAGCCAGTTGGCTTCCGCATTGAAGGATAAAATTTTTTAAAGTTGACCTCGGTGAGAAATAAACCTAAGTGTTGTAAAGCAGCACCACATTTTGATACAGGGGTATGTTCTCTATTACCCCTTGATACAATAAGAGGTGTTTAGCCTTTTTGGAATGTGTTAAAACAGTTCATTTGATCACATGGCCTGTTACAAGGTGCAATCGACTCTTCTCCAGATTTGATGTTAGCACATTTAGCATAGCTTAGCATGGATGTGTTCTGATTATACTACAAGACGTTTTAGTAAAATTGATGATGAGTTTCCATATTAATACCATAAATTCCTACTTAAAGGGTCCCTTGAAAGCTTTTTTGATGTATTAGCATTGGTTTCCTTCTGCTGAAGACTATAACCAGAACCTTTTACTTTTTCAACAATAAAAATACAATTTTCCCAATTTTTTGATAATTTTTCCATTCCATTTACGTTCCCAAGGCACCTGGTTCTGTTATGTGTGTAAGCAAACTATCCAATCACTGAGTGATTTTGTGAATGTGTTAAAATGGTCAACATTAAGATATTTTCAGAGATTTAAATGCGTTGAACATTATTTTGGACAAATGTATTCTCTGTTACATCTCATTGTGGGTAAAACTGTGTAATTTCTAGCTTTATTCACGATTTGTAACTTCCTGTTTGAAAAGAAATATCTCACAGGTCTTTGTCCTTTATGGCTTCTTTGACTTATCAATATTTTAATAATGCATAAGCCTGACCTCTATTATCCTATGACAAGATTCTGTGCTGGTAATTATTAATGACGGATAACTCTTGGGACGTCCTGTAAAGTTTCAAGACTGCGCAGTAGTTTGGAGTTCAGAATGGTTTGCAATTGTTTTGTTTCTGTGGCTGAGGTGATGCATGGCTGACCTGCTGATGAAATCTTATTATTTCATGGCTGATCATGCCACTTTTCTTTTGTTTCAGAGTAATTTGGGCTTGTGCACCTATGGTGCATAGAACCTTATTGTAATTGCTGGACATTATTGTTTTGTAAACAACATGAATTTCGCATGCACCCAAATTAACTAAGATAAAAGTCCATGTCTGAACACATCTAAAACATACACTCTCAGTTATAGCGCTACCAGGTGACCATAAAAGGAACAATAATACCAGAAAGTATTTAGACTTATCAATATTTACACTCGCTTGGAGCACCTGCGATTCACTGAGATGTGGATTTCTTTCTTTTTTTTTTTGCCTGTATTGTTCAGTAAATTTTACATTTCTGCCTTGAATACACCCTCTAAATAAGGATTGGTCGTAGTACATATTGCAACTGTCCACCCATGCGCTGGGAGTACTCAGGCCCTTTGATCGCTGCTTGCACCTTTAATATTGTCTTGTAATTGTTTTCTTAGAAACGTGTCATTGGCCAGATCTGGAGAATGGTAGATAACTATCCAAAGGGTTTGACCATTACTTTTTAGCTACATGTATATGGAGAATGAGCCCAAGTAAACAAAAATGAAGAGGCAATATTTCTGTTTGATGGATCCATCTCTTGCTCAGACCACCATGCTGCAGGCGATTGAGCGATACATGAAACAGGCCATCGTGGACAAAGTGCCCAGTGTCTCCAGCTCTGCTTTGGTTTCCTCTCTGGTAAGATCATGACCTAGAGGTTGTTAAACTGAAAGAGAGTGTTCTCCAACGCTTTTGTGTTTTTCCAGCACATGGTAAAAATGAGCTTTGATGTTGTCAAACGCTGGGTCAATGAAGCTCAGGAGGCAGCGTCCAGTGATAACATCATGGTGCAGGTTTGTTAGATCCTTGCATCCACAGGGTTCCGATTGCTTTCCTGTTCATCTATATAATGCGGTCTCTGTCTCCACAGTACCATGCTCTGGGTCTTCTGTATCACCTGAGGAAAAACGACCGTCTGGCTGTGACCAAGATGCTCAACAAATTCACCAAATCTGGCCTCAAGTCTCCGTTTGCGTACTGCATGATGATCCGCATTGCCAGTAAACTGCTGGAGGAGACAGAGGGAGGGTATGCTTGCTGGGGATTAATAATGGAAACTTAGAATATTCCAGTGCTAATAAAGTGTTCATTAATATGGTTTCACCAGGCACGATAGCCCACTGTTTGACTTCATCGAGAGCTGCTTAAGGAATAAACACGAGATGGTGGTTTATGAAGCAGCCTCTGCCATCGTCCACATGCCTAACTGTACCGCCCGCGAGCTGGCTCCTGCTGTGTCTGGTTAGACTGGTTTCATTCCATATCTTTAGCTCTTATACTGAGTTGAAATTAAATATTTTGCCTTTTTTTTTCCCCATAGTGCTTCAGCTGTTTTGCAGCTCCCCAAAAGCAGCGCTTCGGTATGCAGCAGTTCGGACCCTGAATAAGGTCAATGGGTTTTTTTTACGGTTGGCGTTAAATCAACTTTCCTTGAGTTTTTAGAAAGATGCTGTGCTTATATTACTCTATTTACAAAAGTGCACTAATACTTATGAGTAGGGCTGTGTGATTTATCGAAATAGGGGACCGTGCTGCTAATAGATTGGTTCAGTGATGCTGCAAAATACCCAATTATTATTGCCTGACTACAGCAGAAAGCCTAGGACAAACAAAAGAGAAGCGTTGGCTGCTGTAAATAAGTCAGATTGTAATGAGTCTGCTATTGAGGCACACTATAAAAATTAGAAGCATTAGTGCAGTCAATCGATTTAGAAAAGTAAACTAATTAATCACATTTTTTATCATTACTCGCAATAAATTATAATTACAAGACAATTACTTTTTCTTGAGTTATTCACATTTACATATCCAAAAAGTTTCAATTTAATCTCTTTATTTCATATATATATATATTTTTATAAAAAGTTTAGTCTGACTTGTATCCCAGGAATTTCTCATCTAAACAAAATACCTGCAATAAATCATCAATGTCCTCCAAATTAACTGTTGGCCTGAAAGCCATATGTATTATAGTTTAATGATCTCAAAAACAAGTAATACAGTGGTACCTCGAGATACGAAATTAATCCATTCCAGGGTGACGTTCGCATCTCGAGCATTTTGTATCTCGAAGCAAGTTTTCCATGTAAAACGCCTAATCTGTCCAACGTCTCTCAGAAACAACAGAATAAGTAGATGAAAAAAAATGGAAAACCAGAGAAAAATCAAGTAATGTTTCTTCAATCCTTAAATCTACACATTGTTAATATAATAAATGATAATAAAACAGAATAAACCACAAGCAAAATACGTAATATGTACGTAACCTTACCTTGAGAGTGAAGCGATGTGTCGGAGGAGGTGGAAGAAAACATTATGGCACAACGAATGAAAGTTAACTTTCTCGAGATATTTCACGAATTACAAACACCAACACGAAACCAAGCGCATGCGTAGACAGTACTGAAAGCGTGTGTGATGGGATGGAGAGAGCGCTTCTGAGAAGGCCTCATGGGTATGTTCTGTGCCAATATTATTTTGGTGTGATGATGACCAATGTTTCAGCACCTTTTACCATTGTCTGTCAATGGGAGAGTGGGAGCCAGAAGCGACGTCAGACTTAACAAGGGGATAATAGAGCAGAACTGTTTGTGTTTTTCATAATCTGAAGCAAAACATTTTTGAGAGACCCTTCGTAGCTTGGATATTTTCGTAATGTGAAGCATTCGTTTCTCGAGGTACTACTGTATCTTTTTTTAAATTTAAGACACAGTTCTAATTTAACGTTTCTGAAATTTTAATTGTTTTAGAAATAAAATTATGCATCTGTTAGTCTTTTGTTTGGCTAAAACTAACCTAGTTTTGGTGAAATTCATTATTGCCATTTATTATAAATTATAGTTTATTGAATGTTTTAAATATTCTTATCTGTATAAGCCATATCTCAAATTTTACCACAATCACATTCAGAGGTTATTTTTAGGGACCGATTTTGATGTTTGAATAATAAAGTTTGATTTTGTCAAATTGCATCAGATTGAAATCTTCTTACTGAATACCAGCTCTTTTGTAAAAAAATAACTTAAAGCAGATTTAGAGCAAACATGGCAGAACGTTTTATCCCGTAAGATTGAAGCAGTTTTGAATTGTTGTCGATGCAGATACACAGTATTTAAGATGGACCTTGACAACACGGTTGTGACCTGGAGATTTCTTGTTCCCAAAGGTGGCAATGAAGCACCCGTCAGCAGTGACCGCTTGCAATCTTGACCTGGAGAATTTGATCACAGATTCAAACCGCAGCATCGCCACTCTGGCTATCACCACCCTGCTGAAGACGGGCAGCGAGAGCAGTGTTGACCGTCTCATGAAGCAGATCTCATCCTTCGTCTCTGAAATCTCAGATGAGTTCAAGGTCAGAGGGACTAAGAGATATTTTACCCCAGGGTCCAATTGTATTACACATGTACGTTTATGTATTTAGCAGACGCTTTTATCCAAAGCGGCTAACATTTTGGGAGTAAACATAAGGAGTTTGTTTTTTTTGTTACATCTCAGCTTTGTCACAATAAATACATTTAATGAACGTACTTGCTATTATTCCAGTAATTCCAACACTTCTCTGAATACAAACTAGTCCAAGTTAGATCCAGCTGGCATGAGAAACGCTGGCTTGTAAACAGACACGCTACAGTGACTGTATTCGTTCAAAAAGCATTTTGTCTGTTTATAGTTTGGATCAGAGTTCGATCATGTTCTCACCACATACGATCAGCTCTAGAGTTTGTTTGGATTCGTACTGAGACCAAGCAAACTAAACAAGTCAGCTGTGAAAACCCACTTAAATCCAAAGTTCTGGTCTTTGTCTGATAAGTACGTTTCACTAGTGCCCTCGTGAGCTTATTAATTAGGTCATCGACATCACTCGATAAAGCACCACTGTTGACTCAGTGGATGAGTTTTTGTTTTGCAGGTGGTTGTGGTCCAGGCCATCAGTGCTCTGTGCCAGAAGTATCCCAGAAAGCACAGCGTGATGATGAACTTCCTTTCGAATATGCTGCGAGATGATGTAAGTTTATTTAACGTTTCCTATTCTAATCGCTCCATCTCGGTGTTGTTGTTTTTTTTTGTGCCTAACTATTGTAATTGACAAATATTTAGTTGATCTTTGAGACAGAACAGGAAATGCATCTCAAACAGGAAGTGACAACTACCTTTATATAGAAGAGCTTATTGGCTCGTTGCTTTCTACCCTCACAGAGCTTTCCTTTCACCTCCCCCTCTACTCCTCAACCTTTCTCTTTGCCCTTTCTCGACTGCAGGGCCGTGTGCTTCTAACAGAGTTAAGTCTAAATGTTTAAGTGAAATAAAGTAGCGTTTTCTGTTGAAGCTTCTGATTTGGTTTAGAACAAATACTCTCTTAAGCCCTTTTCGGATGGGATGAGTTTCACAGGGGTCTTTTCTGTTTCTCAGATGTACTTTGTATTTTTAATCTGCAAGATCTGTTTTTGTTTTTTTCCTCATAATACCTTTCCAGAGTAAAAGACCTGAAGGATTACAAATTTAACATCTTTTGTAAGCTATGCTTTTCCTACAACTATTTAACAACAGCCAAAAGCTATGTGTTTAACTTTGTGTTTGGTACTTAAGATTCATCATTTAATGATTGAGATTTACAGAGAATTGCTTATTAAGATAGACAAACTGTTTTTACATAATACCAGCAAATGTATGTAGTCCTTGTTGGGGTCTGGTGAAATTAGGAAGGTGTTACTTGATTTCTTGAGTTTTTTTTTTTTTTTTTTTTTTAACTTGCCGTACAATCTCTGACGCTCCAGAATTCAAGTTTCCAAAATTTTAAACCTAAAACAATGGATGAAGATGAAAAGAAAAAGATTCCAGCTAAATAGTAAAATTGTTGAGACGTTAATGTTAGTTTCATGTAAGATCATTTTCATGTCAGCAGTCATTAAGGTAATATGACATACGATAATGTATGTATTTATGTACTTTTGTTTTTTTCATTTGTTTAATTCTGCTTTTAAAGTCTCCATCCATGCATTTTCTTTCTTGCTTAATCCCTTTTGGGGTCACGGGGGTCTGACACCCTGGTCAGGTCACCAGTCCATCCCAGTCAAAGACTCCTCTTCAACTGAAAATGATTTGAATCCTACAGCATTAGTTGTGTTTACTGCAGGGCGGCTTTGAGTACAAGCGAGCCATTGTGGACTGCATCATTAGCATCATAGAAGAAAACCCAGAAAGCAAGGAGACTGGACTGGCCCATCTGTGCGAGTTCATCGAGGACTGCGAGCACACAGTTCTGGCCACAAAAATCCTCCACTTGCTGGGGAAAGAGGGTCCGCGTACGCCTACACCCTCCAAATACATCCGCTTCATCTTTAACCGTGTGGTGCTGGAGAGCGAAGCGGTTCGGGCAGGTGAGTAATATTGAATTTAATGATTTGTGACTGTTTCTGCTGCTATAAAACAGCTTTTTGACAGTCACACTTCTCATGTGTTTCTACAAAGCTGCTGTTAGTGCCCTTGCCAAGTTTGGAGCCCAAAACGATGATCTGCTGCCCAGCGTCCTCGTTCTGATGCAGAGGTAGGTCTGGGAACTAATTGAACCTTTAGAATATCGCAGTGAAGGGTGTGTAAATCTTGTAAATACAATATATATATTTATGTAAGTATAGAAATATTGTAGATGTTTCCTGGTACAGAAATCCTGGTATGATTAAGTAAATAATAACAAATATCCTGAACACTGATTATGTTGAGTTGTGCTAATACGATTACACACCCTGGCACACACCTTTTTTGATTTCTTGGCCACTTTTCTGCAAATAAAACAAAAGCATTTTTTCACACTCATAGTTAGTGGTTGGGTGAAGCCATTTATTGTGAAATAACTCTTTTTATATCATAATGACAACAGAAGCTTTCCAAAAGCACAAAAACTGACACTAAAGGGTTCGAGCGGCTGGTGAAGGGAACCATCCTCACCTCGACCTGTTTGCTTGGAATCAGTGTTTGTGCAGAAAAGGTTTCTGAGTTTCTGGCTTCTGACATTTCTGAATTCTGAACTATGGGAAAGCTGTCAAAGGATCTAAGCAGAAAGGGAGTTGAACTGTACAAAACAGGAAAGGGATATAAAATGATTTCTAAGGAACTGGGAATGCCAAAATTGATTGCATGGTCAAGTTGCCAGAAGAAACGCAAATCCCACAAAGTAGCCACTTACAATACGCCAAACAGCTCAGAGACAAGCTCCAAACACCTGGAACGAAGTTATTTGGAGGGGCAGAGACTGAGGAAAAAAAATGTTTAACTTTCTGGCCACAACCTTTAACTCTACATTTTGAAGAGGAGTCAACAAGGACTTTGATGAACAGAGCACCATCCCCACTGTGAAACACGGAGGTGGGATATGTTTTGAGGATGTGTGAGCTCCAAAGCACAGGGAACTTGGTAAAAAATTGATGGAAGATGATTGCAGCATATTCTCTCAAAGGATGCTGGAGGAAAATGTGCTTCATCACATCATCAATTTCAGCCAAAAGAACAAAAATTGGTAACAAAAAATGAAATATCAACCTGAAAACAAAACAAGTAACTAACATAAAAAAACACAAACTTTTCTTTGTTGGTTTGGTTTTTCAGCTTCAGTTTCCCATCTCAGATTTTTGATTAGGCTCTCAGCATCTTCTTGCCATCCTGAAAGTTTCATTCATCATTCTGGCTCAAACTTTCATGGGGGCAGAGATAACAATAGTTCACCAGTGGTTTTAAAGATTGCATATTTGTGACTGAATGCATATTTATAAATGTTACATAAATAGTGTTTTTTCTTATCCTTTTTACATGTAAAATCTTTATATTATTTATTAATTTGGAACAAGAAGCCCATCTAGAAAAGGAGCTAATTTATTTTTAGTTTTAGCTGGAATGGCGACGTGTGTAATATGTAATACTGAATTCATTTGAACAAACCTAAATCATTTGTTTGAGTTTTTGACTTGTTTGACTCAATCAACAAAAATGTACCACTGAGCACTCCTAAAACATTAGGGAAAGCTTTATTGGAACAATATTAATTAATTAATTACCTTGGATTGCTCATAGGAGAAGCAATTCTTCACGCCTTCAACAAACTGAATTTTTTTCATTTTAACCAATGGCGCACATCTTGAAGAAGAAAAGACTTAATGCAACAACGGGCGGTTGTTCTGCTCCGGAACCTGAAAACACCTTTTCAAATAAATCACCGAAGATTACTGGTAAATAACAAAAAAAAAACTGAATACTTGTATAGCCGTTTTGTTGAGCTGCCAATCAAAATAATTGTTTTAGCCACTTTCAGGATCACAAAGGAAAATTTCAAAAGTGAAAATGTTGAGAGCGTAATCAAAACTTTTGTGATGCAAAACTGAAACGGAAACCTACAAAGAATATTGTGTATTTAAAATTAATGTCAATTTTTATGGTAGTTAATTGATTTTGAAATGTTTTTATTTATTTTTTTTCCTTTTCTTTGATGTCAATTTTTTTTGTTTCTTTTAGCTGAAATTGGAATTTGGTTGTTTTATTGCCACAAAATGTATTAAATAAATGGGCTGCTTTACCAACAGTGTTCTTTATATTTTCTGGAGAAAGGGCAACTAATCAGAAAATTTGCCTCAGTATGTAAACTATGAGCAAAGAAAGCAAGAACTGAAGAAATGTGTTCATTCCTTGTAATACAAGTAATTTTTGATAAACGCTTCTGCCAAATGCAAACAATATAAATGTATTTAAACAAATGAAAACTGCTTGTTAACATTTTTAGATCCCCTTTTTAACCAATAATTATTAGTTTTGTGATGATGATAAAATGATTACAAAAAAACGTTAGTTTTGAAGAAAATGCCCTTTGTCTTGACATTTTTGACTTGTCTTTAAACATTGGAAACAGTCACGCATCACTCTCTGGTTGTCTAAGCGTTTAGCATATACATATATCTACTAGGGATTTAATGATGCACTCTGTTCACAATATTATGTCCACAATACGATTCATCCCAAATTTTAACCACGTTTTTAAACCATTTATGTAAAGATCATTGAAGATGATTAATAAAATTTTGAAACCACAAAGCTTTGATTAGTTTTCGAGCATTTAATATCATCCATCCACTAGGGGGCTGTGCTAAAGTTTGCAATAAGTGATAAAGGGAGCTTGTTTTAGAAATGTTTTTCATTTAAAATGTGATTAAAGGATTAATAGTCTTCTAGTAAATATTAAATTAAAAAAGACAAGGGAAAGAAGTTACAGAAGTGACTAGAATCACAATCACTCCAAAAAGCAAATGCTCTTCAGCTGCTAGATGATATCTAGCTCCATGATATGTGTTGTGACAGTTATGTTTTGTGATCGATTGTTGCACTCCTAATATCCACGGAACACATCACACAGACGTATTGCGTTTGGAGATATTTGGAAATAGTTAAATTGGGCTTAAACGATTTATTAAAGTATTAAAATGATTGTAATCTACGCTGTTAAAATAATCTCCATCAGCTCATGTCGAAAGCTCCTTTAATGCTGACAGGTGCATGATGGACAGCGATGATGAGGTGAGAGACAGAGCCACGTTCTACATGAATGTTCTCCAGCAGAAGCAGAAGGCTCTGAATGCTGCTTACATCTTCAACGGTGAGGGCTCGTCTCAGGGATGGTTTGAATTGTTTATATTATGCTCATTGATCACTCGTTGATCTGATTTGAAATGTTTTAAAATGCAGGTCTTTCTGTGTCCGTTCCTGGTCTGGAGAAATCCCTCCATCAGTACACTCTGGAGCCCTCAGAGAAACCATTTGACATGAAGAGCGTACCTTTGGCCACGGCACCCATCAGTGAACATAAAACCGGTACAAACATCAGAAATCCTTTATAAATACTTTGCTTGTGCCGCTTTTTCACCGTCATTAGTTTCTACAGCCTTCTTCAAACCATGGAGATGCCAGATCCAATGAGAAATTAAAAGGCTACGCATTTCAGAACAAAAAGGATGCAATCGAGTGATTTGTCTAAAACAAGCTCCTCCGTCAATAACTAAAGCTGGTGGAAAGAGCTCAGCCACGCAAAGGGGAGCTTTTGGTCAAATCTGTTGGAAAAGCGGCACAAGTATTTAACGCACAGCTACGAAATAGCTGCAAAGCTTCTCTAATTTGTGTAATCTGTGCAACTATTCCTCTCCAGAAATCACACCTGTGGCGACAAGCAAACTACCCGAAAAGCTTGCACCTTCACGTCAAGACATTTACCAAGGTAAGACGAATAAAGGATTAACGACTGTTTGCATATTCAATTAATCAAATTATCAGTCTGTTCTTTGACTGGTAAGAATTGTGCCACACAATTGTGTACAGCATTTCTGTCACCCAGGGGAGAGAGAGCACATTCTAAAGAAAGGTGAACAAACACAGACACCACTATAGAAAGAACACAAAAAAAAAACAGGGTCATGAACACTTAAATGGTTGTTGCTCGCCTGCCTACCCAAAGCCAGTTAAAAAAGCCCAAACGTAAAAGCAGGAAAAGATTCCATATTGAAAACACATGGTGCCTTCCTCTAATCAGCTAATTAACACTTGAAAAGAACTTTTAAGGGTCTCTTAGAAGACAACTGACTTAAGAGCTGCTCTAAAGAAGACAACTGACACCTTACGCAAGGAGGCTAAGACACTGGAGGTCTTTTCACAAGAGGCTGCTGTTCGCAGAGCTCTGTGTCCAACTTTATTAATAGAGCAGCAAAGGATAGGAAAAGTGGTAGAAATAAAGTATACAATCAATTTTGACACTGCACCCTGGAGAGGATTGTGAAATAAAACGCTCCCAGAAATGTGGGGGAGATTGCAAGACATAGGTTTCAGCTGTTCAAGCCACTACTGTTAAGCAAAAGATGGCATGAGGGGAGTCTCGCTATGGCTAAAGGCAAAAAGGGCCGGCGTAATAATCCACATTGCTTGAGGTCAAGCATAAAGTGATGGGTTGGGTTGCCTTGTCATCTGCTGGTGTTGGTCCACTATGTTTTTCTAAGATCTACGCAAGGAAGTTTTAGAGCACTTCCAGTGTGTGGTCAACTTTACAGTGATTGGCTCAATGCCGTGCTCAGACTTCACTTTCTCATAGGTTTTAGTTGGTAAACAATCATTGTATTGGTCTCAAGTAATTGTTTTGTTACTTACCATGTTTCAAATATTCTTTTTATTATTCGTTCATGTAAGCTATTTCTCTGTTTCTTTAAATCGGACGCGGCTCCTTTAAGAGTCCGCTCATGTGACTTTGAACCAGGAAGTAAGCCGGTATGGCCGGTTTAGAATTGTTGTGGAAGCCTTTTTTCCGTGATATCTGCAAACATCGTATGCCTGTAGTAGCCTCGTGGTTATGTACAGAATGTTTTACACTTGCAGATCACTTTTTTTGTTATATTTTATAAGCTGATTGTTAAAGGGGGGGGGGGGGGGTATTATGTAAAATCTACTTTATTGAGCTTTATGTTGTGTTATACTGTCGGTCCCTCATTAAAATCGTGAATCGTGACTTTGAATCATTCATGAATCTCCTGCGGTAGACATTGTGGGGTGCTAAAACGCTCTGTTTTGCGAAGCCCCGGCCCTTTTGCGTAGCTCCGCCTTTGTCCCCGGTCTGCTGCTGCACCGCTCCTCCCCCTCCAGCTCCGGCAAAGACTCGCGTCTACGAACAGCTGGTCTCACTACGTGTGAACGAAGCTCCTCCTTCAGACTGCTCCTCCTTCTCTATAGTTCCCCGGATTACAACATGACTTCTACAAGGAGATGTATGTTTGGATGCGAGGAGAGAGCCCTCTCTTTACGCTTCTCAAGGATGACACGCTTCGTCAAAAATGGTTAAAAAGTTTATGTATTACCGTATTTTTCGGCTCATAAGACGCACTTTTTCTTCCCCAAAATTGAGGGGAAAAGGTTGGTGCGTCTTATCGAGCGAATGCAGAGCGCCGCGAATTCCGGTAACGGCCACATGAGAGGCGTAAGAGCTCCGGAGCTAGGCCGAAGCCGCGGCCATATTTGTTTACCCAGCGCTGCTTGCTGACGTCATCGCCCATCTCTGCCATAGCGCGGTCGTAACGAAAACGGGGGGAAAATACTACATTTCCCACAATGCCTTGGCTACGGTAGCCGCAGCGGTGCTTCCGCATCCATACTCACGAGCGAAACTGCTTTTGACTCTCGCATTTGAGTGATCTCTCACGCTACAAACCCGATTTTTCACGCTAAAATACATTTTAAAATGTGAAATGAGCACAGCTAATAGTTTATTTGCGATCTGTTTCTTGAGCCTGACAATAAGATGATGATCGATCTGCATCGTATTTAGTCTGTCGTCTAGCTCCGGAGCTAGGCCGAAGCCGCGGCCATATTTGTACACCCAGCGCTGCGCGCTGACGTCATCGCCCATCTCTGCCATAGCGCGGTCATAACGAAAACGGGGGGGGGGATACTACATTTCCCATAATGCCTTGGCTACGGTAGCCGCAGCGGTGCTTCCGCATCCATACTCACGAGCGAAACTGCTTTTGACTCTCGCATTTGAGTGATCTCTCACGCTACAAACCCGATTTTTCACGCTAAAATACATTTTAAGATGTGAAATGGGCACAGCTAATAGTTTATTTGCGATCTGTTTCTTGAGCCTGATGATAAGATGATGTTGCACTGGAACAGTGATGGTGATAACGAATGTGGACTTTAGAATGATGAGTGGGGGCAAAGAAAAACATTACAGCCTTTTTTTTTGTTACTTTTACTGTTTACTGTCTGTTCATGTTACATGTTTGGCTGTTAACTTTTACACAGTTGATATAAAATATTTTACAAAAATGTTTGGTTCAGAATCTTTTTTTCTAGATCTTCCTCTTTTAAAATTGGGTGCGTCTTATGTGCCGGTGCGTCTTATGAGCCGAAAAATACAGTATTCATACATCTATCCTTTTTCTTTACCTACTTCAGGCCTCTACACACTGATCCGAATTGAGATATGCACAAATCTTCGGCTGGCTTCTCAGCAGGTTGCTCTTCATCTGGGTTGAGGAAATGTTGATGCAATGACGCTCCCTGCCTGCAGATGGCATTTGCGGTACAACAGATGCACTCAGCTTTACACGGGGAAACAGGAATGAAGAATACGACGACTTAGAAAAAAATCATGAATGTCTAGCTGGATGGGGGCTGATAACAGCGAGCTCCTTGACAAAAACGTGGAGAGAGGATTTGTGTTGCACTATTTCTGTTTTGTTGCTACGAAAAAGTGGGATGAGCTGCTTTTTTTTCGTCCTGCTCAGGTCATCAACAGTACCAGCTTTCATTGGTTGTTTTCCGTGCAAAAAACAGATCAGAAATGGCACTGCGAAACAAATTTTCATTGCCACCACTCATTTGGTCAGATGTTTGACTTCAATCGATACAAGTTTGGACGAAATTTCAGATTGGTTTGTAGAGGCCTTTATTCTGTACTTATTTACACTTAGGAGAAGTAACCAATCAACCTGAAACATTTTTTTGATTGTGCTGGCTAACCCACACAAGCATCTCTACAATTTCCTTGGGATTGAGTGTAAGAGTGAATTTGGCCCTGATATAAACTTTATATGCTTTTTTCCCTTCACAGGCCAAATACTAAAGGCTCAAGCAGACCCTAACCTGGAAGAAGCAGATAAGAAAAGGAGTAGATGGATGGGGAAAACAAAACATTGCTTGCCAATAACCAGAACAATACTTTTCTAACTTCGAAGCAATCTGTATTGTATAAAGGTCATTTGTTTGTGTCTTTGTGCCTATACGGACCACTCTGTGATATTCCGGTGCGCTCTGATGATGGATGTTTCAATGTCGATGGGATGGTATTTCATTCCTCTCAGCTCCATGACTTCATCTAATGCTCCCACCACATAAAGGGCATCATGCCTCTCTGAACACAGAGACAAAAATCAATCAGTTCATAAAACATCCCCACTGCTAAAAGGAATTGGATATCTTCTGTTCTTCAAGTGCAAAAAATCCTCTGTTTCTACCTTGAAACTAAAAATAGACTCAACACACCTCCATTTGCATCTGTGAGGTCCGTCCTCCGTAGGAAGCCCAGGTATCCGGTTCTAGCCCATACAGTCTGAGTGTCTCCAAAGCTCAATCTGGCACCAAAATGATCCGAGCGCACGTTCTCCTCTCCAAACACAGTGAAGTACCCACTGGCATTCTGCGGACTGTGGACCCAGATCTGCACCCAGTTGAAAAAGACGCACAAGTCAAACAAGAGTGCACTCGTTCATTTGATGAACAAGAGAGTGCTAGTCTAACCTCGCCCAAATGAGAGTCTCCGATTGGTCCCTTTGTCTCTGGGTTGGCAATGATGATACGAACACCAGGCAAAATCTGCAAGAGTTTTGGAATGAACACAATGCAATTAGTTTAAAGATAAACCATGCAATGTTTCACCACCAGAGGTCGCTTTCCAAAACAAATAAGTACCAGTGTTTATGTGACTTGTGTTGCAGAGTATGTGTGTCATCAGCCAATCATTGTAAATACTCTACATCACATGATCAAGAAGACATGACACATGATGCTATCTGGATTTTAATCAAGAAAAAAAACAAATAGTCTATGGTTACATGTGTAAATACAGTTACATTCTATGGTTATACAAGTGGATTTCTGGAAACCAAGACAGGATAAAAGTATTAATTTAAAGAAACATTGCTTGAAATGAGTTTTATTTGAGAATTTTTGATCTCAAGTGGACAAATTGTAGTACTGATGTATATTGTATTTAGTGGCTTTTTCAGTGATTTAACAGTAAACATCAACGGTTGAACAAGTTTAAAAACCATTGCATGTCTGAGCTACATTTATGAAAATTACTCGCCATTTTATTGAAACACGTAACAAGAATTTGACGCTGTCTCGCATCACAAACAAGTTTGGTTTGTTGAAGATTGTCAAATGAAATCAAATTAGAGAACAGAAGAGATTATGAAAAACACCAGATGTAAAAACAGTCTGTTAACAGGGTCATGTGACCTCAAATATTCATTTTAACATCCACATGTTACTAACCTTCCCTGATTCCATGAGAGGCAAAGAGTGTGGAGATCCTCTTTCAACCAGCCTCACCCTGGACACATACAGACACTCTATGTTAAAATGTATTCACTTCTTAAGCATCTTTTTGCAAATGAAACAATAAAAGTTTGTATATGGTCTGTGTGTGACATTGTGTTTGTCTTGCCTGTCGTGTCTCAGTGCTCTCATATCCACATAGACAGTAGTGGGATCAGGGCCTGATGTTCCCTGCAAACAAACAAAAGTCCTTCAATGTAAACAAAACTAAAATCCTTTCAAAAACTGACATTCATTCTGAAGACAGATACAGTCAGGCTGACTTGCATTAAATCCATACAAAGTGCTGAGATGATTAGTGCATGAAGCTGTATTCGACCAATTAGAAGTGAGGAAAGGAAAATGTGGAAGTGTAAAGACAGTCGAAGCATTGATTCTCATTCAATTCCACTGCATTTGTTTTTTCAGTTATATAAGTATACTTGCTTCAACATACCTTCTAATAAGACCTTAAATTTGCCACCAAGTTATGATATGAAAGATAAATTCAATTAAGAACAAAAAAGCGAAGATTAAACGGAGATGAAATATTGTTCTAAATTTGATCTAGATTCCACTGCCAAAAAAGAGACGGTTTGCTTATGACGTCACAGCTGAGGCATGAAAAAATGGAGGGGCGGGGGTGGGTGATTGAAAGGGATTTTCCCTCTTAGAAATCAGGAAAAACATAAGACACCCAAGTGCTGTTTTGTTAATGGTGACTGAAATTTCTACCCGCAAGATTCGACCCGTGAGATTGCTTCATGTCCTAACTATTTCTCACAAAAACAAAAATTAAGGAATTAAAAAAAAAAAACAGTTAAAACAAGTAAAACTTAAAAAGAATACCCCCAAAAAAATCCAAAACCATGGTTAAAAATGTTAAAAAGTCTTTTTTTAAATTACAGGTATATTGTCTAAAAATGTCTAAAAAGTTTCTTTTTTTAAATTACAGGTATATTGTTTATTTTAAGTGCACTATTTCGCCTGTTTAAAATGTTTAATTGACATCTTCAACATATTTGTTTTGGTAATTTTATATTCAATATATTTTATATAATATTTCGTTTTTACTTGGAAAAGTGGACTAATTAGAAATTTGTTCATTCTCTCAAGTGAATTGTGAACTGTGCATTCTGCTATAAACAGATTAGGATAGATTCCAATCCACAATCTTTGAAATTCCAAGTAACGAAAAAAACAGAGACGTGTTAGTGTCAGAATGCTATGGCAAGCCAAAAGGGTCACAAATGCAAACATGGGTAAAAAAAAAACAGAGTAATTGCTTTTACTCGATTGCACCAATTTTTGTGATCATAACTGAAATCAAAAATTTGATTAACTGCCCAGCCCTAGAATCAGTTTTGGATGATGAGGTATCAGCTAATATCTACCACCTTGATGACAGCCAAATATTTCAAGTTTTTCATTTTATCTTCATTATAAATTGATCACACCTTATATAGCTGGTTATTATTATTTGTATCCTTTAGGAATAGCATCTAAACTGCAGCAATAAAAACTTTCTTTCACTGTATATCTTCCATTATATTATCATCCCATATCACTGCATGACGTTTGTGACTGCAAAACACCAATTGCATCATAGTAAACTGTACCTGTAACAACCACTGGAAAAAAAAAAATCACTATCATAAAAAACCCTCTATGTCATATTGTTTTGATATTGTGTATATGGCTAGATTATATTCAAGATGGCGTGCATTTATATCTTGCCTCTACAGTAGATTCCTTGACTCTTGTATCCTCATTATTGTTCCCAGGATGCTCAGTTACTTTTAGGGGAAACTAATAAGAACTGGTGATCATTCGCTAAAGATGATTCATGCACCAAGGGGAATTTAACATTCACTATTTGTTTTAAATGCATATCAGTGCAAACACAGAGTTAATGCCTAGAATTCCTCCCAAATCACCAATGCAGTATCTAAGGAAGAGATTTTAAGATGTGCTTCACTCATACCTGCTCAGCAAGCTTCCCCAACCTATGAGGCTACACGAGGAGAGGAAGATGGGATGTGTAAATATGTTAAAATGAAATGAAACAACTGAAAGAAGCTCTAAACGCAAATATAATACGGATGGTGGAATGAGTTAAATGACATGAGGGAAAGCAGTGAGACGATGAAATCAGACCTGGAGGCAGATGGCTAGATTGACCCTGCAGCCAAAGGCGGTGCTGACAGATCGCGGGTGAAGCCCCACATCTTTAAAGAGCTTGCAGAAGGACTGGGTCAGAGCCACCCTAGGCCTCTCCTCTGCCACCACCACACAGGAACGCACACGGGTCAGATCCATCCCACGGACCTGACAGAGATCCACATGTTTATTCTCTAATATTCTACTCTAGATTCATTTTATTTTTAAATGGCGTCTTTATGTTAATGTTCATTTTGAAAGTGCCTAAGTTAGTTAAAATGAGTAATTAAGTAGGTAACTTTTATTACAAGAGCTGAGCTGATTACATTGATATATATATATATAGTACAAAGAACCATGAAAGATATAAAAACACTCAAGGCAAATATCAAGGACAATACATACACTCAATATTCAAGACAAATCCTACAATCTATCTTATCTTATATTTGAAATTGCTAAAGTAATACTAAAAGTACCACTGATAATTTGAAATCTATAGTCTTTTAGTCAAGACCTCATTAACTCTTAAGAGCTATTCACACTGGCCTCACCCTGGGTTATCAGCGTTCTATACACAGATTTTAACCCTGGGTAAAGACTCCTTTCACACCTGTAATTTAAAAACAATTCAACTTCAGACCAGGGGCAGTGTGAAACTGAGAAGTGTTTGTTGTTGCAGAAATCAGCAAGTCACAAACAGGAAATGACGTCTTGGGGAGAAGTGTTTGCTTTCATAACACGGTCTTTCGAAGCATTTCATAAATACATAAACGTAGTAAGTGACATGCGAAAATGCAGAATCGAGTCAATGTCAGAAGATGTGGCTGTAAACAATGAAGCTACTGTTAAACTAGTTCTAAAACACAAGTTTATCAAAACTTAAGAGAAATTCAAATAGATGTTCATATGCATTGCTCAATTGTTTCTTCTTCTTGTTGTTTCTTTTTTTGTGTCATTTCTTGTGCATCTCATTTGAGACTTAAAACAGCTGATGACTTATGCTGCAACATTTTAAAAAATGGTAACTAGAAGTGGTGTGTTGTTTGCTATACACCCAATCAGGTAGTGACACCGCAAATATGCTACCTCTCAACACTCAGAGGGGTCCCATTTCGCTACATGTAACAGTGTATGTGACAAATAAAGGCTATCATCATCATCATCATCATCATCATCAAATAAGAACGTTAAGCAGGGGTTTAGGAATGTTCAGTGTGAAGTGTCTGTTAGTGTCCTCCAGCGCAAAGTTGTACACTTTTACCAACTCTAGCTCAATTTTTGGAGTATTTGTGTTTGGCATACATTAAAACAACTCTTAAATTCTATTTTTAAGGATAAATATGGCATTAACTAACTGAATAATACAAAAGCTGTAATAATACAAATAAACATTACTCATTTTTTTTTGTAAATACAAAAATGTCCAAGCTGTATATGTAAAAACTGTTTTAAAATGCTTTTAATCTCCAGTGAAAGTATTTGGAGTGTTTTTAGAGCATAGTTCTTGAGACACTCAAATTTTTTAAATAAAGAAACTGAAAAATAAACAATATAATAAACATCAAGACAAACTATTTACAATAAGTGCAATACTATATATCTGCTTTTACAATAAAAACTCCTGTACAGTAGGTGGCGGTATGCTCATAAAAGATTTCTCAAGTTTTAGGAGGAATTTGTTTAGAAACCAGAACAAATGAATTTTTTTTCATTTTTAAAATAATTTTCATAAAATTATTTAGTCTTGTCAGTACAACTGTATGGAATTACAACCTTTTTATTTGAATATGTGCGTGTTTGTACCTTTAGCGTGTCTGTGAGCGTGCTGAGGGATCTGGTGCAGAGTTCCATTACAGAATACGAGCAGAATGTGTCTCGCACTTTAAACTGACTCACAGCCTGCAGCCAGAGCGCAGGATTCACCTCCAGGTCCATAGGGGAGATCAAAACCGACTGCTGCCCTGCATACACACTAGAATACACAGCAGAGAGAAGACTGAGTGTGTGCTTGTGTTTATTCCTGACCAGCTGAGAGTCATTCCATACCTGCAGAGGCACCAGAGGACGAAGCCCAGACCGCAGTAGGGGTCCAGACACACTGCCACTTCCCGAGAGGGATACAGCTCACACTGCAGCTTCACAGAGCGACACAGCGCACCCGTTGCATTGTGAGACATCTGCAGAGGACAGAAGTTTTAAAGTTTTTTGTTCATGTTTTCATACTCGTCGATGTGCTCACCCGATTTTATTTTCTCTTCTTGAGCAATTTTTTTTGTGCACTGACAAGAATAATGATAAAAATACGTTTTACTAGGGGATGTTCAGCACTAAACACTTTTACAAACAATTTGCAAATTCAATATTCAATTTTTGCATATAGTTCTGATAATATTGCAGATTATATACATGTTGCTCACTGCTATAAAAGGTCATTTCTTGTCTATAATCCATGCTTAAGTCTAAATTTGTGAACAACAGACCAACCTTCACTCCGGCCAGCATTCCTGTGGTTGACACACTGAAGTCCAGATACGCTAGAGCATCTGGGTCACATGGCTTAAACAACAGAGGACAGCGTCTCTTCGGTAAGTCGTCTGTTGTGATAACCACAAACACACATTGTATAAGTATCCGAGACACTCACAGTAAATGTACAAAGGTTTGTAAATTCACCAGTCTCCAGGATCGGTGGCCATGATTTAAAGTCTACAGCCACTGAGGCGTCTCTGGACTTCAGAAGTTTGGAGATTGCTTGGCTAGTCACGACACACACAGATCGGCTCACCTGCACATACAACAATATTCCAAAACTGAATTGTCTTGCTGTCAACAAGAGCAGAACCAATGGAGTAAATCTGATCATTGTTTTCTCAAAGTTCAAGAATCCGTCAATGGTCAAAAAAGATTACGGAAGCTTCATTTCTGAGATACCACTGTTCAGCCATTCACAGATGATGCATTTTAAATGTGCCACTTTTTTACCCTTTCTAGTCTACCCAATATTTTATAAACAACAGAATTTTCACCCAAAATAAAAAGCCTGACGTTTGACCTCACCTCTAGAATCATTTTAACAGTAGGTAGTGTAGTGGATATGTTCTGCGGATGAGGTGGTCTGACAGTAATGGGAATACATCCGGCATACAGACAGCCGTAAAAAGCGGCGATCAGATCTAAACCTGAAACACAAAGATGAAACTGTAAGTTATAACAATGGCATGTGCTCCTTCTAACCTGTGTTATATTTTCATATTCAAAGTGAAATCCCTCTAATTTTACATTCAAATAAGTCAGCAGATAGCACGACTCTGATAATTGACATTATTAAAGGAATTCTCTCAAATAACCGTCAGTAAACACAATCAAGAGAACACAAACTGTACCTGATAAAAAAAGAAAGACACTTATTATCATGGTCCTGACCTTTGGTCGTATTCTGGAAGCCACAGCTGATTACCGTAATTCAATTATTATTAAACTCGTTTGAAAAAGGAGACTACAAACTAGTGTTCACTTAATATAAACATGCATGCTCAATTTAAAAACATATCACTTCCTGTTACTGGTAAAAAGGGCCAATCTGCAGAGATTAAGGCCGAATACTCCAACTGGAATAAAAAAAAAAAAACACTTGGGAAACCTATTGGTGGCGCAGGTCATTTAAACCAAGGATGCCAAAGTTAAATATCATGATTTGTTTATTAAAGCATATTGAAATGATTGCACATAGTCTATAAAGTAAGACATAACACTTTGTATTTGATTCAAGGATTAAATTCATATTTTCTCATGGCTTATATGAGTAATGTCGAGTGAAAAATGTTTCAAGACTCTAACAGAAGACCCACAGCCTTTTACCTCCATGAACATGTCTTCTGTCTCCCATCTGGCTTAGGACCCCGTTTTCAGCGTCTAACTTTTTCAACTAACCCGATCAAACCGACCACGACCTGAATATCACTAAAAGTATTTTTGGATTGGTGATCTACCAAAGGTTGAAATCTGCTCTGACTGCTGATGAGTAAAGAACCCGATTCCCATGAGTTTGTGGGCTACCGTTGAATGTATACTTTTGGTGTGTACAAAAAACATCAGCTAGAGCAGGGGTCACCAACCTTTTTGAAACCGAGAGCTACTTCCTGGGTACTGATTAATGCAAAGGGCTACCACTTTGATACCCTCTTCTGAATTTATTAATAATTAAGGATATTCATCTCTGCAAAGACACTGATCATGTGAATTATTTCTCACACTGAATATGAATTAAATTAATTAACAAGGTAGTAAACAAATAAATATTTATATGCAACACTTTATATTTACGATTTGTCTTAGTGCAAGTGTTATTTAAATTGAAAAAAATATATACAAGTTCAAAACACTTTAAAATGATCACTTTTACAAGCGTCCAAGGAAATCACAACATCCAATGTACAAATAATAAATCATATAAATACAAAAAGTGAGCTAAGATCATTTTTTTTTCATTGTTAACATTTTAACATACGCAATTTTTACATTTTACAAATGCATTGAACTAAACATGAAATGGAAACCAAATCCCGCGGCCACCGAATTGGAGACCCCTGAGCTAGAGGTTGTAAGAAGTAGTGATTCAAATACCAATCAGTAGTGGGTTTTTTGTGTTTTAAACTAGAGAAATCTACAGGTGCCCTGAACCACACTCTGTTCCAGAAGAAAGCTCTACTGTAGCAAACACTGCTGGACACCCATTTATTTTTACATTTTTTATTTTGTGCCTCCAATCAATTCTCTACTTTTATCTGTTTTGTTTACTATGAAAAGTACTACAATTTGCATTTTTTTTGCTAGAAAAGTAAAAAAAAAATATCTGAAATTGATTAAAAGACTCAAAAACTATTTGAAATTCCCAGTTATGTTAAAAATGCCTTGGTCTCTGAAAGGTTAAAATTGATGTAAAAAAACAACATACAAATAAGACGGTATAAATAGATCACTCATGTCACCTTTTACTGTTCATTTAAAAATCAGTTTGTGTGTGATAAATGTATATCTAATAATAAATGTAAAAAAACACTTCAGATTTTAAAGGAGTCAAATGACCTGGTGGATAGACTAACGCTACATGATCTCCATCTCGTAGCTGTCCTCGTTCATACAGTAATGTGGCGATTTTCTCTGCTCTCTTGTGAAGTTGCAGACAGGTCAGAGAACTTCCTACGACTCCCTGAACCGGAAACAATAAAAAAATGCAGCTGAAATCACATGGAAGTGGGAAATGCTGAGGGAAATTTTAAAACTAAAATGTGTTTTACCCGTGAGTTGATGAGTGTGTAGAGTATATGGTCAGGTGTTGTCTGAGCTCTCCACTGGAGCATCTCTGACAAAAATAGAAACTAGGAAACAATGAACAGAACACATTAAGTTAATCACTAGTGGAAATGCTCTTAATCAAAAGCATTTAGCCTGGATTACACTACCCCCACTCAGTTTCCAAACCATTCTCATGATGTCAGATGCCCGCCTACAGGAGATCTGAACATGCTTTTGCCTTTACTGCTCTGTATCACTTT
Organism: Danionella cerebrum; assembly: GCA_007224835.1. Taxonomy (NCBI): domain Eukaryota; kingdom Metazoa; phylum Chordata; class Actinopteri; order Cypriniformes; family Danionidae; genus Danionella; species Danionella cerebrum. The sequence continues at coordinate 3,740 of SRMA01027067.1, read as the reverse complement.
CTTCCATCACTTCTCTTAAGGGTTTTTCCTTTTTTATCTAGTTTTCAAGACTGCAAAATCGAACGGTAACATCTCAAAAACTAACAGACTGAATCTAACATTTCTAAAACTGAATCTGCAAAGCTGCTATGATACCACTGATGTAACTTTAAGCCCCGTCCCAATAGGAGAGCTCAGCCAATCCCAGTCGAGTGGTGGAAAGTAACACACGGACAGAGAAGCGTCAGTGATGTCACCAGTAGTTTTCCATTGAAGAGTCTTTGCACCTCAAATTGTCCATGGCCAGCCATCGCCATCTTCAGAATAATGAAAAAGGGGCAATGGACGCAAGGAGGTGGGACTTGGGTGTGGCAAAGATATATGATTGGCTAAAAAGGTTCAACCGGTTATTTACAGTCAATGGTTGTCACTGAAGCAACCAAAGCCCCCCCCATGTTTATAAAAACAAAATGGAGACAGGGATGTAAACATGTTATCTTGAATGTAAAGTTGGGATTTTTCGCATGGTTATCATCAGGGATCTCCTCAGTTCTGGGGTCAGCCTCTAGAAGTCAGTCGAGGAACTGCAGGATAATATCAACCTGGTGTAATGCTAAGGTGTGGGGAAAATAAACAAGATTCTGTCAAAATGTAAATTGTTATTTAGTCTTGGATGTCAGAATCCCAGATCATGGAGACTTTTAATCCCTACAGCAGACCCCATGAGTGGCTTTGTGAGGAGCTAAATCCATTCAACTTTCAATACGAAAACAAGATGGATCTAAATATTAGTTCAAAAAAGCATTCAGTAAGATGTTTGACGTAAATACAGTCAATAACACAATCACTAAGCACATTACAGACTGAGCTAAAGACCATGGCAGAGAACAGTGGAGGTAATGGAGGTAAGTCCCTGAAGAGTTCTATCTTAAGTATTATCAAGTATTCTGCTGTATGCAGTTTCGAATGCCAGAAGTCTTTTTTCATCCACCGTTGTGTGTATCTTTACAGTCACAATGAGGTTACCTGTTCATTCTCCTCCATGTGGCTCAAATCTCGCCCACTGGCTTGAGCCATTCGTTTCCCTGCTACGAGATTCCCCACCATCACGGAGGCAGGGCCCACCTCTGCAACACACACAAATGCACTCAGTCTCTCGACACATAAATTCTGATGGTTCGTCAGCAGACAGAGGTGTGTGTACCGGGCTGTTTCTGTCTGGGCTTGGGGAGGTTGGTGATGCATGAATGAGGGCACATAAGGATGCTGCAGGGGTGGAGTGTGCCCTCCAGGAACAGCTGCTTGGTCTCAGACAGGTGGATTCCTCCCAGAGGGGTTTTGGGAAGTGTGTTAGCAGGAACCAGAGCCAGACAGTAGACCCCAACCTGATGAATCCCATCTATAGCCTGAATAGACACAGTTTTAGAACATTTTGATGTAAATCAAATTGATTAGTAATCATTTCAAGACTTTTAATCTTAACATTATTTTCAAGTCTGACAATATGTTGGAGAGTGATGGATGTCTGTGGTACTCCTAAAATACGTGGCTTCAGTTTACTTCTGGAATAATCTCATTTAAACACACCCCCTGTCTCAAACACAAAAAATCTCTGTCAGATTTGCTGATACTCTTCCAGTTCAACTCAAAGGTCTGTCACTGATGACATTACCCTGTGAAAGTCAGCAGCCAGAAAGAAAGCACCTTTGAGAAACTCAATAAAAGTACAAAGAATGAAAGGACTTTGAAGAACAGCTGAGCGAAAATGGCGGAAATGTAAACTTGTGCCCCCATCTGATATATTGTTTTAGTTCATTGTGCTGTTTGCGTGCTGTCTGGCTATCAGTGGTAAAATAAACAGTACGTTTTCATAACATTTGGCTCTGATGCATATTACTAATTTAAATAAAGTAAAATAAAACATTTAAATGAGATAATGTAACTTCGCAGGTTTGAGTCCCGAGCCTTTCCCATCCAACCCAATTCTCTGTCCCTCCGCCTTGCTTCCTGTCTCTCTCTACGGTCCTCTCTGTTCATTATCAATAACTATTTTATATATAAGGAAAAATGTAGAATTACAGAACACACCACTCTGGTTTTCTGTGTCATTTGGCGGGGAAGAGATAGTAAAGATATTAAATATTTGTTCCATTGTTGAAAATAGAATATTTCGATCAATCAAATCAGAAACATTTTTCAGAAGTTTTATTTCAGTTAAACATAACTGGGTTAAGCTGGGTCACAACATGGGTCAGTTGCTCTCTTGTGTTTTGCCTCTGCTGATCTTCCTCATAGGCAGTATATACAAATGGTTCCTGGTCGATCCAATCAAATCACTCCTAACTTGAGTTCGTATTCAATTCCTCATACATTCTTGGGGGACGGTAGCACACTTTTTTCGAAGCTCTCCCCAAAAACAGAACAAAGAACTACACATTAAAAAAAAACATTAATTCTAGGCCTTTTTAGACAATTGAATGAAATTACGTAATAATTATTTTCAACTATACCATTAATAGTTAAATCTCCAATATCCCGGCATCTTCTTATCTCACTGACTCCATTATTATTCATCCTCCTCTGGCAGCCAATAAAAACCCTGATGAGTGGGAAAGCCTGTTATGGCACAAGCTTCATGTTTCAGTGTGCGACCATTCGCCCTCTTCCTCATTCAAAACTAGTTTCACACAGTAATTGTGCATATGCAGACTGTGTTTACCTCACTTTATGTATTGTATTTTTTTTTGTTTTAACTGTTGTGTTGATTAGCTCAATAATTTTGTTCCTTTTGTTGTACCTCACATGTTGATTACCTGTATGGTGACCTACTATTACACATGGGAGAGTTGGAGAACAAAAACCACACACAGTATTGAAAGGAGCATAGCAAACACACTATTCTGGTGTGGTGACCATATTCTTAAAAATGGAGCCTACGAAGTTGAATTTCTTGTGTTCAATCTGCTTATTGTTCATCTATTTTTCATCACCTGCCCATCTTGGCTATAAAGGTGTTGTTTAGCACAGCACTTTAGCTTTCAGTGAGGTAAAAGGCAAAGTGTCTGTGTATGCATACCTGCAGGACTCGGCTCATCCACTGATAACTCTCTTCTTCAGTGGAGTCAGGTCTCTGTTCTGCCACCAGCACGATCCTCTCATCGTACAGCACATTTACCGAAAACACTACCGTTCTGCACACAATGCATTAATGTGATTTATTCTGTGCAAAATGTTATTCTAATGATAATACACTGACATTTCAACCAGCTTTTTATCCTGTACAGTTGTGCCCATTTATCAGAAGCCATATATTGTAAACAACTGTGTTTACTCTTTTTAAATCTTAATGACAATGGAAACATTCCAAATGACTCTAATCAAAAGTTTACACAGAGCTCTTACTATTTTGTATTCCTCCCTTTAACATTGGTAACAGCCTGAAGTTTCTTGAGGTAGTTGTCAATGAGGTTCTTTATTACGCTGTTGGTAAAGCAGCACATTCTTTTAGAGAAAATCATCAAACTCTTCTAAATTCTTGGGCTGTCTTGTATGAACTGCTTAAGTTCTCCCCAGAGTGGTTCAGTGATATTGATGTCAGGAGATTGGGATGGCCACTCCAGAAGCTTCACTTTGTTCTGGTGTAACCTTCACTTTGTTTCTAGAACGAGCTGACTTTTCAAGCTTTCTTTAAATAGGATTAATGGATTGTTTTTGCATCATTTCAGTCACATATTGTATAATGTAACCATAGCATAAATGGG
>SRMA01027066.1:203359-224358 GCA_007224835.1 Danionella cerebrum | reverse complement strand
ACTGTCTAATGGCTAAAGATTTATGATTTGTACTTAGAGAAAGCTAGTTGTTGAACTGCTCATGATGGATGAAAAAGAATTGGCTACAGGAAAATATTTGCGTAAACAGAAGCTAAACCGATTTTCAATAAATTACTGTCATTTTTGGACTATAATGTTTTTTGCACATGCTGAAAACTGCAGCTTGAACTACACTGCAGCTAATGGGTTACATGAATACTACTTCCACGTTCTTCTCAATGGCACTGAGTAAGTTATGTGATGGTTACATTCTACACCCGCTGTTCCCAGGATCTCCCCAAGATGCATAAAATAAAAAACAGATAAAGCACCATTGTACCCAGTCTTGTATATATGACGCTCAGTGTGTAGAACGTGTTGCTCATGTAGCTGATTTTTAAGATACTCAATTTTTTAGCACATGCCAGGTTTAATGATTAAGGTTCAGGAATGCTACAGTAGTCATGATCCACTGGTACAGAATAATTCATCTGCATGCCTATCTCTTCTCTCTCACACACTGGGCCGTAATCAGTGCTTCATTTGTCCATGGGGAGGTCATAGAGCACCATGAGAGTGGTGTCCCAGTTGGGTCAAAGTGAGAGAAATTGTTCTGAATTGCAATTTTGTTTCACCACTTTGCACAAGGTCATGATCTCAGCAACTTTTTGCACAATGGTTCCTGTGAAAGGTTTAGAATTTTCAGTGTTTAAGGCTTAAATTGGATGCATTTCAAGGGTCTCCAAAAAAGTCAGTGTTGGAGCTTCCTGAACATTTTTATGTGTAAAATATTTTTATTTGGCCATTAATATTAATATTAACATTAATAAATTTATTTGGCCATTTTTGAGAACATTTTCAAGTTTTTGATTGGAAGTTGGGCTCAATATTGTGTGCGTGTGTGTGCGTGCGTGTGTGTGCGTGTGTGTGTGTCACTAATCTCTAATGACAAAAATACTAAATGTAGTATTTTCTATAATGCCTTGTTTTTACTTTAATACAATACACTTTTGTAACCAATGGTGTGTGGCTTTGAGTAAACAGTGTCAGGCAAATCTATTCCAGAACTGCATGGTTAATTAAAGCTATCCTTCGCCATGTACACATGAAAAAATCTGCGTAACATCCTTCCAGATTCTAGCACAAAAGTGGAGAAATTTAATCACCCAATGACATTTTTTAACAAGTTCATCAGTCAAGCAGCGCAGCTAATTAGGAAAGGAGGGAAATTTCGGAAAGTTCACAATTGAATATCTAGCATTAAAATGGATGAGTGCACCCTATGTACACCTTTTCTTTTTATTTACATTCAGCTGGTGCAGTTAATAGTCAGGTGCATATATAGTATAGTACTTTTTTAACAAGGTTCAGGAGGAGAATGTTATGTAATTACTCGGATCAAATCCAATTTGATTGGGGAAGCCAAATATGCCACAATACTTAGTAATACTAGCATAACAGTGATTAGCTGTTTGTGGTTTGTTGCTCAGCTTCAGCACTTTTACAAAAGTATATGCTGCAAATAAATGTTGTGGAATAATATAAGAGCATCTATCTCACCTGAATTCGAAAATATGTCATTGGTTTATATAATTACTAAATGGATAGTTCCCTTTCAGTCGGTCCCGGAGATGTTAGTCGGGATTAGACCGACTGAATGGGAGCGAATCACCGTGAGAGCGACTGATGAACATATTAACTGGCAAATTAATTTGCAGGCGTAGGTGATTGATTAGCAATCAGCCATGTATAAAGCCGGGCGTGCCTAAGCCTCAGTATGCAATTTTCCTTCGGAGCTGACTGAGTGAGACTCTCTCTCCTGAACTTTGACGCTCTTTTCTCTCGCTTAGAAGGATCAGTAGGTTGCTTACCTCTCGGCATACTTGGTGTAGACCTCTGCTAGCCCAGAATAGCACGCCACCAAAACGCCAGCACCTCGAAGATCTTCTCAGGCAAGCCTGTCCAGTGTTTCAGCCGTTTTCTCATAATCCTGTCCGTTTTCACGACACGATGAGCAAAACGTGCATTACTCCTAACTGCGGTGGATTTATCTCGTCGAAAGACTGTCATGAGCGCTGTGTGGAGTGTTTGGGCTTCAAACACGCCTGCGCAGCGTTTGTGAGGCGAGAGTGTGTGCACTGCAACGCTCTGCCGGGCCGCACGCTGAGATATAGAAGGTCTTTCTTCGAGGAAGAGGACGCCGGAGCTTCGGCTCTTGGCGCTCCTACGAATCGGAGTGAGCCGGCTGTATTCTCCCCGGATGTTTTGTTCGAACGGTGTCAGGTGACTCCTCGCACCACCCCCAAATGCCGAGCGTGCTCCCCGTCTGGTCCGCGAATGAGTCGGAGAGCGCTTCGGCGTTACCCGGCCCCTCGTGTGATCCTGATGACGATCTGCTATCCATCACAGCATCGGAAGGGGCGCAATCTTAGAGTTCTTGCAGCTCAGCGCTGCCACCCTCCGGGGTCTCGGCCGAGCCGGAGCTCGATGCTCACGCGGTGCTCTCCAGAGCCGCGGTCGCAATTGGGCTTGAGGTGCCTGCGCCCTCTAGCTCAGCGCCGTCGCGGCTGGATGACTGGTTCCTAGGTAAGCGCCGGGGCACTGTCCCCTGCGCTCCTGCGGTCCCTTTCTTCCCGGAGGTGCACGAGGAGCTTACAAAATTCTGGCGGGCTCTCCTGTCTGCCAGGGCTTCTAGCTCCTCCCCCTTCACCGCTCTGGATGGTGCAGCAGCTAGGGGATACTCCTCGATTCCCCAGGTGGAGCAGGCTGTCACGGTGCACTTGTGCCCCGGCAGTGCTGCTGGTTGGCGATCTCGTCCGAGTGTGCCCTCCAAAGCCGGAAAAGTTTCGTCTGCCCTGATGGCGAAAGCTTATTCGCCTGCGGGTCAAGCTGCTGCATCGCTGCATGCCATGGCGACCTTACAGGTCTTTCAGGCCAAGATCCTCCGTGACATGCACCAGGGTGGTGGCGACCAACAGTCCATAACGGACTTACGTTCAGCCACTGATTTTGCGCTTCGGGCCACAAAATCAGCAGTGCTGAACATCGGTCGCACGATGGCCACTCTCGTGGTACAGGAGCGCCATCTTTGGTTGGAGCAGGCCTCTATGCTTCCCGATGACCGAAACCGGTTTCTCGATGCACCTGTCTCCCAAGATGGCCTCTTTGGCATCGCCGTGGATGATTTTGCGTCAAAGGTCTCCACGATCAGGAAACAGGCGGAGGGTCTGGGTGAGCTCATGGTCCCGCGTCGGAAGCGGCGGGCTCCTGCCGCTTCTGTGCCGGACCCCTCTCCGCCTGTGCGACGCCAAAGAGAGCGACTCTCGTCACGGTCTCAGCCTTCGACCTCTGGTCCGAGGAAGACCCCCACACGACGAAAGTCGCAGTCAACCTCAGAGGGTTCTCGACGGCAGACGAGGGCTTCCACGAAGCAGCGCCCCTGAGGTTGGCGACTCGGGAGGAAATGAGCTCTTCTTTGGGTCTGGTCATCGACCCAGCTCCCCCAGGGGGGGGGGAGTCCACCACACACTCCTCGCTGCCGTCCTCCGGGCCGGCGGCACCTATTGTGTCAAAGATAGAACTCACTTCCTACCCGAGAATAGCGGTCTCGCATGCCTGACGGTCTGGGGTTCCTCTTCCTCGGTCTCCGACGAAGACCCCGACATGGGCCCGAGCCCTGCTGGCCATGGCAGAGAGCGCGGGGGCACACCACCCCTACCCTCATCTGACCATCTCCCAGGGTCCTCCCCTGGTGATTCCGCCCACAAGTCCGCCTCCGGGCGGCCCCGCCATGGGGACCATCGGCACGTCCCGACCACGACCCCTGTCAGCTTACCTGAGAGCCTGGCGGAAGCTTCCCGGGGTCTCACAGTGGGTGGTCCGGACAATCCGGCAGGGCTACACGATTCAGTTCGTGCCCGCCCCCAGGTTTCGAGGTGTGCTTCACACTCCTGTTCCCCGAACAGGCGCCTCATTCCTGCGAGGGGAGATCGACGCCCTTTTAACAAAAGGTGCGGTCGAGCCGGTACCCCCAGCCGATATGGAACGAGGGTTTTACAGCCCATGCTTCCTGGTCCCCAAGAAAGCAGGCGGGCTGCGACCAATCTTGGATTTGAGGCGCCTAAACCGGCACCTGGCCAAGTACCGGTTCAAGATGCTGACGGTCCGCTGCATTCTACCATGCATCCGTCCTGGAGATTGGTTCGCAACAATCGACCTGAAGGACGCGTACTTCCAGGTAGAAGTGGTTCCAAGGCACAGACCCTTTCTCAGGTTCTGTTTCCAGGGCCATGCTTACCAGTACAAGGTCCTACCCTTCGGTCTTGCCCTATCCCCTCGCACCTTTACGAAGGTTGTCAGGGCCGCGCTAGCCCCGCTCCGCCGGGCAGGCATTAGGATCCTGGATTACCTCGACGACTGGCTTCTCATAGCCTCGTCCAGAGACCAGTTGATCCGACACCAGGGCAAGGTGCTTTCGCACTTAAGCCGTTTGGGTCTGAAGGTCAACTGGGAAAAGAGCCACCTCACCCCCGTGAGAGTCATCTCTTTTCTCGGGCTGGAGCTGAACTCCGCGAGCATGCTGGCGCGATTATCGGTAGAACGCACCAGGGCCTTGCTGACCGCACTCTTCGCGGTGTCCTCTCGACCCGTGGTCAGACTGAAGTTAATTCAGAGGCTCCTGGGGCATATGTCAGCCGCAGCCCCAGTCATTCGACTCGGGCTCCTGCGTATGCGACCACTGCAGCAATGGCTTCCCTCGCGAGTTCCGAGTTGGGCATGGCGTCAGGGAGCGCTACGTCTGCCCACGGCAGACATGCTCCCTTACCTGAAGGTCTGGAAGGCGGAGTGCTTCTGAGGTCTGGGGTGCCTCTTTCGAGCCACCCCAACCGTGTGGTGGTCACCACCGATGCCTCCAAGACCGGTTGGGGCGCTGTGTGCGGTTCCCACCGAGAATCCGGTGCCTGGACCGGAAGACGCTCTCACTGGCACATAAGCCGTCTCGAGCTAGTTGCAGTCATTCTAGCGCTACGGCGCTTCTGCCCGCTCCTTCGGGGGCGGCACGTGCTGGTCAGGACCGACAGCACTGCGGTAGTAGCGTACATCAACCGCCAGGGCGGTGCGCGCTCCCGTGCTCTGCACTACCTCGCCCAACGACTGCTCCTCTGGAGTCAGAGCAGACTTTTGTCGCTCAAAGCCTGTCACATCCCCGGGGAGTGCAACCGGATCGTGGATTCGCTGTCCAGGTTCCACCCCAGGGCGGGAGAATGGCGACTCCATCCTCGGGTTGTTCAGCAGATATGGGACATCTACGGCGAGGCCAAGGTAGACCTGTTTGCCTCCCAACAGAACACCCATTGCCGGCTCTTCTATTCCCTGTCCCTGGCTCCTCTCGGGACAGACGCGCTGGCACACTGCTGGCCCAGGAACAAACGCTTATATGCGTTTCCCCCAGTGAGCCTTCTGGCACAAATATTGTGCAAGGTCAGGGAGGAAGAGCCAGAACTGCTCCTGATCGCCCCTTTTTGGCCGAACAGAGCTTGGTTCCCGGACCTTTCTGCGCTCGTGACAGCCCCCCCCTGGCCGATCCCTCTGAGTCCGGACCTCCTGACTCAGGGGGGGGATACAGGCACCCGCGGCCAGACCTTTGGGCCCTACAAGTATGGCATATCTGTCCGCGGTGGACCCCGAGCCTCTACCACCCTCCGTGGTGAGAACTTTGGACCATGCGCTAGCATCCTTTACCCGAGCATGCTACGCTGGTAAGTGGGGTCGGTTCATCGATTGGTGTTCCTCCCGTCAGGAAGACCCCAGGACGTGCCCCATCAGAGTCGTGTTGACCTTTCTCCAGGAGAGGTTCGATCGGGGGCTGTCCCCTTCGTCCTTCAAGGTCTACACCGCCGCTATTTCTGCCTTCCACCTCCGGGTCGAAGGGAAATCAGTGGGCAGCCACGAACTGACGGTGAGATTTCTCAAGGGAGCTAGGCGTCTTAGGCCCACTAGACCCCCCTCTATTCCCTCTTGGGACCTCTCCGTCGCCCTTCGGGGCTGCGGAAGTCACCTTTTGAGCCCTGGCTTTTGGCAGAGCAGCGTGTCCTCTCACGGAAGACCGCACTCCTGCTTGCTTTGGCCTCAATTAAGAGGTTGGGAGATCTCCAGGCGCTGTCCGCCGACGAATCCTGCCTGGAATTCGGCCCTGGTGATTCTCTGGTTACCATCAGACCCAGGCCCGGATTCATCCCCAAGGTCCCATCCATCCCCTTCCGGGACCAGGTGGTGACCCTGCAAGCTCTGCCCCGGGAGGAGGCAGAACCAGCCCAGGGTTCGTTATGTCCTGTGCGATCTCTCCGGATCTACTTGGATAGAACCCGGGAGCTTCGTCGCTCCCAGCAGCTCTTCATATGTTTCGGAGGCCAGCGTAAGGGTTCCGCTGTCTCAAAGCAAAGGCTTGCCCACTGGCTAGTGGAGGCGTGTGAGGTTCCCTGCCCTCTCCATCTGAGGGCCCACTCCACTCGCGGCATCGCTCCCTCATGGGCGTTGGCTAGAGGGGCCTCACTCGCCGACATTTGTAGAGCTGCGGGCTGGTCTACACCTAACACTTTCATCAGGTTCTACAACCTTGATGTAGGCTCTGTTCCCTCTGCGGTCCTGAGTGGTGGCAGTCACCCTTAGGGGACGGAGCAGGTGTAAGCTTGCAGTACTCTCCTCGTCATCAGGAGAAGTACACCTTTCTAAGAGCTCCCCCTTCGGGCGGCTCTCCCATCCTCCCCCCTTCGGCATCTGACTGAGTGGAGCAGTCAGCGCTGCCAGGTTCCGTGTGGTGGCTTTGCTCCGGCCTGGTCCCCGCAGAACTAGGGTACAGATCTGGGAGTCCCTCTCCTGCGCTCCCTTTCTATGTTCTCTATACAGCTCCCCCTTCAGGTGGCTAGTATGAACCCGTTCCGTTACTCCCCTTGTTTTTGGCGCGTAACGATGACTTCCGTCTCTGCCTCCTCTCTCTTGCAGAACGATAACCCGCTGGTAGCCCTTCGGGCCTCGACGCGATCTCCGCCACTGCTCCCTGCGGGTCCCGCTCCCTGAATAGGGAACGGAGACGTTACCCTTCGCCATGCCCTGGAAGTCATGGATCTGAGGTAAGCTGGGAGTTAAGTGGGTCCAGCTCCTCGGAAAATTCCATACTGGAGGCTTAGGCACGCCCGGCTTTATACCCGGCTGATTGCTAATCAATCACCTACGCCTGCAAATAATTTGCCCGCTGATATGTTCGTCAGTCGCTCTCACGGTGATTCGCTCCCATTCAGTCGGTCTAATCCCGACTAACGTCTCCGTTCCCTATTCAGGGAACGCGGGGTTACGCAAGTAACCCCACGTTCCCTGAATAGGGAACGGAGACGTTACCCTTAGCCATGCCCTGGAAGTCATGGATCTGAGGTAAGCTGGGAGGTAAGTGGGTCCAGCTCCTCGGAAAATTCCATACTGAGGCTTAGGCACGCCCGGCTTTATACCCGGCTGATTGCTAATCAATCACCTTCGCCTGCAAATTAATTTGCCCGTTAATATGTTCGTCAGTCGCTCTCACGGTGATTCGCTCCCATTCAGTCGGTCTAATCCCGACTAACGTCTCCGTTCCCTATTCAGGGAACGTGGGGTTACGCAAGTAACCTAGACGATTTAAGGATTGAAGAAATTTTTCTTTGGTTTTCCATTTTTTAAAACTTGCTTCGAGATAAGAAATGTTCGAGATATGAAAGCCACCCTGGAGCGAATTAGCTTTGTATCTCTTGGTACCACTGTATTTGTTTGAAACCTAAGTAACAAAACTTGAGCAAGAGATTTAAGATGATGAGCTTTATTTAACTTAAACATGGAGATGTGGTATAGTCAGAAGAGAATGGGGGGGGAGCAGAAAGGGAAATCTCTCCCAGAGAAAAACAGTACAAAAAGAGGCTGGACACCAGGGAGCAGCCCTTTTTAAAAGCTTGTCACTTCCTGTTTGAGATGCACATTTGTGATGTATTTCCTTTCACGAAGATCAACCAAAAATAGAATTAAATTTTTTATCTATTGCAAAACTTTTTAGTGTAAAGTGTTGCTAAATTTGCCACTAGTCGCTGGGCGGTCTGAAAAGTCGCTAAATCTAGAAACAAAGTCGCTAAGTTGGCAAGCATCAACCATTTCACAAGATCTTCCTAAACAATGTGAAAAGAGCAATTTCCTTTCACACATGAATCAAGAATTTTACTTGGTCTTAAAGATCAATGTCTTTAGCAAACAATCCATAATCTAATAAATACATTAAGAAATCCCCAAAAATATTTTTGGATGTTTCACATACCATCCACAAAAAACACAGGAGCGACGAAGTATTGTAAATAAAATTACAAAATGCATTCTTTTAGGGAGGGCTTAATAACCCTTCTTAATAACCCTAAAAATCTAATCATAAACTAGTTATTATATTTACTTAGTTTGTTTCAAATTGTCAGTAACAATTGAAAAGTGGCTTCTGTTATTAGAAATCTATGAATTTACAAAGTGAGTACACTGGGAGAGAATACAGATAACAGCGCGAGAGACAAACTGAAGAGCTATTGTTCAGTGGAGCAGCACTAAGCAGCTTCTCACCGAGTCTCAAAGTGGAAACTAAAAACTATTGATTGTTTCAGTCTTAACTGAGCCCCTCTCTCTGAGGAGACCGTGCCCACAAGAGTTGCCCTACTGTAATTGATGTCAGTCATTGATGGTTGCTTTCACTTAAACCGTTTGGATTACGAGATACATGCAGATCAGTAAACTGGTTTATCACTCTGAAAATGACATGACAGGATACACAATCTTGAGGAGTAAGTGGAGTAGGAGAGGTCCAAACATGTAGACCCCTTTACATCCTGTGTGGTGCATGTTTTTGTTAGCAGAAACATTGGTATTTTCAAGTTCTATACAGTTTTAATAATATATTTTCAAAAAAAGTGTCCTAGGGATCCTTTCAGGCTCGGACAACCAAACTTATTAATTTCTCCAAACACTGCAAACAGGCGCTGACACTTTTGGACATTATTGCCAATTATTGGTTGTTATGGTTAGAATTTCTGGATTCTGCTCTAAACCAAATTTCCCAGGTGAACTTTGACCTTCGATAGACGACACATGATGCTACTTGAGCAAATGTGCGCATGTCAAATGACGGAACTGTTACAAAGTAGATTAGAGAGCACTTCATTTTGATAATTTATGTAGTGAATGAATTCATTTTTAAACTGTGGACATTCAGGGGTCTTCACAAGTTGAATCGTTGGGTTTTTTTTACCAACTCTGCTAACAATCAAAAGTGAAACCCTTTCTCGGTAGAAATGATAGCGATGCATACGGCAAACTCCAAGAATAAAGAAACATATGCGGAAATTAAGGAATAAAACTCAATTTATCACAGTGGAACATTACTAAAACACCACAATAGCTTCAGTATCTAAATACGATTTTATTAAAATGTTTGTAATATGGAAAATCTCCTTTTAAAAAGTAATCAGTGAAATACATTTTAATAAACGTTTCTCATTATCCAGCATTATGCCATTTCATGGTTTTAAATTGTCAAACGGAAAAACTCTGACCAATTGAAGCCCTGTATTTCCTGAATGGCTTGTATAATTGTATCTCTCTCTCTCAGAAAGTAAACAAAGATAACAATCCTTTCTTTCCAGCTGACAAGTCATGGGTATGAAGCTGCGAGGCTCCTGAGGAAGCACGTCCACACCGAGAGCCAGAAACGGTAATTAACGTGATGAGAAACTGAGAAGAGGAAGCAACAGTGTGTCATCGCTCTACCCGAGCTTCACCCCACGTCCCCCTCCTCTCTGCCGGCCTTTGCTATGCAAAACAGCTCGCTGAATAATTCACAAAGTGCTTTTCTCCTTTTTAACTTTTATATGCAACATACTTCACACAGCAATCTTTAAAAACTGAACAAAATGTCATTTTTGTAAAGGGCCGAGAATTTCACTCAATTTTAAATTTCTCCATAACAAGACGGAGATGAAGCAGAGCTAATTGACTTTCTTGAGGAAGCTTATATAATATTCTGAGAATGCCTGCTGATATGCTGTTTGGTATTTTATGAATTTTTACACCCTGGAGAGCTTTCTCAGCTTAATGTATTCATTGTATTCTTATCACTGGATATAACCGTATACGATTGCATTATTGTCTATCTATATAACCGTTCCTCGATCACGGTTTCCGTAGCTGAGAAATAGTTTCAAATAAGAAGCTTTTTCTAATTGATAACTGTTGAAAATTAGTGGCTGCATATAGATGATGCTTTCATATCTTGAAATACATTTTTATGTTATGTAACCGATTATTTAACTTTAAATGTGTCATGAACTGAGAAACCAAAAAGTGCTGGATCGAAGTAAAAGACACACATCACACGCAGACTTCGTATCTCTCTCTGTACACATAGCTCCACTTTCACTCTTGCTATGTCTGTCCGTCAAAGGGACAAAGGCAGCTTTCTATACAGGAGCTGACACCAGGGAATAAAAGATTGAAACCCTGTTATACCTACCAGCAAAACCTAATCTAACATAAAGAATAGTTCATTTTTAATGAGGAGCAAGCCAGTGTATGGAAGAGCACATCCATTTTTATCTACATTTGACATAAGACTCAAGAAATGTAAAGTCTTCCTCGTTTGTTTATCACGTAATGGTCTCAGGGGCATTGCTAATAAAATTAATAAATAAATAGCAGGGTGTTCAAATACTTATTTCCCTTACTGTCTATATGACTTATAAAGATACTTTCAGTTATTTCTACATAAAGTCTGGGGTGGCACCCTAGCGCCCTCTATCAACCACCCGCCGCTGTTATGTTCTTCTCAAATCGATGAGCTGCAGTAACGTAATAGAACAAAGTGTAAATACTACCAACCGATAGATGTTTCCAAATTGTTGCTACCAATCAACAAAACATATTCCATTTATATATTGCCCAGCACCATTTATTAATCAACACACACCATCGAGACTTCCTGTACCTCTCCACCTGTGTGCTCTTCACATGGGCAGATGGACAGAGGGCCCCACTCTGAGAAGGACTCATCTGTCTGTTCTGAGAGTTACACTAACCAAGCCTTTCTCAGCTCTGTCAGAGACTGAAACCAGCAGGGCAAACACCGTGAGAGGAGCTATTCTGGTCTTGGCTGCTACTGACAGTGGCCCGTGTAATGGCTGCCTGCTGACACTGTTCCGCTTGAAAGGACGGGAGGCTGCTGGGACATGCACAGACACCAAACACACAGAGACTGAACAACAAGCCAAGCTTTCCAGCTTTTCTATTTGGAGTGATTGATTTCATTGCAATCAAATCAAATTGTTCAGCTTATGATGGTATTCACTGAATGTCAACTCTAGTGAGAAACACAATAAGAACAGCACAATGGGTTTAAGCTAGTTTTTAGCTGGTCAAAGACGGGTTGAGCTTGAATTGGTAAAGCTGGATGCTCCAAAAAGAAACTGAAAGCATTTACCCAAAGCAAACAGAGTAAAAGCAAACCATTCACCACCACAAATGAAATTCAAATAGAAGTAGGGTAAGTAATAAGTAATTTAAAAATTTCTTCAAAAAATCCAAATAATGCCCATGTGGACGAGACACTGATGTATAGTCTGGTATAGATTTCAAGCATTTGAAGTAAAACATTTGACCTGGAAAGATTTCTTAACATTAAGCAAAATGTCTAGCTGATGATAAACGTTAAAAGCGGATCTTAAAAGTAGTTAAAACCTCTCAAAACAAATGTTTTCAAATTGCATTAGAGCTATAACATTTGAACTTGTAACCTATCACAAGAGCTGGCAAAACTTGGCAAATTGTCTTAAAGCTACAATGTTTTGTCTTTTAGGAGTAAACATTAAGATTAGAAGGAAACAAGTATAGCTATCTTAAATCAAGGTGGTACAAATATGATTTGGTCTGAAAATTTGAAATATTTGGGTAAAACTGCATTAATTTAAGAATGATTGTGCTTAATTTTAGTACAAAAAAAAGATTATGGGGTCTTAAAACTAGACTTAAAATGTATTTTTGAATCTTTTTTTAATTTCTTTTTTAGACAGGACGGTATATACAGAGAGGAAGCGATCGATCCTCAGGTTGCTCTGCAGAACCATCGATTGTATCTATCGAGCGCACTGTCTATCACAACACGGTTCTCGACTTAGACGGATCTTCTTTGTAAGAAATGGTGAATAACATTTTAGGGGAAACTAGATATTTTTGCCTTTTTACAACTCCATTTTGTTTTGGAAAAACACATAAAAAAACATATTAAGTCAAGGACATTTGTGCTTAAAGCTAGTATTTAAGATAGCTTTGAAACATTTGAACTTAATCTTTAACATACATAGGGACTTACAACCAGGTAACTTTGTTGTTTTAAGATTCATTTTAAAAAGTGTTTATCTTGTCTTGTCATCGTCAGATTTTTTTATATTAAATCCTTTTCTTGTTCTGAGGGGGGTGTTTTAATCTGAACTTTACATTGAATTCTCGAAATAAGACGTCTGTAATATTCTTAAAGCAATTTTCTTCAGTTCTGAGTTTAGTTGAAAGTTTAACACATACTTAATATATACACTTCTAAACTTGTAGGAAAGTTAACAAATAATAAAGAATTATAATTGAGTGAACCTTATCTCAATATGTGAGTTTTTATAATAGAGCTTGTGTACTCCCTTCTAATAATCCGGTGGCCATTATGTAGAAGCCCAATAAAATGCGGTCATCATTTCCACTTTATTATTTACTACCTCGTCGCACAAAGAGGTTATTTCAATTTTATGCAAAGGAGGATCATTCTCCTCAAGAATACTCCCATTCAAGGGCAAGTGGATTATTCTGTTGTCCATGAGGCATCACAGGAAGCTGATAGTCAAGGTCCCAACATTTGCAAAATACAGGGACATTTCTGCATTATTTATGATGAGATTTAGATTTTATGCAAAATATACTTTATGGAAAACATTTCAAACCAATGCAACTGTAAGACTGCAACTGTTAAAATGATACAAAATAAAAACAAAAATAACTTGTGCATTTCGTTATTTGCCTTTAAAAAAATATACCAGTTGAAAATACAAATGAAACTCTCCATTACTGGTTTGTTCGTTTAATCCCATGATTAAGCAATCGAATGCAGTAAATATCATAAAATTGCTTGAGTATAATTAAAGTCATCCATTCATTCGATTTACATGCAGCTCAAAGAAATGGGGAAAAACTGCAACACATGCTTCTGCATGCTTTAATTACATCAAGTGGAAGCTAATGAGAAAAATGATGGCTTTAATATTTGTATTTAATTGCAAATTCTAAGAAGCTAATGAGTAATTGCCTAAATTAACATATTTGATGTTATTTTGTTTGCAAGTGCAGATGGTTTATACAAGGTATTTAAATCCTTACAGCTACATTTATATGATAATCACAGAAGAATTCATTAAAAAGAGGAGAGAGAACATAATTTTCTAGTGATGGCAAAATCTCTGTAATAATTACTTTTAAAAGCAGGTGGTGTTGTGGTCAAGACTACCAAGAGTGCATCTACCAAGAACCAGCAGAGACTAGAAAACAAATCTGAATGAAATAAGATCCAGTCCAAAACCTATACGAAATAGTAGTAGAAAATGTAAACTGAGACCAAGAAGTGTTCAGAACAAGACAAGACGTACATCTACAACAAACTGTTGAGAGTGGAACACAAATGAAGAGACCAAAGATATCTAACCTAGGTGAAACACAGGGAAAAATGAAAGATAAATAAAATTAAAGAAAAAGACATGACTCATAAAGACAGAAACCTGAGACAATGTTTAGAAAGAAAATAAAGTTAAAAATCAAGAAAAGTCAGAGACAGTTTGAGAGTAAAGACAAACACCAAAGAAAGTCAAGGACCACCCAAAGAGAGGAACGATCAGTATGTGACAGACCAAAGACAGTTAGGAGTAAGACAAGACAATTCAAGATCAAAGAAAATCGATGCCAAGACAAGGTCAGGAATAGAGAGAGACAAATCTTGGACAACCCAAGAAACAAAGAGAGTCAAAAGCAAGACAAGACTGATACCAAAAGCAAAGGTTGTTGAGGGCAAGACAAGATCGAGAACAAAGAGGATCAAAACTTGGATGACACAAAAACTAAAGAGATTCAAGATTAAAATGAGACTGATACCAGCAAGTCAAGAGCAAGACAAGACTGATGCCAAAACCAAATGTTGTTGATGGCAAGGCAAGGTCAAGAATGAAGATAGTCAGAACCAGGAGAACACAAAAAGCATAGATAGTCAAGATCAAGATGAGACTGATGCCAAAGAAACTTGTGGACATGACAAGACTGATACCAAGGCCAAAGAGTGGTGAGGCCAAGACAAGGTCAAGAACAAAAAGGGATGACACAAAGACTAAAGAGAGTAAAGATTAAGAGACGAAGAAGAAGAATGCCTTTATCGTGCACATATACAATATACATACTACACGAGAGCGATGAAATTAGGAGCATCTCGCCACAAGACTGCATTGTGTTGGCATGTTAATAAGACAATATAAAGAGACTGGAGTGATACGATTGTTTGTGCATTAGGTTTATATCATACATTCGGTTGTCTGAGAGACGATAATACGAGCATTGCACGAGAGCATCGCACAATGAAATGTACACAGTATAAAACAGTGAATTTAAGTCAGTCTGCGTGTGAGTCTATGAGTCAGTTCATGTGTGAATTTAGGATGGTGATGGCTTTGGGGAAGAAATGAGACTGATACCAACAAGAGTCAAGAGCAAGACAAGTCCGATACCAAAACCAAAGGTTAATGAGGGTAAAGAATAAAAATGGTTAGAACCAGGACAACACAAAGAGTAAAGATTAAGATGAAACTGGAGGTCAAGACAAGACCGAGACCAAAAAGTGTTCAGGTTAAGACAAAGTTAAGACCAAAGAGAGTCAAGATCAAAATGAGACTAAGACTAAAAATATTGGATGGCGAGACTAAAGACAGCCAAGAGCTGAGAGTTTAAAAAAAAACATGAAGTTTATGTCTTATTAATGGTATTTACCTTCGTTGACTATCTACCCAATAAAACTAAAGAGCAGAAGAAAGCCGGCTATTCTTTTTTTTTAACACAGCTGTTTTTGCCAAAACTTTGCTCAGTTCTTGACAGTTACGTCTTTGAAGGCTGTCAATCACAGTGCCCTGTCTTTCTCTTATCATCTCAGCTATTCTACCTTTTCTTTCATGACACTGAGCCTTCAAAGAAAAAAGGATAAAAGAATAATAACCATGATTAGTCGTACAGTTTCCCTGTAGATTTTGGTACAAAGCGAAAATCGGATATCAAAGCAAAGTCAAATTTAGCACACTGTTGATCAAGAGCGTAAGTTTACCGAAGATGAAATCAAAGTCAGTGTGGAGGACACCGCATTGAAACTTTTCCCACAAAATAAAACAAAAATTGCCCAGATTCAGACGAAACGTGTGATTTAGTCGAAATAATTCTCATTCTCATGGCGATTGGCACGTGAACTTCATTTCCCTTTGATCAAAGATTCAATCATTTCAGTCTAGATCTTAGATTGAGAGAGAGAGGAAACATGGAGTTATCTTCAATCCTACAAAGCCTTTTTAAATGTAACTCCTGAAATAACTGCTTAATTGCTCACCTATCTACAGGTCTTTCATGTTCTTCTTGCGAAAACAAATTGAAAGAGATTTGTGAAAGAATTACTTTCTGAAACACAGCATGGGTGAATTCAGCCTGAAGAAAACTTTTCAAAGCTGAGATACAATCTTTTAATAGCTTCATTTTCTGTTTGAAGAATTAATAAGATTTTTGCCACTTTTCAGTTTTGTTGGGAGTTCACCTGGAGGTAAACACTGAGTGGGTAATGGGTTGGAGACAAATGGGAAATCTTGCTTTGAGGAACAATCTCTCTAATGCACTTCACAATGCATCCCGAGAACAACGGTAAAGCTGTCAGCCCTGGTCTTTCTAACAGCTGCATTTGTGCGCTACTGAAATGTCAGCGGTAATGCTGCTCATTTTAAGAGGCCATCGCAATTTATGAAGCTCCACCCATCCTTTCTTAGCAGCCATGTAAAATGTTACAACGCATTTGGGCTCAGCACTTTCCATTGTGCAACTGTACCCATCTAGCAGTGATTCACTGATGGGAAGATTTCACTGAATGATTCGGTTAAAGACTTTCTTATGGCTCAGTCAGAATAGGAGGATAAAGCAAAGGCAAAGTTTGTAGGTTAGAATCCCAGAGAAAAACAAAGAGATCAATTGTTTTATTTTCTTGAAATTGCAAGTTGATTTGTATAAATGAAATGTACACAAACGCTCTCTTAACAACAAAAGAGGGATTTGAAGAAAGCTTCGATTTTTTCCTGTGCAGCTTTTCAGAAATCCATCTCACAACTTTTCTTAAATAAAAGTCATAAGATAAAACATTTATTGTTTAATTTTCTGGTTGATTTCTGTGATAGAACAATGACTACAACACAAACAGGAAATTACATCACAACTACAGTTTTCTTACTGACGCCTGCCATTTTTAAAAGCTTAACTTCCTTATCGTGATGTTAACTTCTTGTTGTTGTGGTATTCCCGCTTCTATCTCATAAATTTACCAGACAATAATATATTTATTTTTACTATTACAGGTTTTTATTTCAACAGATATTTTTCAAATTGGGAAAACGCTTCGTCTTATCCTTGTGTTGGATAATGACAAAACCTGCAGATTCTAAATTTATTTTTTTTTTGTTGTACTAGTAGTTTTGTTTGTTATAGTTTGGATTATATGTCATGTGCAATTAAAATGTAAAAAGATCAGCAAGTGATATATTATATTTAAACATATCTCTAACCCAATTAGTGATACCCTAATTCATTTATTACTAACCAAATAACAGTTGTAGATACATGGAATTGGATTGACTCATTAATTAAATTAATTTTCCAACCTGCTTATTCCCTTTTTGGGATAACGGGCGTCTGCCGGTGCCTATCCTCAGCGTACATTGGGCGAGAGGTGGGGGTACACCCTGGACAGTCCATCGCAGTAATTGGAATTATGACTTCCAAAAAGTTGAGAGTATTAACTGTTAAAATAGCTTGCCATGAGGGAGCTACTAAAAGAAGCTTCCTTGGCAAGATACTCAGAATTGGCATCCCTGTGCATGCTCTGAAAAAGTTGTTCCATTTCAAATGAAAAGAAATCCCAAACAGGGCTAGTTTTTCCCTAACTTTAGCCATTTTTCTCATTGGCACAGAAAGAACATGTGCACAAGATGACCATAAACAACAAGGAAGTGCCATCCAACGCAACATTGAAGAGGAAATCATTAAAGTCAGAAACTCGCCAAAGCGCATATCAGATATAATCTATCCTGCAATTAACAGAGTTTGTGCGTATTGTGACAGGCCTTCAACGTACTGCACCAGTTACAGCACTATGGCTGCGTAGAAGAAGGATCCGAGTACTGAAATGCAGTCCAGATGTTTCGCACAGAAAACATTTGGTTTATCGTAGATCCCTATTCATAAACTGGAGCAACCGGTCTCCTCAATCCTCAGATGATTGCAGACTGTTATAAAAATACGAGAGGAGACATCACAATGGTAACCATGGCCTTTTCCCAACTTTTTTTGGAATGTGTAGATTAACACTTCCCTATTAACGCATTATTTTTATTCACAATGTGTGCCGTACTGGAACTTTTTTGGAACTGGGTTTGTGAATAAATCTCAGCATCTACTCTCACACTTTGTCATTTCAAGCCGTATAGTTGCACAGAGCGGAAGTCTGAACATCTGCTCAGGCAAAGTGTGAAGGACAGGAAATGTCAACTTGGGGAACACGTGTCCTCGTCTGGAGGATTGATCCCCAAATTGAAAGGTGGGAGAGTTCTTTTCAGTCGTTATTGCCATCACTGTCTCTCCACTGAGCAGTGACAGTGCCTCGCAAATGGTCCCAGCCCAAATGAAGCATCAGTTATGCAAATGAAAGCAATTTTGCATGAGTGGCAGATCAGCTTCCTGAAATGAGGATAGGCAGGGGATGGAAATGAAAAATGAAGGGGAGGCTGAGAAGAGGAGAGCCAGCCAAGCTTGAAATGATTTAATTTAAGTGATGAAGGTTTGACTTTGATAGGTTTGCATTTTAATAACAGCCTTTGATCACTCTAGGGGTCCAGCGGTGAGGAAAATAGCAGCGGAGCATGTGAGGATCAGGACAAGCTGATCAACAGCAACCTCTGTGATCCAAGATTCACGGTTTAAGATGCGTCTACTTGTCAAGAGTTCAGTTGGACACAGTCTGCTTGACTGAGCTTTAGAGAATGGCGTGTACTGAGCAAATGATTCTCGACAATGCAACATTACAGACCACAATCCAGCCTTAAGTGTGTAGAACAAATGCTAGAGCACTTTTGTTATTGACGAGTTACAAGAGTTCAGCGCCAGGGGATAAAAAATAAAAAAAATACAAAAACCGATGGAATTATAGTGTAATGTGATGACAAGAAAAAATATATCAAGCATTGCCACAAAAATTGCCTGTTTTAAAGTAACTAACTTATTTTAAAGTGGTAAAAAATGTAGTATATCAGTACTACTCAGAATATCCCCGAAACAAGTCTTCATATATTAATTTACTTTATGATGAAAATGTTAGTTTCTGTGTGGAGTAGAATGATTACCACCCAATACAAGTCTATGGGAGAAAGCTGAACTTTAAAAATTATTTCCTCAGAAAGTACAGAAAGTACACACTAACGCTTTAATGCTTTTCAGAAGTTATCTATCCAGTGAACAAACTTCAATAGTTTTATTTCTTGGCTCAAGTTTATTTTCGTGTGTTTCACAATGGTTTAATTTTTCCCTAAAAAAACTAGGCGGGACCATGTGATTGACAGCTACAGAGAACAGACCTGACTGACCGCTGTCATCGGGTCGTGAGAAAGATCTTTTACGTTCTCGACGATTAAATGCAGAGACGTCTTCTTTAAAATTAGAACATTAATTGTATATAACAGGCTGTGTGAGAGGGACATGTGTGAGTCAGACTCGTAAAACCACGACGGTTCTACTGTTAACAGGAAGTCGTGTGCGCGCCTGTGCAGCCTTCAATGGCAGCCGCGGAAATGGCTTCATTTGAGCCCATTGGCTGTAGGCGGTGTCACGGCATCCATATTTTTTTACAGTCTATGTTTTAAGTTATATTTTAGTCACCTGTTTCATTTTGGCTACACTAATAGTCATCATTTTCATTCGACCAAACGTACAATTGAATTAGTGTAATTTGATTAAAGCTAAATGTACATTTTTATCAATATTTTAGTATTTTGGACACTCTTGAAATCTTGCAAACTTGAAAATGTGAAAAATGCTAAATTTTATGATTTAATTTCAAAATAGCATTAATATAAAACATATATATTCTATTTTTTTAAATCCTGGGGGTGGAGGGAAATTTCTGTAAAACTATGTCTACAGAGTTTAATGTTGAAACTATCTATTCAGGTTTTCAAACATATTGCGAATCAAACTCTTCTTCCTGAAATTTGCTGGAAAGAGCAGCATGGAACACGTCTCTTGGTGGATTTATCCGTATTAAATCTTCCTCTTAATATTTAATAGCATCAGTATTACTTCTCTAAATGTATGCAGTCCTGTGCCAACACTTTATGGATTATTCATCCTTAAAATATTACTCCTACATAACCCCAGGTTGTTCCTTTCCTTAATCTCAGCAGCTCTTCACCGAGGTTTTAACATCCATCTTTACATGAACTCTGTGGATTTAATGAAAGCAGGACAAAATGTTTTAAGCATTAAATATCCAGTTAGCTGCAGTCCAGTGCGTAAGTGTGTATGAATAAATCAATACAGTCTACAAAGTGTTTGTTTTTAGGATTTAATGTTGTGCATCACAGCCTTGAAAAACCCCAGGGAGATAAAGAAAATGGCAGCACATTCCAGCAGTTCGAACTTGAATGGGGTTAAATGCATTCTATACTGATGATTCAGACTTCATTTTCCCAGCACAGCTGTCAAAGATATGAAATATTAAATGAAAAGCCTTCTCGCTCCGACATCAAATAATCACTTTATATGACAACGTGCCAACAAATGCTTTCCATATGAAGCCCACATTCAACAAATCCCCGGTGTTTCACAGCAGTGTATTTCATCTAGTTGCCGACTGAAAGATGGACTTACTTCCGGCTAAATAAAAATGTGTCTCTCCTGCCTCTGAGATGATGTGCCGGAATGTACTTTAGCCGTGGCTACATTTAAAAAGGAATTATAGCTGAACCCTGGAGGGCTGGCAAGCATATCAGCATTACTCCAGCTCTGTAACTGACTGTGAGCCAGAGCTCCGCTCCAGGGGTTACGGTCCCATCACAGACCCCAGCCACCCACCCACCATCAAACCAGAGACAATTGAGCAAAAGACAGTCTAACCATCAGCTAAAAAGAAAATAAACGAAAAAATGTGATTCTTCTTTACAAATCTAGTGAATTGTAACTAAACAGAACTGAAAGCTCTGATCTTCTACAGACAAACACAACCTTCAAACAGAAGTCTTTCCTTCTGATTCAGGAGCAAAAAAAAAAAAAAAAAACAACCGTTTAACTCCAACATAGTCACAACACCGTAGTCCACCGCCTTTTTCACACCCACGACCTAATGCAGGCATTTCTCATCGCTGATCTGGGCTCAGGATGTGGACAACGTTCCTGACACCATGGTTCAGATCTTGAAACTGTCCCATAGTGACCTGGAGCTTCAGACCAAACCATATTTAGTGGATGTGAGTTAAGCAAACACCAGTGACTTCTCTTAGCCAATCAAGTCCGGGACAGGCGGTAAATTTTGAGGCTCAGAAGTACTGAAAAGACTGAGGTTGCTAAGCAATAAATAAACAAAAGCG
>SRMA01027066.1:173854-203033 GCA_007224835.1 Danionella cerebrum | reverse complement strand
TACCCATCGATAGAAAAGAGAGAGACAGAAACCCACCCTATAGAATAGAGGGAAAGATGCCCATCACAGAGAAGATAAATAAATAATAGATAAAAAAAAATAATAGTCTTGAGCTTAAGCAAAGTTGGTATAAGCAACTTCTCACAACTAAATTGATTTGGTTAGTCAGGTGCAGGTCTGTATTAAAGGACTTCCTCTTGCAGAAGCAGAGTTCATCAAAGCAGTTTATCATGCGTTGCATTCGGGTGAAGGTCTTTTCCCAGGTTACCCACAGCTCTTTATTCTTCTCCTCCTTGTTAAACTAGCATCTGCTGGGGTTAGGGCTTCTCCCCCCCGGTCGGCCTCCCATGGGCCATCTGCTGCCCTAACTCACACAAACACACTTCCACTCCGTCCGTTTTGAATTTTTAATGAGGTTTGCAACTGAGAAGAACAGCTTGTGGGGCTGCGCTGATCTCTTTCTAAAGGCTCGCCAGAAAGCACTAGGTCTACAGAGGAGGATCAGCAACACCCTTTGTAATTGCCTTGCACTGTGGGGCTCTTTAAAGGCTCAGTGACACCGCATGAAACGAGGAGGAAGAAAACAGAAAACGGTCGATTAAGTTAAGAAAAAATGTGATGGAGCCGCGTGTACGCATAGGTGACCAGCATTTCTCAGCTGCCATAGCCAATAATGATGTTTCTCCAGCCATGCAGCTTATTCTACAAACTAATGGGCCTTTTGCTCTGTGATTTATTACTGCAAATCGAATGAAATAATTTTGTTTCACAGCCATTTAACATCTTAAAACGCCTGTGACATGCCAGCGTTGTGCCTGTGGTTACAAACAGGGAAGAAGAACCCGAATGCTGAATTCGCAGATGGTGCCGGTTAAATCAGCATCATTGGTTTGGTTGTACATGTTGGTGTCATTACAAGCCGTGTACAAATCAACATCAACGTCAGGTGCACCCTGAGGGGTGAGAAGCTTCATGAATATGTAAATACCCAGTGAGAGAAAGCAAGAGGCTAATGCCAAAGACAGCAAAACTAGGAACAATGTAAACATTCTCTCAAATGGAATTCAATTAGAGGCCAAAACATGCAACTCCCTAGTTACGAATATACTTTTCTGCAAAAGATTTCAGTCCTGCTATCTAAGAAGAGTTTGCATTTTCTCCCTATGTTTGCGTGGGTTTAATCGGGATGTGGTTTCATCTCAGTCCAAAAACATGTTTGTCACGGAGTGAATTGGTTTGTCACAGAGCGAGCGGATGGTGAATGTTTGTGGGATTGTGTGTTTGCCTATAATCTCTCGTGACTCTCTGGTTGTTAGGTTAGGTGCAAGCCATCACTCTTCCTTATGAAGGTAATTTCGAAGTGAATGGCATTGCAATTCAACAACAAGCCACGTTTTGCTTGTGTTCCCCGTACACAAAGCAAGAGCTGATAAAAAAGAGGTGTTCATTCATTCAAATGTAAGTCGCTTTGGATAAAAGCGTCTGCCAAATGCATAAATGTAAACACATGCAAATACCTTTCCAGGCCCTAACAAGTGACCACTCAACTTTGAGCTAAACTCAACTTAAATTATTTTCTTTTGCACCAATAAAGTCCTGTTAAAGTTGCACTTTATTTGATTGTGTGATTTCAGTTGTGGATTATTGCATTTTATACTTTCTATAGTTGTTTTTTAACAGCTTTTTTAGTCATGAAATGCCAAGAGGAAAATAAGAAAAGCTAAAATAAATATATAAAAGTGGAAAAAGTAATGTAGAAGGAACGCTTCCTGTGTCACTGCTCTTCCAGATCTCTTCGGGTAGATGGTTCCACAGTGAAGGAGCTGTATCATTCATTTTCAAACCCACTTATTCCCTTTTTTTAGGGACACGGGGGCCTGCTGCTGCCTATCTCCAGTGCACATTGGGTGAGAGGCGGGAGAACAGGTCGCCAGTTCATAGCAGGGCAGCATTCACTCACATATTCACACCTAAGAAGATTTTTGATTTTTCAATTTACATAACCACATTTTTTTGGGATTTCGGGGGAAACCAGAGTACCTGGAGGAAACCCACGAAAGCACAGGGAGAACATGCAAACGAGCCTCAAACCGTCAACCTTCTAACTGGAAGGCCACAGTACTATCCACTATGTAATAGTCTTAACGAATAACTGATAAAACATGTTTTTGGGATTGTGGGGGAAACACACACAGACAAAAGCATTGCTGGATTTCTCACTCTCTGGCAACCGCTTTATCTCAGTCACAGCTCTCTCTCTTCAAGGAGTTGATGTTAAAGAATGTATTTTAGCATGATTCGAATCTGAACCAAGGCTTCCTCCTTTCAAAGTATCATTAAAAAAACATTTTAGTCAGCGTTGGAGGTGGTTGTGACCGACTTTTATTTTGGCAGAGGGTTCAGAGCACAGCTTTTCAACCCTTAACACAATCACAGCAGGAACTAAACGAGGAGACAGCATACAGATGTGCACCATCTAAAGCAGTTTCCCCTATCATTTAGTCTCGAGGATGAAGGAGAAGGCGCTGAGATCCTCCTTACATCCAAACCTCAGGTCACGGTGCAGATCTGTGGCCTGACTTGATTCATTAGGACTCGGAGTAGCCTCTCGCTCTGCTCTGCATTTGTGTGAGCACCAGTGAAATTCACTGGCCTCCAGTGAAGGACGGTCAATGATGAATGGAAGCCTGGGCAGAATTCTCTGTTAATGTGACCCGGAAACAGGGGATGCAAGAGCACAAATGAGGGCAAACAAATGAGAGGGAAAATGTACTTAGGATGCAGTTTAGGATTTGTTAAGGCTATCCCAGCTTTAGCAGCGCTGAAGAAAGTTTTAAAGCGCTTTATCCATTTTTAAATCTCTGAAAGGTCTAGCCTCTTCTGATCTCTAAGATGAGGGTTTAGCTGTTGCTGGTCTCGCTTTCTTTTTTTTTAAACCTATGCTGAAAATGCATCTTTTAGTCACGTCATGTTTAAGTGTATTTTTTCTAGAAAGTTTTTCAAATGCTTTGATATTTCTGTTCTTTATTTTATTCTCTATTTTATTTTATTTTACAAGAAAAGTCGACCACCATTTCTACAAATGAAGAGTTGGGTCCAAAATTAGATAAACACCACTTAAAAATGGAGTATTGCCAAAATAAGCTTTAAAGATATTTTTGTGCCATTTTAACTGGGTATTCCTTCTGTCTATGTTGCATTTTTGTCAAACCGTGACAAGGCATTTTTTGGGGCATTTGGAACAATCTACGGTGTACTTTTCACTCACTTGACCATCATAGTGGCGACGGTCAGTAAACACAGTATTTCATATTTTTTAACACAATATAATATGAATAATTCTGATGGTGCTCATCTTTGTGAGGAGAAAGCAAATGAAAATCTAAAGCGAGCCACAAAATAATCATGTTAAAAAGAAAATCAGGTGCTGGAAATATCTCCTGCTGCTCACCAAAGTGAAAAGCTTGAGTGGATTTCAGAATCAGTGTAATGCAACTTTCAGTGCAGCACAAGGTGAGTTTATGTTTTGCTCATTCAGAAGGTTTAACGTTTTACCAAGAACATTTACAAGAATAAATGAGTTTATGAATAATGTAAACGACTTTTCAAGCACGTTTTAGTCCAATGTACTTGATGTGCAGGCTTCAGAATTGCCTGAAGTATAAATTTTACTCGTTCCCACAATATGAAGAAAAATATATATTGAGGTAAATAGTTTTATAGCATTTTGAAGAATTTTTTTTAATTCTGTTAAATAAATGTTTTAACGAGTGTAGATTAGATATTTATGTAATGATCTTAATCTATTTACATTTAAAACAGTTTAAATACTGTTTTATAGTTTTGCACTAAATTATGTTTAAATCCAACTTAAAATATGGATTTATAGCATTTTGGATCTCTTCAAATTACAAAATTGTGTGAATCTCTGTATATTATACAGATATATGATTGTATGTATACAGTACTTAAGTCTACATATCTTGGCTAAATTTGAGATTTTTTAATTTTTTTGTGATTTTTTTTTTTTCATTTTTAGGAAACATGCGCGATACCACAAAACCTTTTTCTGCTCATTTTAATGGTTTTCTAATACCATTTATTGCAATTCATTATATAACAAAAGGCTTCAACTCACCGCTAATTGTGTGTAAAAAATGCTTTTGGTAAATCAAACACATTTAGCACTTAGGGTCTGTAAGCTAATGAGCACAACTGTACAGGAAAATGCTCATTTAATCCCACTCTGAATAGAGTTAAATATGCTCAGGGACAGAGTTGAGGTTAATGAGGAACGCAAACAAAACCAAAAAAAAAAAAAAGAGAATTTACATCCACTGATTTAGAAAATAACAATTTAACAACTCTTCCTTGGAGTTAGTTAAAATTTGTACAGAGAGGGACCAAATGCCATGTGAATAAATTTAAATTTACTCTATAGATTTCTTTTATAGAGTTGGATATTGATTTAGTTGATATTGATGCTTTTCTCTGGCCGATGTCAACACTTGACAGCTGAAGGCCGATGTTTATATGTATGTATGTATATATATATATAGATAGATAGATAGATAGATAGATAGATAGATAGATAGATAGATAGATAGATAGATAGATAGATAGATAGATAGATTGCAAACACACAAACTATTAAAAAAAACAATTCAATGCACTTACAAATATAAGTTAAAACGAAATATGTAAAAATCAAAACCATCAGGTTTCAAAAAGAAAAGACAGAAAAGACAATTTGGTTGACACATCAACAATTGTATAAATGTAAAAAGGTGGCGTTTTGCATCTAAACTATTTTCATCCTATTTTCAAAGGGTTCAAAAAAAGTGGTCTTGAAATTTAAATGAAGGATGCGATGAACTGGGGACCAGTCCCGGGTGTACCCCCGCCTCTCGCCCAATGGAGCTATGCACCGGCAGACCCCTGTCAGTGTCACCCCACAAATGGAATAAGCGGGTTGGAAAATGAATGAGTGAATGAAATGGATTTGAATGAACTTAAAAAAAGATTATAAATTATTTTTTAACGGGCGGATGGATGGATTGATGGATGTCTTCGAGCAAAACCGCGTCGTGTATAAAACAAACCAAACAGTAGCTCTCTCTTGTCCGGTATTTGTCAAGCCAGTTAATTAATCTTACGGCTCTGCCGAAGCAAAAGGCTTGAAGAACTTTATCTTCAGATAAAGACAGAAAAAGACATTAGACCCGGCTCCTTCACTCACTTTGTGACGGCTCTCCGCGCGGTGATGCTGGCCACGATGATGCTCTCGGGTCTCGGCATGGCCACCGCTTTGAACGTACCCTGCCAGAACTTCTCAAAAAGCTGCTTCTCCGCCTGAAGGACCCCAGCCATGACTTCCGTCGTGACGAGAGAAAAGGATAAGAAGGATCGATCGCTTCAGTGCTGGATGTTCTGATGGTTTCGAGGTCGGGATCCGCGAGTAGCCGCCTGCGCGAGGGAGCTGTCCAAGTTCTGAAACCACCGACTTGCTTCAAGAAAATCCAGCTTTTGCTTCAACTTCGATTTATAAAGTCTATTTTAACTTCTTTTGGGAGTCGGTCGTTGAGTATCCAGTGTCTCTTCCATGAGACCGTTTCCGAGGGCTGTTTGCGCGGCGTCTTCTTTCACCTCAGTGCTTTCCAACCAATTCTCCAACTATATCCGTAGAAGCAGCGAGTTAACGCGCACGTGCACGTCATACGCGACGTGTTTGTGTGGATGCCCGAGTGTGGCTCTATGTGAAGTATTCGCTGGATGCTGGCAGGTTTTGTTGGGCTCCTCGTGACGTTAGAAGAGGAGACTGGGGGGTCATGAGGAGCGTGACCATCTCTTTCTCTGCGGCGCGCGCGTTCTAAGAGTTGGACAAAAGCCTGAGTCTGTGCCTCATTCACGAGAACAAAAGACGCAGGGTTCGGGGAAGAGGCAGCAGACGGGGCATGTGTCGGACACAATGCATCCGAGTCAAAGCATCTCCCCCCACCCCGCTTCCAATCATTAGCCTCGGGCCCCTCAGCAATCCACGCTCCCCCTCCGCTCTCCCAAAACAACCACCTGTCACTGAAAGCCTTTCTGCACCTGCAGAGAGACCACGTGATGCAAATACAAACAAAAGAAACCATGCTGCTCTATGCTGGGTGGAGTTACTCAATTCACTATAAGAGCGTCCAATAAAAGTATTACGCATCACTGCCACATTGTCCTCCGTCGTTTAAACTACACAGCAAAGCATAAAAATGACATAAGTTGACAAAAGTACATCAATTTCCTGTAAAACGACAATATCGATGTTAAAATATTATCACTTTGTGCAATAACATATCAAGCATTGGGTTCAAAATATTTGAATGGGTGACTTATAATCATCAAAAATATCTTCAAGAGAAATCACAGAGAAATGGGGGTTTATTGATATTCAAAGTAATTTTCTATGACATCACCGACACTCCCTAGGAACCAAACAGTTTGCCCTAGCAACCAGATTCTTAGAACTCAGCTTTGGAAAATAATTGAGACATGAGGGTTGCTTTATGTAACTTGGAGTCAAAGGGAACTTTTTTAGAACTTTTTATAGCAACTAATTTGTCATGAACTCATTTTAGAAAATGAGGATTGGTTGGTTTATTTTACTCATTTTACTCATTGACACGAGGAACTTTATCAGTGACCTCTCCATTGCATCAAGACCATTTACCATAGCAACTAATTTGGCATTTTTCTATCTCGTGGTTTGCTTTACTCATATTCACATGGAGAGCATTTTATTATGTCACTGAAACCTACATAGCAACTAAACATTTTACCCTAGCAACCAAATCAGCAGATTTACGTCTGAACTTCAGAAAATGAACTTTAAATATTAATTCCTCCCTAGTAACCAGATTGTTTACCATAGAAACCGATTTAAAAGGTCTATATCTCAACTCAGAAAAATCATTGATTATTGAGGTAAAGTTTATAGCCCTTGTTTTTACAATCGGCACATTTTCAAAAACAGTTTTTCAAGCCAACATCTAAGTTTGTGTGCAAACTTTAGCCATCCAGTTGAACTTGCATCTAAATTTACATTCCAACCACATTCAAATGAAAACACAAAAATGTATGCCATTTAAATAATTAATGCATGTAATAACAAAAAACATGATTATAGTTGGCGGGAGGATTCAAACCAGCTTCAGTCGTCTTCGGAACAATTAGCACACTTCCCTGTGGCCCAGTGTCATGCGTGTGCTGTACATAGCCATGAAGTCTAATCATCTGGAATCAATAGTTCTTATCACACATCCACCAGTGCTCTCTTATCATTGTGAACAAATTAAATTATAGCTATGGGCACTCAGTTAATGAACCAGCCGTCTCGATGCTCATTCTATGTCTTTGTCAGACCGAATGTCACTGGATGCCTTTCCTCTGACGCTGATTCGATTAAAAGCTTTATTCTGGAAGTTTAGACAGCGGGGTCTGTGTGCTAGCTGACAGTTTTTAACATCTGAATTAAACTAAATACTTAACTACGTTTTAATGAAGTTAAGGTGCAAGATAATACATGTACTAATAGCCATATACCATGACCAGAGATGGTGTCCTACCAAATCTAACAACCCCCAATGGCTCTTTCCATGGGTGGTGGGCTAATGGGGTCAGCTAAGCCTGACTGGACCAATATGGGAAGACCTGGATACCGTGAAGTTCGGAGGAGCGATGGCAGTTAAGCAAAAAGGGTCTACATTTTTACTCTCCCCTGGTCTAGGTACAA
The DNA here is from genome assembly GCA_007224835.1 of Danionella cerebrum. Taxonomy (NCBI): domain Eukaryota; kingdom Metazoa; phylum Chordata; class Actinopteri; order Cypriniformes; family Danionidae; genus Danionella; species Danionella cerebrum. The sequence continues at coordinate 195,262 of SRMA01027066.1, read as the reverse complement.
GATCTCGAATGCAAGCAGCCAAAATGAACTTTGCTTAAAGAGTGGCAGGGATTGGAGGGCAAGTCACCTCTTCATCTTAGCCCTTCATCTTCTTTCAAAAAAGAATTGGGACACCCCTTCCCTTCATGTGATGCAAAATGGAGTGGTAGGGGTAGAAATGGGACCATTGTGGATCTTCCTCTAGACCTCCTCCAGTTACATCATTGAGAAAGGTTAACTGCCCTCGTGTCCACAGCAGCATTCTTTTTTAGGAATGGAGATGGTTTTTGATATTTATATGTTAGACTTAGACCTTTGTCAGGGCTATTACCTTCAACCAAAAAGGAGATGGTTGAAGTAACTCAGGAGGTTACCCCTGGATGTGTTAAAGGAACCCAAGACATACAGGGGGGGGGGGGGAGACATTGGATGAGTTCCTTTGCTACCACTTAGCGCTACACCTCCATTTTGCACACTCATTTGAGAAGAGGTGTCCCAATTCTTTTTTGATGAAGGCGAATAAGGCCCTCGATTCTAAAGGATGTCCCCTCTGTGCGCTTCAAATAAAAGGGTTAGGCAGCCACCAGAGCATGCAAAGAGACCCAGTAATGTAGATAATTGTGTCATTTCACTGATACTGTTTTAAAATGACGATAACCATCATGTTATATTAAATCCATGTCCCATGTATGTCAATAAAAGTAATTGAAATCACCAAACAATAGCTAGTTTTATAGGATTATTGTGGCATTAGTAGCCTTGGTTAGATCCAGCCTTGGTTAGACACAGCTTTGTAGTGTGTACGATTCAAGTGTTTCCCGCCCTTCTCTGCAGCCTTTGGTTCAAGGAGGAGTAGGTGCAGGGCCAAGGGGTAAAGGTAACTCGGAATGCCTCAGTATTCCATAAATGGACCTGCTAGACTGGAGAGAGAGGTCTCTTGGCATCTCTGTCGAGATAGCTGCCCCTTTATACTGGTGCTGGGTTATCGTATAGCGGATGACGGCTTCATATCGATTTTTTTTTGCAACAAATTGGTTAAGATTGAAGGGCTTCATTTCGACTAGTTTATTACTTTTGAATGAACAAAAATAAACTTTTTTCAACAAACACTTTCTGTGGATATGCAGAAAACATCTTAATAAGTAAGTTGAATAAATAATCAACTGTAAACTTGTTCACTTTTCCTACTTTCACAAAAGAAACCATGCTCTAGTCTAAACCTCTTCAAGGGTAACATTGGGGTTTCACATCAGTGACCCCACCTGGGACATGAAATTACAACCTGTTGCTGCTCCAAATATTGTCACCAGCAAAACAATCACAGACACGGAGTGCTTTAAATCATGACAATATTTAACAGCTACGACCATTTCTTTTCTGTAATGAGAACTTGGGAATGAATTGGGAAAATGAAGGGAACTCAAATGCAGTATTCCAGAGTCATATTATTTATTAAATAAAACAAACACAAAAACCCATCATTGGGTAAAACCTCAAATATTATAAATTAGAGAGAACTAAAGCGAACTACAAAACAAAACAGAGAATGATTAAAATAAAAGCAATAAAGAGAATAAACCAACTAGTCAGGTGCTGGGGACAATCAGACTCTAAAGCATGAAATAATAACATGAGCAGTGTAGTATCCGCTGAATGGTAAATAATGATCCCGCACAAGAGGAAAGGAACCGGACACTTAAGTAGGGAGCAGGTTAACGAGAGAATGACATGCCAGACAAGAGGAACAGATGAAACCTACAAGGGATGATTAGACATATCGACACAAGGAGACAAATAAGAGAAGTGGCCAATATAAATGGAACAGTAGGAGAAAACAGAAAACATGGAAACAGGAAGGTAGGAGTTACCCAAATAAGAAGAGGGCCAGAACAAAAAAGAACACATGAAATGGCCAAAATATAAGAGACAGAGAGTGGACAGAATATTAGAAACAAGAAACAATCTTCACCCCTTGTACAAGCGGGTTCGACCAAATCAATGTTAACAACCCCCATGTGCAACAATGATTTTTTTTAAAGAAAGGATATTACTTTAATGGACCAAATCCCCAACTCCATTTGCAGAAATGCAGCCCCAAACCTTCAAGGAACCTCCACCAGGCTTGCCTCTTGTCTACAGACACTCATTATTGTACCACTCTCCATTTTAAGCTTTGATTTATATTTAAATACCCTTTAAATAAATACCGTGTTTCACAGATTCTTTGATGTGTGATAGAAAATTGCAAAGATTGTATTTAATTAATAATACTCGGATGCCCTTTGGGGCCCGAAGTGCCTGAAATGCTTTTCTGATTATCCTAATGCATCAATAAACCTGTTTCCTTCCTGATCATACAATCCCATCTCTTGAATCTTAAATATTAACATGATAATGTATTCATTCGGTAACAGATGCATCTGAAATGGTTGCTATGGTGTGCTCAGCTTGAGATAAACTAAACTTAGTGCCCAGGATATTTATTAGATAGATATATAACTATTTGGTGCACTGAGTAAGGTCATTATGTTAAAAATATACTGAAATCTTTATATTCAAATGTTAAATTGAAATGACCCACTCTGCTGTTGACTGCTGCACCGACTAAAGGAGCAGTCAAACAAGCCAAGGGTACGAGGGACACATCTTTCCCCTTCCGTTTACTCACTGTCATTCTTCTCTCACTCCAGGCAAGAAAGAGAAGACCTTTAGAAGAGAGCTCATGAGAATCAGCCTAAGGACCAGACATAATGTTTATTAATACTGATACTCGCCATTCTTTGTTAGGTTAATGTACAAACTATATGCTAACTAAAGAGACAGCCTTGCCTCATAATAGCGGTTGTGGGCTAATTTGAGACAGTATTTTTGTCTCTTTGTCATTCTCTTGATGACATGAGCACTTATAGTCATCGCTGTGACTATAGTACTCTTTGGCTGAAGTAATGTGATCAATAGATTTGAAATATTCATGTTTGTTTCCTGCGGAGGATTAGGTAGAGTTCTGCACAATTCTCACACAAAACACTTTTGCTTCCATCTGTTTATTTATTCATTAACCTTTCTGTTTGTTGTGTTTTTTCCACTATATTTTTCTCTAGCAGGATGCAATCTGCATTTATGCATTATGCATACTTTAGTTCACTGGTTTACCACATTGGCTAAGTTCTGTGCATTGTTTCACAAAGTGACAGTCAAAAAAAGAATCTGATCAGAATTCTCCCATTCAACTGATTTTCAAATACAAAGTATACTAAAAATCTTTTCTACAGAAGAACACAATTGTTTATAATTTCCATTTTACCCAATACTCCAAAACAAGAGGAGTTGTTCTGTTTCAGGGTGTACCTAAACATATGTTCTACCTACCAGCAAGAGCTCATTCTGATAAAAGAGTGGATGGAATTTATTTATAATGAAGAGCGAGCCAGTGTTTAGAAGAACACAATTGTTTATAATCTCCATTTTACCCAATACTCCAAAACAAGAGGAGATGTTCTGTTTCAGGGTGTACCTAAACATATGTTCTACCTACCAGCAAGAGCTCATTCTGATAAAAGAGTGGCTGGAATTAATTTTCAATGAGGAGCGAGCCAGTGTTTAGAAGAACACAATTGTTTATAATCTCCATTTTACCCAATACTCCAAAACAAGAGGAGATGTTCTGTTTCAGGGTGTAACTAAACATATGTTCTACCTACCAGCAAGAGCTCATTCTGATAAAAGAGTGGCTGGAATTAGTTTTCAATGAGGAGCGAGCCAGTGTTTAGAAGAACACAATTGTTTATAATCTCCATTTTGCCCAAGGCTCTTAGTAAAGAGTTGCACAAATAGTCCAGTGAGTCTTAAAAAAAAAAACAAATTGACATCAGCTTAAATACAGAAGAACCCTGATGTGGTTCAGATGGATCGATCCAATCAGCCTTAATGATAAACCAGCCACAGTCGAAAACAATCAAAACTAAATACTAGAGCATAACGGTTTAGATTATTACCAATCAAAGCTTTTTCACTGGAAACAGACAAATCTTGAGCATAAGCACTTAAAATGTGATTTCTGAGCTTTTAGATGAGTGTTTGAAATATAACATAAGTGCAATACACTGACTGAACAGTACTGGTCAGAGTACATTGTGAAACTATTCCCAGACTGATTGAACAGTCCATCATCACTTACATATTTGTAGGGTAAAAGAGGTTCTAATGAAAATTGAATCTGCCAAGGCCATGTTTGCTTTTCTTTACAGCCGTTTAGAAAGCAGGTATTGAAAGCCATCTGCTGCCGGGAGATGAAAGACTGAAAAGTGCATTCAATACTTAAAGGAATCATAAATCTTACAGTGGTGTTGGGTTATGTGCTCTAGTTGAAACGAACCCCATTGAGCGTTTCATTGCAACTTTAATGCAGGTCATTCAGCTGTCAATCACTAATGTCATGCGTGTCACTTTCATGAAGTGGCACTGCAAGGTATAGAGACCACCCACCACATTTTTCTAATATAACTTTAAAAGTATAAGGAAACAGCAAATGGGAAATATTATTATTTTACATTAATAAAGAGCAAGATCTTTTAAACTTGTGCTCGCTATCTGTACCTACAGCAGAATTCACGTTGTTGAACTAAACTTTCAACATTCTAAAAGCAAGGAGTCTTTTAAGGGGTTGTAAGTGATTGGTAGATGGCTGTAATGGGAAGGTGGCTTCTTGGATGGGAGTATGTCAACAGAACTGAATTCCTGACAGACAGGATATAGCAATAAAACGGATCAAGAATGCATTTCTTTCAGGATTGCGTTCATTCTTTGCGATACCTGCCAGTTGCTACAGCATATGACAGCAATCCAAATCTTTTACCTGACAGCATCATTTTTGTTTTAGATTTGAGTCTCCAGTTGGCATTCACCATGCAGCCAGGATTGGGATTCACTCCAATGCAAGACACTCATCTCAACAATGTACAACTCGAAGCCAATGTTTTCTGCTCGGAGCATGTCAATGTAGAAGCAGATTTCCTTTTCATTTTCAAGTGAGAACTCCTGAAATGCAGTGTAATGGAATGTTTCATTGGTAGCTAAGCAAAGTAAAGGCATCTCTTGACAACAGTTCTTTTTTCTGAAGTATCATGATGTCATTGGTTGCTATGGGATTAATGACATAGTAACGACTCGAAATATATTATGATTCTTTCATGCTGTTCATTTAATTACCCCTTGATTACAAGCAGTCAGGTCAAAAATGGACTCTCATAGACTGACAGACAGAAACAACTTCTTAAAATATAATGTTTATTTTATTAACACAAACACAAAACAGTTATTTTAGGAGCCATAGCCTTAAAATGGTACTGACAACAGAGAGAAAATCTTAAATAAGAGAAAGACATCCAGATGGATGGCAGTGACAGACAGAGAGATGGATGATGGCAAGAAAAATAGACAAAAAAACAGACACATAATGGGAAGAAAGACTGACAGAAAGATTGAAAGCAGATTGGATGGTACAAAGGTTTATTTTCAGAAAATATGTTGGTTTTTTTTTTTACCAAAGTGAAGACAATAGACAGCAAGAGAGAAACACAGGAAGGAGGCAGACCGAAACATGGAGACAGACAGATGTAAAAAAGCAAGAAAGACACATATGATGATGTCAAGAAAGATTAAAAGCAAGACGAATTGTTAACAATTGCAAGAGAGATAAACAGAAAATGGATAAAAGAAAAAGAGAGTGAGAACGGTGAATGACAGATGATCGACAGCAAAATACAATGAAAAGAGCAACAAGGAAGGAAGGATGAATGCTAACAAGGAAGAAAAGACAGTAAGGTAGACAAACAAATGACAACATGGGAGACAAGACAAATGATGGCAAGGAAGATAAGCAAATGAAAACAAAACAAATGACAAGGAAGAAAAGAAGATAGATAGCAAAGAAAAAGAAAGATAAAAAACAAGGAAAACAAGACAAATGACATCAAGGAAAACAAGATGAATGACAGCAAGGAAAACAAGATGAACGACAACAAGGTAAACTTGATGGACGATGGCAAGGATGACAAGGCAAATGACAGCAAGGAAAACAAGATGAACAGCTGCGAGGAAGACAAAGTACTACAAGGAAGACAAGAGAAATGACAGCAAGGGAAACAAGAAGGTTGACAGCAAAGAAAACAAGATGAATGACAACAAAGTAGACATGATGGATGATAGCAAGGACAAGACAAATGACAGCAAAGAAAACAAGATGAATGCCAGGGAGGAAGACAAATAAAAACAAGAAAGACAGGACAAATGACAGCAAAGAAAACAAGATTAATGACAACAAGGTAGACATAATGGTTGATTGCAAGGAAGACAAGACAAATGACAGCAAGGGAAACAAGATGAACAGCAGCGAGGAAGACAAATGACTACAAGCAACACAAGACAAATGACAGCAAGGAAAACAAGATGAACGACAGCAAGGTAGACATGATGGATGATGGCAAGGACGACAAGACAAATGACAGCAAGGAAAACAAGATTAACGACAACAAGGTAGACATGATGGATGATGGCAAGGACGACAAGACAAATGACAGCAAGGAAAACAAGATTAACGACAACAAGGTAGACATGATGGATAATGGCAAGGATGACAAGGCAAATGACAGCAAAGGAAACAAGATGAGCAACTGCGAGGAAGACAAATTACTACAAAGAAGACAAGACAAATGACAGCAAGGAAAACAAGAAGATTGACAGCAAAGAAAACAAGATGAACGACAACAAGGTAGACATGATGGATGGTGGCAAGGAAGACAAGACAAATGACAGCAAACACAGACAAACAGCAAAGAAGACTGATGAGATACAGCAGGAGAAACAGGAACAAGGAGCAGATCAGACAAACAGATGTCCACGATTATAGCAAAAGTTGATCTGTACAATTTTTTCTGTATAGCGTGTGCTCGTTATTGTTTCACTCAAACATGGAAAGGTTTGTAGCAATGAAGCATCAAAGCTGCAATAGTTGAGCACGAGCATCACTCATCAGAGCCACTCAGAGCAGTACAACATGACATTTATCCCTCCAGCTCTACACAAGCTTTCACAAACAAACAGCAAACCCTCAGCAGCCTGCAGTCAGGCGGCAGCTTCATTGAATTAAAGCACAAACGAATTCAAGGCCTAGGATGCACGACTTGTCGATTTTCCATACACACAGCAAAATGAGTCTGACGGAGACGGCGACAGCTTACATTAAAGTGAATGGGAATCAGCTAGAGGAGATGTGACTTACTAGGGTAAGTGACTACCTTTGGCCAATTAAAGCAGCAGATCTGACACAGGGCTCCTAGGGTGCAAGCACGGGTCACTCAATAAATATTGACTGTGTTTTGTGTTCTCTCTCTGACTTCTACCTATTCTCCAACTCTCTCTCTTTCATTCTTTTCTCATCCGTCTTAGCGGTGCTTCAGTTACAAGAACACAACCTTCTCTATCTCTTTAGAATAGCGCTCAACACACTTCTGCTTGTTTCACATTTTCAACAAAACAAATTCAAAAGCATCTCAAAGCCACTGAAATCAAGCAAATAACCTTTTTTTCTGCCTATTGTTTCCCGTTGAAAAATAAACCGAAACAGTGAACTCTTGATTATCACTTTCATTTTTGTTTTCCCTTCCTTCGAGAGAGAATATTGCCATTGAGACTAAAGGACAGAGTAAAATACAGAGGAAATGGATTTTATGGAAAAATAACACAATCGAATAGTTTTGTGGGACTTTAAAGCATCTCGGTTTGTTGTGGTATCAGTGAATTAGCCACACAGATTTAGTCAAGTCTAATGTATTTATGTAGCACTTTTATGCAGATGCTTCAAAGCAGCTTCACAGAAGGACGAGCCGAAAACAACGTTTTTGTAAAAGAATGGTAAAGCTATCATTTTAAATTTTTGGGCTATATTAAGCAAGTATTTAAATGACATTTTAGGGTCTAATGATTGCTCATTAATAATGTTGTAGAATAATTCATTAACCGAGCAAATGTGTTTGACATGTGGGAAAACTAAAGCTCCTGAAGAAAAACCCACACTTGCAATTCCAGTTCACATGGGGAGCTATGTGCTCCCCAAAGATATTGTCATGTAGGTGTGGCCAGTGCGGCAATTGTCTCTGGTAGTAACTTGTGTTTTAGACACCATTTTCATTCCCTGAGACTGCTCAATGCAAGTTTAAAATCATAATTGACACTAATTATGATACAAAGCTCATGGAACAGAAAAGCAAAGAAAAAAATCATGTTAAATTATAAAAACTTGCTTAATTTAATTTGATGCATCAATGAACTGAACTTAAGAACTGAATTTTCAATCATTCTCCTGAGCTGTTTTGTTTGGATGAAGCAGAAGTATGATTAGACCTGAGCTCAGAGCTCCATTTTCATGATTACATCCCATCAAATACGATTTCTAAAAAATTGTGATTTTTGTATTGTTTAGTGTGTGATTTTTAAATCCTTTTTATTATCGTTTTGTGTGCAAATAATCTTTTGCATAGCAAGCAGCCAAAATAGTGATGAAAATTATGGCATAAACAGCTCGTTTTGCCTTGAGAATTACTGGCCAATTCAACAAAATGGAAATGCGAAGCTGTTGCAGTAAAGTGGGAATGAATAAACAGTAAACATGCAAAAGTCTTTCGGAAAACAAATTATAAGCTAAATTCACAGTTTCACAGTGCTTGAACTTGCCTGAGAGGGCAGCGCAGTTATCTGTGCATCCTAATTAGCAGCTCTGTCGCTCTAACCATCTCTGCCGACATAAACTGGCTGAAGCTAAAAATAGCTGTTTAGATGCAAACGCTGAAATAAATTCTTAGTACAGCTCTATAGGCTCAGGTATAAACTGAGATTGCTTCCTTAAATTGCTTCCTCCTCCAAACATTTTGGTCTCATCTGACCTCTTCACCTAGTTCTCCTCTAAATCATTCAGATGTTCACTGCCTTAAGATAGACTGAGTAAGATAGACTGAGTAATCTTCATGGTGAAAATTTCCCAGTTGTTTTCTTGATGACTGTGTTCACACTGCAGGTCTTAACCCTTAAAAATTTCTGCATACACCAGTTTGCCAAAAACTGCATCTGTTTTGAATTAAGTTAGATTAGCTAGTTTCAAAAAGGTTATTAGTTTTTATGGGTTTTTTTAGATAATTTTTGGGCTATTTTTGAGATGACAAAACAGTATGAAGACATGAGGAAATGTGGGTAGAGAGAGGGGGGAAGGTTCGGAAATGACAACAGGTTTGCTATACCATGAGCCAGACATAAAAAAGTTTTTAGTTCTTGCTTGTTACAAGAGTTTTGACACATCATTTCCAAGTTAATTCAAATTAAAAGGTGAAAATGAGTCTTTCAGTTTCATTTTACAGAAATCAAATCGGTGCCATCAGTGCCATCTAGTGGTGAAAAACTCTTGAAAGTACAAGACCTTTGTTGTGTTTTTAAAAATTCCAACACAAAACAATGCACAATGGATTTATGAATTGTATATTTTTCAATTAATTGTAACCTTTTTAACTTTAATAATTTGTGTTATGAGAGTACAATATACATCAAATCACGCAGATTATTGAGGAAATGTGTGTTATTATTTTTACGACAACCTCCAAGATTTTGTAAATATTTTACAAATCAAATTTTTCCGTTCAAATCAATGGAGGAGAAGCTTAATACGAACATTTCTAACCGTGTACAAGCCGAACGTCGAAGCCGAAAGATTTTATTTTTATATCAAAGTCAGACATTTAGGCCACGCAGTTCTCAAGCCCATGAGAATGCAGGTCCATGTGACCGCAAGGTAAAGAGCTTTTTAAAAGCTAATGAGTTCGATCTAAAGATTGATTATTTAACACTTTGTGATGATAATGAAACCTTAAGGAAAATATTTAAAGTTTCTTGGCATTTGAATTCCCCAAATGAATTATATAGTTGTCTTATATATCTATAGTTGTCTAGACGTGAATGGCTGGTTGTTCGCTTCATGTCTCCTTTGTGGTCATTTTAGTGTTTTGCTGTTGTATTACAGCTCAGTGTGTGCCTTAAACATTATGTCCTTCATTTCCAAATATCCTTATATAGAACAATCTGACCATTCAGATATCTGCAACTTAATCCAGATAAAAATGTGAAGAAATCTGCTTCATCTCCAGTGACAGGTCCTGTAATTTGATTTAGAGGGAGATTTATGATGACTGACATGTCACAGTTTCCAGAGGGAACGAGAACACAACGGACTGCTCTTTTCTGCAGAGGTCACCGCAGAGAAGGACATGAACGACAGAGCGGCCAAAGATAAAAATCAATCAATACCGCAGCATGAAATTATATTCCGCTTCCAGTCTAATCCTTCAGGAGACAACAGCTGAAGCAGGACGGCTGCTGGCCTGAGAGATGATAACAACCAATTTATCAATCCATTTCCAACCAGTAAATATCCGATTGCTATGGATTCAAGGTTTTACCTGATAACTCTTTTGCAGTGGTTGGTAAAACTATGAGATTCTTTTCTTTATTAACGTATGAAAAAAGCTCATTAAACACAAAACTGTTACACCGCTGGTGCAAAAAAAAAGAGAGCGATTCTGCTGTTCTTCTCTTCCATCAGCAGTGACACAATCTTAGACTCAAATTCTTTTGCAAAACTTTTGCAAAGATGTGCAAGTTTATTGCTTTTTGGGGGGCAAATTCTAAATGATTCATAAATGTTTAATGTTGTTAAAAGAGAAGTACAGAGATGGTCAGAAGGAGCTGCACTGCGTCTTTGTGGATTTACAAAAAGCATATGACAGGGTGCCAAAAGAGGAGCTATGGTCCTATATAAGGATGTCAGGAGTGGCAGAGAAGTACGTCAGAGTAGTTCAGGATATGTATGAGAGAAGTAAGACAGCAGTGAGATGTGCTGTAGGTCAGACAGAGGAGTTCAAGGTGGAGGTGGGGCTACATCAAGGATCGGCTTTGAGTCCGTTCTTGTTTTCTCTGGTGATGGACAGGTTGACAGATGAGGTCAGGCAGGAATCTCCATGGACAATGATGTTTGCAGATGACGTGATCTGTAGTGAGAGCAGAGAGCAGGTGGAGGAACACCTGGAAAGTTAGAGGTCTGCTCTAGAAAGAAGAGGAATGAAAGTCAGTCGCAGTAAGACAGAATACATGTGTTTGAAGGAGAGGGAGGGAAATAGAACAGTGAGGTTACAGAGGGTCAAGAAGGTGCAGGAGTGTAGGTATTTGGGGTCAACAGTCCAGTGTGACGGGGAGTGTGGAAAAAAGGTGAAGAGACGAGTGCAGGCAGGTTGGAGTGGATGAAGAAAAGTGTCAGGGGTGTTGTGTGAAGAAGAGTGTCAGCAAGAATCAAAGGAAAGGTGTACAGAACAGTAGTGAGACCAGCTATGATGTATGGGTTAGAGACTGTGGCAGTGAGGAAGAGACAAGAGGCAGAGATGGAAGTAGCAGAGATGAGGATGTTGAGGTTCAGTTTAGGAGTGAAGGACAAGTTTAAGAACGAGCACATCAGGATGTGGTTATATTGGTAGAAGGATGTTGGAGATGGAGCTGCCAGAAAAGAGGTCAAGAGGAAGACCAAAGACGAGATATATGGATGTACTGAAAGAGGACATGAAGTTTGTTGGTTCAAGAGCAGAGGATACTCTAGCCAGAGACCATCCTATATGGAGCAAAATAGTGAGTCACAGTTCAAGCCGCTCAGTAGTTTTGGAAATTCTTGGCTTTGCACCTTGCATAGAAACAATGCACTACATTTCCATTCAGTCACTTTTATGACCGAAAGGAAAACTAAGTGATCATAAACAAAGCTGTGCCATTTTAATACAGAAAGCCACTTTTGTGTCTATGTGGCATGAGCAAACAAGGCTATTTCTTCTCCTCCAGCATCATATTTCCTCTCGAGCAGACAGCAGCGCTCAGTCTTGCTAATGGCTTTGGTATTTGAGTTTATCGGAGTCGGTTCTTGAGTTATGGCAGAAATGTGTTTCTAGCCCGCTGATTCATATGGATGGTGATTGAAGCAGTTCTAACGTCCACAACGTTAGCTTTTCATTCGGTCACATGGTCATGCTTTGTAAGTCCTGATTACATGCCAGTAATCGAAAGAATCGTTGTGTCAAGGGGTGCAGGAAACAATGAATCCACTTCAGAACAAACGCTGGTGATGAGGTGTTAATGGGAAATCAGTAAGAAATCGGATACTGGGCGGTTGCTTTAAGAAGTATAAAAAACAACCTCGTGCACGTAAATATTTAGTTTTATGAACATTTCAAGCACTGAAGCTGTGATTAATTGATTTGAGTACGGCGTACGTCTATTTTAAGTTTCCAAGCAGTCATTACACATCATAAAACATTAGAACAAATTGCCCTAATCGCTAGGATGTTTATATACAGAGTATCACACACACACACACACACACACACACACACACAGGCACACACACACGCACACACACACACACACTACAAGCACTGATAATAACCCTGTGGATGCAGAACGGAACAATACTCAAGTCTAGAGGAAAATGAGCCATATTCTTGCAATACAGCGTATCACACTTCTGCCCTTCTGGAAGAATGGTCAAAAACTCCAAAAATACAGAAATCAAAAATATCAGGCACACAGTAGCTGTTAAAACGTAAACATTTGACCATTGTTGTAACAGTTAAGGGGATCCACGGCACTATTTGTTGTGTGTTGTCATTAGTGAGCTAACTGACTAAAATAACATTAATTTCATTCATTTATTACAGCCAAATGACCGTGGCATAAACAGGATATTCCACACTCAGCCGTGGATTATATATTTATAAGAATCCACACTTTGCTACGCGTCCGGTGGATATGTTTGTGAGAGTTCATTTTGCATGCCTCAAACATGAAGGGAGGGCAGTCCCCACACAGTGTGCCCTTCCGGTGTGGCCTGATGCCCCCTCACAGATGTTATTGGATGTTTAAGAGAGAATGGGCGTGTCTATTAGTGCATCTCTGGCGAATGAAAAGTTGTGCAAAAGCAGATGTGCAGATGAGTCATGAGATGACATTAAAAAAAGAGCAAAATTATGTGCCAAAAATGTTTGAAAAACATGCCAAAAGACCATATTTTAAACATATGTGCAGCTTCACAAAACCAGTTTCTATTGAGCAAGTTTTCTAATTAAAAATGCTTTCAGGTAACACTTTCTAAACGTTACATCTTTAATAAAATTAAGTTTTGGTGCTATTTTAAAACATCAACATGTGTGTAACAATATTATGGGTGCATTCCCAGTCATTGCTGCTTGCAGCCATATCTATTATTACTGTTTTCTTATTGGTGGCAGTATAATACAATATTTAAAATTCACCATTTTTACCGTCACTTTATTTTTATTGTAACTTTTTAGTTATTTATTTTAGCATTTTTATAGAGTATTAAAATTCATCATCCTAATCACATAGATTATTTTGGTGTTTTGTTATTTTTAGTAGTATATGGTAAATTATTTTTTTTTTAACATTTATAGTAGTTTTTGGCATTCTTGTACAACATTAAAAATGTATTTATCATTTCATCAATAGTTTTATATTTTGTGATAAAAATAAGAAATATGATAATTTTATATCTAAGGCACATTTTTATTGTTAGAAGTCATCTGTCACTATTTTCTTTTTTTGTTCTCTCTGAGTTGCAATGATGGAGTGTGGATCCAGCAGAACGAATAGGAACAGAATCTCTGAGAAGAACAATGACTCTGAGCAGAGGAGGGTGGGGGTTGGGGGTGTGACATTTCATGAAGCTCCAGCTCCACACCTGGTGTTTTAGCGAACCGTCTCCTCTTCATGCAACAGTAGGTGATGTGTTAACCTTCAGTCTGCTGGGACGAAGGTGCTCTCTGCTGAAGTTCCTCCAGCGTTCCTCTCCGGTGCTCGTGTGTGTTTTTTTTTTACATTTTATCTTTCTCAGACATATGTCCCTCATCCTTCTGTGTTCTTATCAGCCTTCTCTCAGAGTGAGGCCTCACCACCCTGAGGGACAAGATGATCTTTCCACCAAATTCACTCTCTCCACTGAAGGCCCCTGTGATCCTGAGAGCTGTCGCTCAGCCTAACCCAGGTGACCCACGTAGCAGGGTTGTGATGCGACAGGTTACACAGGACTAACACACAACGCTAATGTAATGCTTCTTTGTGGGATGGTGACGTGAATGACAGCATTCTGTCACAAATGGCATTTTTTCTTACAGATTTGCCCATCAAGACCTTGTTCACAAATAATCCCGATAACACCAAATTTTGACCACCCTCTACAACAATGGACAGTGTTAAATCAACACTACTGTGTTTCATTCAAAACATAAATTAAGTTTCAATTGAATCAAATTTAAAATGCTAATAGGTGAAACTCTTTCCATGTTGCCTAACTTCTGCTGAATTTATCATTAATTCCAGACCCATGCAGAACATTTGTGGTGTTTTATGGTTCATTTGGCCTGAAAATAATCTGAAGATTGGGGTAAATTACCCATGGTGTCCCTGAGCTACTCGTATAAAACAACGCTTCATCTACTTTCAATTACATCTAAGCACAAAAAAGGTCCAGATGTTATGCCACTAATGATCCGGAAGGGTCTATTTCCTTGACCCATCAGCCACACAGTGCAGTGTTCAGCATCATGCATATGGTTTAATTAAAATGGAACATTTATTAATCCAATTATGAGCTTTATGCATTATCAGCTCACTGGCTAAATTAATAGACAAACGAGACAAAGACTTTGCACTAAAATATTAAGGAAATGATCAAATATCTGATCTTTCGATCTGTACAGTGCCACCTACAGAAAAGATCATATATTTTAGGTATTGGACCAAATTGAGGATGTTTGATCAGAGTAAGAACACTTGGTAATGTACTAATACTAAAACAGCGCCACCTACTGATGAAAGAGAGCATCCTTTTTTAAACAGTAGTGAACGGTTCTTATTATCTAAACTGCACACAAAAACTTATGTCACATTAGGTATTTGGTTTGGGAGCCTTTAACAACAGGTTGATGCACAATAAAAACCACCGTTTAATGAAACGCATTGATGGTTTCAAGACTCGCAGCTTTTGCAACTCATTCGTTTGAAACCTTACCTTTAGGTGATGCAACCTGTGGTGACTGGTATGTTGAATGATGCACACATAGGTCCAAGTAAACTGGGAACTGATCCATTCTTCAATGAAAAGCAATTAAAATTAACAGTGGTCTGTTATTTTGCACGGCAAACAAAATTGACAAACATAGTTTGAAAAAGCAGTAAAAAAATAACAGAAAAAAATCTAAATATTCACTGTGGCCACTATATGGCGCTACAACTGACACGATAGACTGCTACATATGTTTATACACACTTGGTAGTTTTCATCCTGATCAGACATTGCGTGGCCAAGATATAGCTTCCTGCTTCATCTGGAAACATCAAAAGTCGACTGACCGCCAAAAATGAACCTTTCACGAATTAAAAAATGCGTTGCAAACTTAGCGTTAAGTCTGACGTCTCGCTGCGCTTCCTGCCACTCCACTCTCCCATTGACAGACAACGGTAGAAGGTGCCAAACTTTGATCATTATCACATCAAAGATGCTTTAAATTAGTTTTCAATCAAGCAAAACTTTCTTATATTTTGTTTCAGAACAGCAGTTTCCACTTGAAATACTTATTACTACACATTACGAGTAATCTACACATAATGTTTCACTTGGTGTAATACCGACTAAAGTTTCAACGCCTTTTACTATTGTCTGTCAATGGGAGAGTGGAGAGACTTTCACAGGCCTTTAGAGTTACATAGAGTTGACAGAGTTACATAGTGAATGCAAGAAATCTCGAAGCCTGGAATTGTACTAAATTTTAAAAGACCATTAAAAAACAACTTCCTGTCGGTTTTTGAAACTTCTTTTTTGTTGGTCTTGGTCCCTTTACATAAGTGCTCCAAATTTGAAAGTCCTTCAAACACGCTCTGAAAAAGCAAAAAAAAAAAAATGGATACTCCATGTTGCCACTATGTGGCGCTATTACAGGTAGTGCAGGCTGCTATGGAGATTTGTTCAGATATAAACTCCTAGCATGTGTGGCAAATTTGAGCCTGATCGGACATTGCACGGCTGAGTTATGAACAATTTCCTGCTCATGTCGAACTTTCAGATTTCGACGAACGATGTACGCACATTGTCTAACGAAGTCAACCAAGCTTTGCAATTTAACATCCCATATGCCTTAAGATAATACCAATGGAGTTTGCAGGTTAACAAATGAAATCTCTAGGAGGATTTTGTTAAAGTACGACCTGAGCAAAGTGCCAATTTTTAGAGTTTTTTTTTTTTTGCAAAATAGCCGACATCTTGTCGATTTTGGAAACATGAACCATTGGACCACTTAAGCCTTGGTACCCTACACACGTCTGCCGAATTTCGTTCGTGTACCATAAACTGGGAGCTCAACATAAGCTGAAATGTGTTTAGGTGGTGCTATAGAGCCACACCTACTTTTCGAACCACAATCAACCATAATTTTTTTCCAGATGGAACGTGTGCGTAATTCAAGCAAGTGTAGGCTCTACACACCTAAAAATCCAGCATTGTGCACGTGTCGATTTCCATTTCCCAGAGTTAAGTGTATGCGTGGTGAGTGGGGCATAAGACATTGCTGCATCATATTCCCTAAATTATTCGTTTTAATGACTTTGATTTGTTTCAGTGACTCTTTCTTATTAAAAACAAGAAATTAAATCACATTTTAGATAACAAAATTAAAGCAATGTAACACACTGTGCAAAAGGCACTTATCAAACAACTGAACGGGGGAAGTAACGAGAGTCCGATAACCGCTGCTTGCAGTTCGTATCGCATTCTTTACATTACGACCCTTTTTCTATAAATCCGGAAGTCTTTGCACCACACAAACTCACACGTCTCACTCAGGCTCGTTGCATTCTTCACCAGAGAGCATTTTCAGAGGCTCTGTGTAAAGTGATGTATTGATCCCTCTACATCTGTTTGCTCTAAATGAAAAGAGAGGGGAGACGCTTGATGAATGTGAAAATGAATGCTGGATGACAGATCCAGTGTCCCCCTCACTGTACCGGCCCATGCAGTTTGCTCTTCGCTCTCAAACGCTGCTGTTTGATTTAGTCTGGCTCCAGCAAGAGTTGTCACACACACACAGAGTATAATCAATTTCTCCCTCCTTCTCACATCGCCCTCTTCTCTCAAATGGCCAATTTACTTTAGCTGCATTCCCTCTCTTTTCTGGGACGTGTGCACTCTCTGTTCCTTACGCCTCTTTTCACATTTCTTCTCTCACTTTTCGAGTCCATACAGTATGGGGATCACAAGGGGCTTTTGGCATATTAAAGTGGCTCATTTTCTGAAGTGCACGGGAACGTTTAATATGCACAAGCCTCTTGAAATGAACGTAGGTGGAAACTGAAGAAAATAATCGGACACTTTTCAACATCAGGGATATTAATGTGGTTAACAGCCAAGAGATTGGATGAAAGATAAGCAATGTTTACAATACACAACTTTATGGGAATTATTATTATCATTTTTTTGGCGTTGGTATATTAAGGATTAAGTACCTTTCTTTTGCAGATGATGATTCTCCAGGAGAGGTGGGTCAACAAGGAAGAGACACAGTGTGCCGTAGACAAGGAACCAGGGCAGTGGTCAGGTGAGGGCTGAATGAATAATTAGCTGAAGTGTTTTCAGGTGTGTCTCGTGTTTGATTTCAGGTGTCTCTGATCCTGCAGTGCGCCGTAGATTCCTGACAGATGCATCCCACATTACATTGTTATCATATGCAACATTTAAAAAAGTATTAAAGCACAATTTCATGGTCAATTCTAACCCTAAACGTAAACCTAAACCCTAACCCCAACTCTAAATTTTAAACTTAACCTAACACCTAAACCTAATCCTAAAAGCAGAGAGAGGGGCCCCCCTCAGTAGGATGGAGGTGATGCATGTTTTCCTGTACCATCTGATAATAGAAAATAGAACTGTTTTCTTTCTGTTCATTACAATCCTGCCTCTTGAATCTTCAATATTTGAAGCATGATGTTTATTTCAGTGACTATTGAACATTACTTTGCATTACATTTCTATTACTCTGCAAGAACAACAGTTTGAATTGTTGTTTCTTTGAGTTGTTTTGGGCTCGATCAAAACCTGGGAATGGTTGAATGTCACTTTTATTTATTTTATTTTTCAAGAGTGAAGGTGATTTATGGTTGCTCAGATTTTTCTAAATGTCAAGCTTCTCATCCTGATGCTGCAGACAGGTCTTACTGCTGTCTTTGATCGTTAGCTGCAAATCTGAGAAATAAAGACAACTGTCATCCATTAAATTACCTATATTATGAAACCAAATTCAATTCAACTGAAAAGCCTTTTTGTTTTTTATAACAAATATTATACATAAATTTTATAATATCTGAATTCAAGAAATGTTTACAACAGCCTTTTCAAATGTCTGTATTCAGTATTTATCTAAAGCAACTTGGTTAACAGTGTACTATAAGGACAAAGTTTTATTTCTCATGTAGTAAAGTGCCTGTGAAAAACAAAAAGAAGTTAAAGCTGCAAGCAGCAATCAAAGGGCTCTCGTTTTTTTGCACAATAAACTATGAGCAATCATAATTTAAGAGATTTATTCAAAAATGTTAAAAATCACTGAAAAATACAGTCAAAAAATGCATCATAAAGAGTTGTGACCTCCAGGGGGCGCTATGATCGCTCTAATTGTTTTTTGGGGCGATCTTGTCACAGATGTCACAATTGTTAAAGAAGCACCTTATCAATGTTGAATGCTATATTTTCTATGGCCACCTGGTGGCGCTATAACTGGGAGTGTTTTTATAGAGGTGTTCAGACTAATAACATATCTTTTTTTGAAAGATAGTATATCTACAATTTATGTTATGACAACTTCCTGTTTATGGTGAAATTTAAAGTTTAAAAAGCTTCACAATTTAACATCCCATACGCCAAAGATAAGACCGATGGAGTTTAGAGGTGAATAGAAAAAATCTCTTTTTCTTTTTTTTTTTAACCGGGTCATGTCCTACTCAAAAGCCATTACATGGGGGAGTAGATGCTTCATTTGAGTTTTGTTATCTCCAGGGGGGTAAACACCTGGTGTAGTGTTTCCTCCTCTGCATTAAGGCAGTTAATGTATGTAGTTATTTATTAATTGTTTTTTCCACGGACCGGTTTACATTAATTGCGTCTGGACAAGGCGGTGTTAAACGGAAAGGGGGAGTGGATACTGGATTGGAAAAGGTGAGGGAAAAGGTTCAAGAGTGGAAGAGTAGGAAGAGTACCTACATGAACAAAATCTCTATGAAGAGGTTTGTTAAGATGTTTTTACAAAAATCCTGTCGCATTTGGAAATGCGAATAATATTACTTGTATTTAAGTCTTGGTACACCAAACATGTGCTGAATTTCATTCTCCTACGACAAATGAGTTAGTTGGTGTTCTAGAGCCATTTTTCATCACTTACTTTTCAAACCCCAAAAAGACGTAAATATTCACCAGTTCTTATGTTTTTTGAAAGGATGTGACTTTTCAATCAGGCGTAGACCCTAAAAAATGCACAGAAACCTGTAAAAAATAATACTCTGAGCAATTACATATTTTTTTATACCTGGAAGGGGCGTGTGTTTTTCTCATTTGCGCGACAACTGTGGCGTTGGCAGCCAAGCGGCACAATGTGGAAAGACATTTCACGACGGGGCACACAAACTACCAACTATCCACAGAGCAGCGCACTGAATGCAGAAAAAGCAGCGAGTTGTGGGGCTGCGTGAGATGCACATCTACAAGACTCACTCAGAGTACAACATACTGGTAAACCGCACACAATGCCAGGCTTCCCAGTAACTGACAGAAACAAATACCAGATTTGGTTGCCAGCTCATGTTTAGTTCAGTGCGTTTGTAAAATAATTATGTTAAAATGTTAACAATGTAAAAAATAATAATAATCTTAGCTCACTTTTTGTATTTATGTTATTTATTATTTGTACACTGAATATTGTGATTTGTAGAAGTGGTCATTTTGAAGTGTTTTGAACAATTATATATTTTTTTACATTAAAAAAATTGCGCTATTATAATTTTAATAATTAATATTTATCTGTTTCATTGTTGATATTCATTGTGGGAAATAATTTACATGATCACTGTCTTTTCAGAGATGAATATCCTTAATTACTGTATTAAGGATTCGCAGATTCGCCCTGTTCAACATCAGAAAGATCAGACATCTCCTTACAGAACATTCTACCCAACTTCTGCTCCAAGCAATGGTCATATCAAGACTCGACTACTGCAATGCTCTTCTCGCTGGACTTCCTGCATGTGTGGTGAGACCCTTTCAGATGATCCAGAACTCGGCAGCTCAACTGATCTTCAAGGAACCAAGAAGAGCACACGTCACCCCTCTCCTCATCTCTCTCCACTGGCTTCCCATTGAGGCTCGAATCAAGTTCAAATCATTGATGCTGACATACAGGACAGTCACAGGCTCCGCTCCTTCATACCTCCACAAACTCCTCCAGCTCTACGTCCCCTCCAGACGCCTCCGTTCAGAAAATGAACAGCGTCTCGTGGTCCCATCTCAGAGCGGCAAAAAATCTCTCACCAGGACCTTCTCCTTCACAGTTCCTGGCTGGTGGAATTCCATTGCCGTCCCATTACGGAGAGCTGAATCTCTTTACACCTTCAAAAAGCAACTAAAATCTCTACTCTTTCGGGAGCACTTAATAACTTAACTTAATTAAAAAAAAACTAAATAAAAAAACCCCCAAACCCTCTGAAGCACTGATTTGAATTCATTTTCTGTACTAGTTTGAAAGTGTTCTATGTGTATGTCTTCTGATCAATCCACTTTGTACCAAACTGCTTGATGTTTACTCCCAATGTAAGTTGCTTTGTATAAAAGCGTCTGCTAAATACATAAATGTAAATGTAAATTCAGAAGAGGGTATCAAAGTGGTTGCCCTTTGCATTAATCAGTACCCGGGAAGTAGCTCTCGGTTTCAAAAACATTGGTGACCCCTTTTACGCTTCTTCTTTTCAGTAGATAAAACCAACTCTTGTTTCTTTTAAAATGCCATACTGACAGTATTCCATGGATCAAACCTCCCAACCATTCTTCCATTCATCCTCTCTGTTCTCATTTCCTCATCAGTGTTCATGAGCCAGCGATGCACAGTCTCTGAGTTTCCCTCTGGTTGCCATGTATGATCTCCATCTGTTCCCCCTCTGTCCCAGCTGTGAGCCAGGATGAGCGTGTTCTGCTGTGGAAGGCTAATCATGAGGATCTGGCATCCTACATGATCCGTATTATGGACA
>SRMA01027066.1:126354-171354 GCA_007224835.1 Danionella cerebrum | reverse complement strand
CAAAGCACATGGTGATATGTTATGTTTGGTTGTAAAAGCCAAAAAATCGTTAGTCTTTTGCTTTTGACAAAAAACTCCAAATGCATCTTGTCAGAAAAATATATTCAAGTGTGATATTAATTTCCAATATATATTTAAAGATATGATATTTATTATAATATAAGTATAATCACAGGTTAAACTAATTCACTATTACCAAAAAAATAGAGCAACTTTTTTAATAGTCATGATAAAGATGATCAGTAAACTATTTGTAAAAAGAGTCTTTTATTGCAGCTAACTCTGCAAAATGTCAGCCGTTAAAAAGGGATAAGCAGAGTGAGGACCATGGTTTGATGAGCAATCACACTAGGACAAACACACAAGCTCCTTATTAGGATGAAGCTTACGGGACTTAAAAAGAACTCGTGTAACCGGAGTCGTGAAGACCTTGTCAGGCTAGACTTGTAATCTCCAGTTGCCTCCCAAAAAACATTGCCTGCCCTTTTTTAAGCCGACGAACAAAGAGGGTTGCAGTGGTACATTGCGAACCTTGGTTACTCCTGTATTCCCTTTTTGATTTCTGCTTAATTATTAAATTATGTTTACTCCAATCTTCTATTTAACTTGACTTAAACTTGTAGAGGTTATCAGTCTGTGCAAGACCATACCAACCCCTGTGCTAAAGTATTTGAACCCTGAATATGGGCTTATAATGGCCATTGTAAATAAATGGGAAAATCTAATGTATATCTTCAAGACAAAACATCATAGAGAAATGACACTTTGTTTATGTTACGTAATCATAGTAAAATCTTTATGACATCACTGACAGCCCCTAGCAACCACTCTGTTCATCCTAGCAACCACATTTTACATTTATGTATTCAGCAGACGCTTAAGCGACTTACAGTTCGGGAGCAAACAAAAGCAGTTTGTTCCCAGGTCGGAATAATTATAACACATACACATAGAAGCAGAGAAAGCTTTTTTTTTTATTTATTAGTTAGAAAGTGCTTTTGAATGAGTTTTTTATTTTAAAGGTTGAAAGAGACTCAGCTTTCCGGATTGGGACGGCAAAAGAGTTCCACCAGCCAGGAACTGTGAAGGAGAAATTCCTGGTGAGAGGTGTTTTAGCCGCTCTGAGACGGAACTCTTTATCTTCGCTTTGATAAATGATAGAAATATGGAGCCTGGTTTACAAAAAATTATAGCGACAAAGGGAAAATCACTGACTCATGTCACTGGCCATAACAACCAGAAATATTTAACCTAGCAACCAAACTCTCAGAACCACATCTCATATTTGGGAAATCATAAAGACATAAAAGTTTATATATTTTACTAATGGAGACATAATGTGCAATTCTTCTGTCTCCTCCATAGCATCCAGACTGTTTACCATAGAAACTTTGTTGGTTTATGTTGCTCATAGTGACGTTGAGAACATTTTATTATTTGCACTTTTAAAAGCCAATGTCAAAGTTTAGTCATATAGTCATGTGTTATTATTATGCAGAGTCTAAAATGCAACGTTTGTGTTGTCACAAACCAAAGGATCCCGCCAACAAACTAACCCCGCACAATCTATGGTGGAAAAAGTGATCTATCCTTCCTTTGTGGATGAATGGAGTCTGTAAACGGATGGTGTTGTGCTGTGGTTAGATGCAAAATCAAGCAAAGTTGTGGTTCAAGATCCTTTATTGGACAGATATTAAGAGTGGTGTTGCCAGAGATTTTTGCTCATTTGAAGTTTT
The DNA here is from genome assembly GCA_007224835.1 of Danionella cerebrum. NCBI lineage: Eukaryota > Metazoa > Chordata > Actinopteri > Cypriniformes > Danionidae > Danionella > Danionella cerebrum. The sequence continues at coordinate 169,618 of SRMA01027066.1, read as the reverse complement.
GCAAAAGAACATTTTTTACAACAATCTCCAATATTTTCCCAATTCCCTCTTTTTATCCTTTTGACAAAATGTTGTTTGTATCTGCTGTAGCAGAGCCCAGATGGCAACTGACGCATGAACAACGTCCCCCTGCAAACTAATGTCATTGTGCAGCAGGAAACTGATGATCCCAGACACGTTTCCTGTCATGAAAATGAGTCGAAGTTGGCTCTACTTTAACACCCACAGAGAGATCTTAGCCGCACACATGAATCATCAAACTCCAATTTATTGCAAACAATGGTTTAGAATTTCTTTTACTATAGCTTTCTCTCTCCAATAGTGAACATAAACAACTGAAGACAAAATTACTAGCCGCCCTGTTGAATTGCAGTTACTCAAGTCATGTTTGAGCCGAGTCCTTTTTCCAGGAAGATTGTAGTGAATTAATGTGTAGCCAAAAATAAAGAAGCCTTTTGATGTTAATAGTCACTAGTGAATCCCTTGATAGCAGCCACAACAAGTCTCAAACAATAGCCCATTCTTCCTGAGCAGATCCTGAGCAAAAATAATTTTTTTTTTATTCAGAATTCAGGGAGCCTCCAGTTTTATACTGTTGGTGGCTGAACACAGGGTTAGACAAAAATGTGGAGAAACGAGAGGATTTGTGGCGCGCTACTTGTGAAGTCGATGCCAAAGTGTGGCTCTTTTACATTCCTACTGTTTTCGTAGGCACCACTCACTCAGTCGTATGTGTAAGCTCCCATTGGCGCCAATGGTTTTCGATCGAGGCGCAATGTTGGACGAAAATTATGTGACGGCGATGAACCTAAGCTTGAGCTGAGATAAATGCTCTTTTGTTTTAAATGATATAATCAATATTTATAATTCTGAATCATGACTGTTTCTCCAATTTAGCTATAAATACATCTTTGTTGGCTTTGTTTAAAGTCAAAGGCAGTACGCATTCAAGCTGGAATGAAACATGAAGGTTTTTATGCATCTTTTATGAACTTTAGCTTTTATTTAAACCTTTCAGTAACTTTCTTTTTGTAATTCAGTCCGAGGGTGCAATTTGCTGCTGTCTGTCAAGGACAAATAGACACACAAAACATCCGGAAGTTCTGAAACGCTTCCTATTCATTATCCATTTCACTCACAGATGTCTCATTTGCAACAGAGGTTTTTAAGTCACACTTGATTTGCAGCTTTGAAAAACAGGAAGCCACTGAACGAGGTCAGGAATTAAAAGGATGCCAGATTGCAGATGAAACTCGGGATGAAAAAGTGTTCACTTTGTCGTAGAAATTATTGGTTAATTTGTTACAGTTTCACTGGTGAAAGCGCACAAATGATGATTAAAGGAGTTGAATTTCCTCCAGTCAAAGACGTTCCACAGATTTATCTTGAAAGAGATGTGAGAAAGAGTCAGCGCTCGTATTCATTTCTCACTCCAGAATGAGAATTATTGATTCAATACTCCCAGTGTTCTCTCACAGGATGCTTTGCAAATGATCACATAAATCATAAAATGTAATTAGATGTGCACCATCTGCAGGAAATATTTGCGTAAAGGGGAACTCAGGCTGACTTTAAATATGAAAATGAAGCAACAGTTGTATTATAACTTGGGGTTGTATTTAAGGACTTCATTATCTTTAAAACCTTAACCGTTGCCCCATTTTTAAGCATCAAAAGTGATATTTTTATTTTTTTAAGTCATACAAGTTAAATCTTTATATATTACAGTACACAGAGCTCTGACTAACACCACCATGGGCAAAGATAATTGCATCATCGACCCTGACCTCTAATTATGTGGACAATGCTCATCAAAAGAACGTGTATTTCTGTTTTGCCCGACCTCTCTCTCCTGCTCTCTGTCTCTTTATCTCAGAGTGGTGCCGTAATTTAATGTTAAAATGAAATGTTTCCCCTGGAAAAGAAGCTAATCCACTGGCAGCTGTGGTAATGTAACAGTAAAATACAATTCACTGCTGTATTTTTATTATTAATAACACGAGACAGCTTTTTTACAATGGCTTAATTACAAAATAAACAGCAATCTTCTTTTAGATATGAATGCCAATATGAAACTGTAAAAATACATCGTCCTGACGTCTTTTTTAATTAGCGGCATGACACATTTTACCAAAGGCACAAAGCTGTAAAATTACAAGATCCTTGTAAAAAATGGACACAATCCCCTCTCACATGCAGCCTTTAATATACCTCATAAAACTCATTTTGTAAAAAAGAATTTGAGAAGACTTCTCTGAATTTAAGCGTTGACAGTAAGTCAGCTCTGTTCTGTGTAGCTGCCAATCACATGGTCCCTCCTAGTTTATTTAGGGGAAAATGTTTCCATCGTGAACCACACTAAAATCAACTTGGGCCAAAAAATAAAACTATTGAAGTTTGTTCACTGTATAGAAAACTTTCAAAAATCATTAAAAGCATTTGTGTAAATGCCGTACTTTCTGAGGAAATAATTTTTTAAGTTAATCTTTTCCCATAGACTTTTATTGGCTGTAAATCATTCTGCAGCCTGCGCCAAGGAGGCACTCACTCCGCCGGCCATGTGAGTTTTAAAACTAGCGTAAAACTGTGATTGGCAGCACAAAGCTGTAATCACATAGCTGGTAAATTACAAGTTCTTGGCAAAAAAAAAGGTAATCTACTGTCAGACAGTGTTGCCAACGCGAAATGATAAAAATGCGATATTTTTGCATTAACAGCATGCTATGTGTTAACAACTGCATAAAGTTTCAAAAAATTACAAGATCCCTGTAAAAAACTGCAATCAACTGGTTGCCAGCATGAAACTGTAAAACTAAAAACATAAAACTGTGCCCTACTGTTTTTTTAATCAACATCACTGTCCTTTTTTTTCAGAAAAGGTTTGTAAATAACAAAATAGCTGTAAAGAAAATAAAATTACAACCTACCTGAAGCTGTGGTGGCCAGCATAAAACTATAAAAATACAGCTGCTTAAAAAAAAACAGCACACTGTGAAATTGTCAAATAGCATGATCTCTGAATAAAACAGTTCTTTATTGCCTCTAAAGGAGAAACTGTAAAAATACAGTGCAATGCTGGTGATTTTAAAGGGGGCATCAACATATTTCCAGCTGTTTAAACAAAACTTTATCAGTGGAAATGCCTGAAAATGATCAAAATCCAATAAATAAATAAAGAGTTAGATGCCCTCTGACAATTAACAGCTTTAAAGTACCGACATCTACAGAAGATCTTTGGTTAAGTTCTCCAATATCTACCGTAGAGTTTTCTCAAAACTGTGTGTAACCATTGCTGCTGTTATGAAGCGCACTCACACCAAATATCATCTCAGTGGTGTCATAGTACTATGAACTATATATATACAGTGTGAAAAAAATGGAGCTCTTGAAATCCACTGTGTCTTCTTCCACACAGACCCTCGATTGTCATTTCTCTCATTATTACAACCTTACACCGACTTGCACATCTTATGATTTAATTGCAAAATTATGCAGATTAATCGCGCCATCCTATTAGTGTCAGCAGCAAACGACAAGCCTAAAGCTTCAGGCACAATGATTTGTTTCAAATGAGAGGGATTCTTTCAGATGGAACACAATAAGTGATTTAACATTTATTTCATCAGAACACACTGATTCCACTTGACAAGGCGTAAAGTTCAACATTGTCTTTGTTGATGTTCTCGCTTGTAACTTGGTTGGAACCGTTAATGAACTACATCGTACAAATGAAGTCAATCGCTCAGCCGAAAGCAGCATTATGGTTTTGATTACAGTTGTTTGGTTGCTTTAAAACCAAGTCCAATGTGATTGCTAAAGAGAATTGGGAACGTGGAAATAAATAAACAGGAAGTCATGACATGAAAAAAAGCTTTGATTAGCTTTGATATTAAAATCAGAAGGCTCTTGGAGACAAAGAGTAGTCTGTGATGAGGTCATCCATGATTAATTCAAAAGCAGAGGGTCAGGGCAGAGGGCAGGAACCATTAGTAAGTAATAGACGTAAAGAAGATTGTAATTAACTGGTGTTAGAAGCGAGCAATCACGGCGATGCTGTCAATGAGCTGCAGATCCAATTGGAATCAGCTTTATTTAGCGATGTGCATGGATTTTATTTTAAGCAAGATGAGTTCCATTGAGTGATGAGTGAGGAACTCTACAGGTCTTCATTTCTCAGTCTTATCTTCCTGTCTCCACACTGTTGTATCAGTTCATGATAAAGGTCAAATGCCAAGAATTGACAAAATACTGTTTATTAAAAATGTTCCTGAATCAGAAATGACCCTGATCAAAAGTTTTCAAAAGCCTGCACAAAAGGGTTTGAGCAGCTGGTGAAGGTAACCATCCCCACCGCGACCTGTTTGCTGGGTCCTGATAGACTCTTTCATCCAGTGATGTGCTGACATTTCTGAATTCTGAGTGATGGAGGAAGGAAAAGAGCCAACAGGTAAGGGATATAAAAAGATCTCCAAGGAACAAGGAATGCCACGAGCAGCGTTCAAACTCTTGGAAAGTGAGGAATTCTGGTAGAACCAACAAATATTTCTGCTACAACTGCCAGAAAAAAACTGTGAGGGACGCAAAGAAAAACCCACAAATAACTTCAGTTGAACTACAGGGCTCTCTGAAAAAAATATTTCAAGGAGACACTTAAGGAAATTTGGGTTTTAAGGTCGAGTTTCCAGAAGAAAGCCATCACTACACAAATTCCACAAAGTAGCGGCTTACAATACGCTCCAAACTGTTATTTTGAACAATGAGAACAAAATTGTCAAACTTTTTTCTCAAACTTTTTGCCCACAACCATAAACGCAACATTTGGAGTCAACGAGAAATGGAGATGGCCATTGATGCTTTGGGGATGCACGAGCTCCAAAAGCACCGGACCTTGGGTGAGAAGATGAAGCAGCATGTTCTCAAAGGATACTGGAGGAAAATGTGCATCATCAGCCCTGAACAAGATCCAAAACACAAGGCCAAGTCTAGTCTTCACTGGTTCCACCAAAACAATAAAGAACCTCATCGACAACTACCTCAAGAGGCTCTCATTGATGTCAAACTTTCGATGAGGATCAGGAAAGATGCTGCTGTCATTATGATTTTAAAAGAGTAAATACGGTCATCTGGCAATAAATGGTTTCACCCAACCACTAAGTTTTCGTGTTATTGTTCAATATGTTCAAAATTTTTTAAAGTGTATGAGCACAGCTGTAAATATAACAACTTCTCCACCTGAGCTGTGGATATCAAGCTGGATTTGATGCACCATGGTTTCTATAAATAATTATTCCACGGATTATTTTAACTCCGTCCTTCACCTTTGACATCTTAATTACATTCTGCATGTTTAAAAGCAGCAGCAGCAGCATTTTATGTTAGTCACACATGAACAAATATCATATGAACGTCTGAAGTGCAGTCAGGTATGAGAAGTTCTTTTACTATACCCACACAAAAGCCATTACCAGCTGAGACGCTAACACATGCTCATGACAATGATAGCTGTGGCACGCTCAAAGTCATGTGCACGCAGCCTGAAGGACAGCGGGGAAAAGGAGCCTTCTCTGATGCTGTCTATTAAGCGAGTGATGAATGAAATCCAGCTCTTGAATCTAACAAAGCCAGTCTACCTTGAAAAGCCAGACTTAAATCAATACAACGTTCCACTTATTTGCATCACAACTCTTGACCCCTAAAACTTCTGGAGGAAATGTCTTGTGTTATCGCTCATCTAAGAGGTGAGTGAACGCTGCGACCCTGAATCTGAAATGAATTCTTTTTTTACGAGTATGGAGAGCGTCATTTGAATGTTCTTTGTACTTGCAAGGCTTTTTCACACAAGTTTGAAAATTAAAATTCTTTTATATACAATAACTTGCCAGTGAACCCTTTCACTTCAAAGATTTACTTTATTTGCTCCCAGGTCAATTTCCTGACTTATAGCAGGTGACCGTTAATCTGACCAATCATAATGCAGCTGGTTGCTATGTCACTAATAAATATTCAGCAGTAGAGGAAGAAAATGGGAAACTATGGACACAGAGAGGTTTCAAGGTCCCCAGATGTTTCTAGAACAGAGTGAATCAACTGTTGACCTTAAACAAAAATATACAGATGTTGGTTACAGAATTAGAAAGTAATTAGAATCATAATTTGAACATCTGCAATGGTCTCTCTAATCCTGCAGACTACACAACCACGGGAAAGACGGCTGACTTGACAGCTGCACAAAAGATGGCCACTGACACCTTACATAAGGAGGACACAAAAGGTAATTGCAAAAATGGCTGCAGTTCACAGAGCTCCTTGTCCAAGCACATTAATAGAGACAACGTTAACAATAGCTTTAGTGTTCTCGTGATAATTCTCTCTGTGGCAACCTGGGTTTGAACCTTGCAAATTGGATTGCCATTTTTTCAGTCACAATCATATACTGAATATGAAGGTCTTGTAGAGTGTGAAGTCCTTGGTCAGTGCAAGCGTAATGAACTTCCTGAGCAAGTTGTTTGCTGCTTATCTTTGTTGCCTACAGAACTCGCCAAAGGACCAAAAAATTTAGAGAAATGTGTGTACGCCAGACATGAAGCTCGCATAGAGGAATGTGCATTCTTGCATCTATTTCACTGTAAGTAAATCAGATCATGAACGCTTTTTGAGCATATGCAGCATTACCTCATGAGGTCCCGGGTCATTTCTGTCTTGAAATATATTTATTTTCACCAAATATGTTATTTTAATGGGTTGACGTCGGTGTAAAGGAATCTGTCCACTTTTTTCCATTCAAATTGATTTTAACATTTGGTGAATGTTCCCTTTAACCCGTATTTATACCTGTTTTCTTCGAAGATGTTGAGAAATCAAAGCGACGTATACCGTGTCCTAAATTGAGGATGAAAATAAAAGCATTTCACTGCACCGTATAAAAGCAAGTCACATCATTCATTTGAAAGAAAGCAGGATGCACAGCTTCTACTTGCAAAATAATTCACTTCACTCTCAGCTTTCCTTGCCCTTGGTGATTTATCATAGTGAGGTCACAACATGACCCAGAAGAACATTTTCTTTCTCACTGTCTTCATTCTTCCTCCTCTGTGCCTCGCAGCACAAACACGCTTCTCTGGATTTGTCTGCAGGCCAGCACCGAGAGTGCTGAGAGCTCTCTGCTGGATGTTCTTGCAGTTGACATGAACAGATATGAATCAGGGATGTGTCACATTTACGAGGCGCAAGTGTCAGTCGGATCTCCCCTTACCCTCACACTTGGCCTCGCTTAACATGAAGACAGCTGGATGAATGCAGAAGGGTAAATAAAGGTGATCTCACCCAGGGATTTAGTTACCGAGAAAAACATCTACTTTCTAAACTCATATACAAACAAATGTAGCCATTTTTAGAGGAATGCAAGATGAGACCCAAATAAAGATTTCTCTCAAATGGAAACAGACGATGTTGCCCCTTCATTTTATTCCCTTGTACAGATATATACGTATTCATACCACATTTTCAAGATCTTACATGAAGCACCGGTTTTGGATTACTTCTATACTAAATACCAATTACCAACTGTTCAGGTCTAAAATTTTGTCCCTGGTGTCCATAGGCAATTCTGAACATAGACTGGCCTTCCATCATTCAAACTATGCATTTGATTGTGTGCATACAGTAATCCCGGACGATTCAAACATGTTTTGGTTCAAGATTCTAATCTAAGACTCTGTAGTGTGTAACTAATGGTTACCATGGAGACTGTGGTCCCAGCTTTCCTTGAGTCATTCTTCACAGATCTAGGCCAGCAGTATCAAGCTCTGCGCAGTTTAGCTCCAATCACACCTGGTGCAGCTCTTTAAGTCCTTCAGGCCGGTCACAAGCTTCAGCTCTAGGTCTCTCTGAGTAAAGTTGGACGTAAGTAGGGCTCCGCCCCCCAGTTTCACACCCATGTTCTAGACTGATCCCTCACTTTTCTCAGGGCCATTGATGCTCTGCGTTTAGTGATCTTGCATGGTGTCCCAGTAGAGCAGGCTGTTTACAAACTGACATTTCACCCAATGTGCAGGTCTACAATTTTGACCTTGGTGTCCTTAGAAAAACTTAGTGGAGAGGTTTAAGCCCTTTTAGAGTGAACGCCTCAGTTTCCGTGTTAATCATCTCCCCTGAATGAACAGACTCACTGGACCTCACTGGAGTCAATGTCATCACAGAAGCTCTGAACATAGACCCTGCAACCTTTAAAAAATTAAGTTGTAATTGCAATGTAATTCCAGAGGATTCAAACATGTTCTGGTCCAGGATTCTAATCTACGACTCTGTAGTGTTTCATGGTTACCATGGAGACTGTGGTACCAGCTTAGGTTATTCTGCGAGTCTTCAGATGTAATTCTAGGCTGATTCAAGTCTAAGGAATTTTGCCAGTCATCCTGAATTTCTTCCATTTTCTAAAAATTCAAATAACAGTCATTGCCTTTCAAGCAAACTGTTTCCCTTTTGGCGCCTTGTAGCCTTTGTGCATGTCTACAGTTTTGTCCCTGGTGTCTTCTGACAACTTTTTAGTCTTGGATGATGAAAAAATCAGTTTCCATGTTATTTTCTCCCAAATGTTCTTAACAGTCGCTGAACCTCATTTTATTCCCAGGTTTTAATGCAGCATCACCTCTTTGCCTCACAGACTTTCAGAACATAGACCATATCTGTGGTATTTTTAATACCACATATATTTCATGTAGAATGTATATTATATAATATGTATTTGTTATTTAAAGGGTCCGCTAATTAGAAATGTCCAGCAGTCGGTAACTATATCGACTTTAAACAAAATCAAAAAAAGATCTGAAGATCTACCTTAAGTTACCTTCAAGTTTCGGTAAAGTACTACTTTACTTTTTGGAGGAAAGCCATATTTCATGTTCAACACATGGTATTTATGTAAATTAGGTGGTGAAGTCATCCAGCCAGCCAACTTTTCTTACTGAGGATTTGGAAAAACTGTCTGGAGACGGTGAATTAGAATTATTTTGTTATGTTCCTTATTCCTATAAATATTCAACAACAAACTTCACTTTATTATTTATTATTTACTATGTGTTCTTTGTTTTGCCCCATCACCCCAAAACTTGTTTCACTGACCATGGCAATAAAAACGATTCTGATTCTGATTCTGAAACTGTGAATTTTGTTAACTGCAACAAAATACGACACATTTTTATTTCGTTTCGTATCAACGGTCTCAGTTTGACAGAAAGGTCTTCTCATTTTCACAAGCTTGATTTCAGCCACTTTAGGGTTTTCGAATCTCAAGGCTGTAATTAGAGCATAAATAATTCTAGAAGCTTTGTTATCAGTCCCAGAAGGTTGAGTTGTCACAAAGACAAACAATGTCAAATCAAAGACTCCACAGCCTGGGGTGTGCGTGCGTGTACATGCCTCGCAACCTCTCTCACAGTGACATCTATGAGTCGTACACCCCCAAGTTCTTAAATTCACTTGTGAAAATCTCTGACTGCATCTTTGTTCTCCGGAGCTGTGCAGTGTATGAAGAAAAGCCAAGTTGTATTCTGATACTTGAAATTCTATCTGCGTTTCTCCAGAATCTGTTCTTTACACACAGAGGTCACCTTTCATTTTATTGGATGCTCCTCACAAACTTGCTTGGTAAGCAAAGAGGTTGTAACGATTTTTATTCCCAATTAACCAAGTAAACAAAACGGGCCGTTTCTCTATCAATCTCTGCCCTGATCATGCCATTGATTTTAGTGTGGATGCACGTGGTCATGCCATACTCAATTACATCATGGCTGAAAGAAGGAACAAAGAACCCTGGACAGCACTGACAGATTGGTTTAATGTACGCGGGGAAAGTGTGTTCATTCAATCTTTTTTTTTAGGATCATTTGACTCACACAATTTTGTTAAACACAGCTCAGAACCTTAATGAATATTGTGCACCTTCTAGCTAGATCATGGCAGATTAAAGGAGGTTTTGTTCTGCTAGTCAAAGGTTCTTTAGATAAACACCACAGTTGCAGTAGAAAACCAGTTAATTTTTTTTTTCTACTTTTGAAGTCATTTGTCAACTATTTCCAAAAGAATTATGATGTTAGATTATGAAATTGCGGCTGAATAAATGCCGTCTAGATTCCCAAACTAAAGTCTCAAGTTTCCCAAATGGCTTCAAATGGTTGCAACAAATCACTGGTAAAAGTCCAGTTTGAGCTGGGGAAGGCACCGGCAGGTCCTTGTGACCCTAATTAGATGTTGTAGATTATAGAACATGTTTGATTAATCCATGAAATTAAATAAAAATGCAATTAAAAAAACAGTGGTGCAATATCAAAGATTATTTTTTTGCACAATGTTGGTCTTGTCTTGCAAAATCTTAAGAAAATCAAGGGCTGCGTAAAAGTCAGAGATAATAGATTAAAAACGTGCATTAATTAAATTAATTTTCTCTTTATATATATGGAAGTCAACTTGTCTTTCCTATATCTCCCAAATGCATTGTGGGCCTCTCTCAGGAGCTCAAGGAATTCCAGCATGGTTCTGTGACAGAAGGCCACTAGAAGTAAATGTAAATGTCAAGTTCCAATTATTTTATAAAAAATTGGCCTCACTTTTCTAAAGTCCTGCAATATTTTTTGAAAAAATTGATATTGCTCATATATATATATATATATATATGTGTGCTTTTTTTTTTTTTTACCAAACACATGATTAAAGACATTGGAGAAAAATTATTGGAGAGAGAGAGATCACTCTGACGCTCTCAGGCGTCCTTCAATCCCCATTTTCTCTAGTTCTCTTTATTCCTGCTCGCATGGCTTTAGGCTAGTTTTCTACATGTTTAGGTTCTCAAACTCTTAGATTGAATCCGTTACTTTTTTGACGATATGAATTCTTTGGTCCATTAAAAATGTTTGTGATATATTTCAAAAGAACAGCATCATATTGTTTACAAACTCAAAAAGTCACACAAATTCGCACAAATATTAACATCTGATTGGTGTTCGAAAAGTGGGTGTGGCAAAATGGCTCTATAGCATCACCCAATGCATTTGTGCTTATTTTGCTTAGTTTGTCGTAGGCCAATGGAATTCGGCACACGTTTGTATCAATATTTAAATATAAGTAACATGGATTGCCAACAAAACGCCAGTTACTGAGTAAAAACCTCAAAAAATGACCACTTTTGCTCACGTTACTCTCCACCTAGAGATTTTATCTGTTCATCTCCAAACTCCTTATCTTAAGTCATGTGCAATGCTCAATTGCGAAGTTTTTTTGACCTTGTTAAACGTCATCAAAAAACGAAAAAGGAAGTTTGCCTCAAATTGGCTGAGTGACCAAAGAACCTCACGGATTGGGGTTCCATGGCCGAGCAGCTACACCTCCAAGTGCAATGAGAGGCTCCGGATGCATGCACTGGTCTCTTGAGCAATGGAGATGTGTTCTCTGGAGCTTCTTCTTCTGGCAAGTAGAATGTTGCATGGCTTGGGCACTTGCTTCAACATAATAGGAGATTTTGGAAAATTCTCTAACTTACTCATCCTCTAACTTTCAACATTTTGGGGATGGTCTCTTCCCGTTCCAACATAACAATAACATGTAATGGAAAAGTGTGGTAAACTATCACCTTGGTTCCCACCAGATGTAAAATCCCAAGAGTCTCATTTGCAGCTTGTCTCTTGGCTTTGATTACATGTCTTAGGACGGCAAAGCCATTTTACTTGGTAAAACCCTCACAGCATATCGCAGAGGCTGCTTATTAATGCTTGATTACACAAGAGACGCTCTCCGATTTCTAATTTTCAGTTCTATCGATGCATCCCAGTGTATCCATATGCACTCCCATCATGTTGAACCGTTTAAAATTAAATTTCTTCTGTCCTTCAGAAAGCTTTTTAATCTCCACTTTCTTTAACTGTCAGACTGCTATTAAACTGTCTGCATGTTGCTGCAGCACCGGGCTCTTAGAATGCTGTGCGACAGGTAAAATGTGCAATTGACAACCATTTAAACGAACAATCTGCGGGTTTGCTGTTGTTTTGCTTGGTTTAATCATCAAGAGTGGGTTTTAAAGGACAGGCAAAACGAAAATGATAGAGCATCAAAGAGACAAGCACTTGGCATCTCTGGGGTTTGTTCATCTCGTAAGAGTTTCTTTCACTTGCTATTCGTCACGGGCTGTAAATATAACTCAATGGTAAACACAAGTCAGATTGAATTGAAACTTTCAGTCTCAGCTGCCAGTTATTCTGACGTCTCCGTCGCCAATAGATCTGCGTCCATCAGCTTTAGATGCATAATCCTTTTTAATCTTTTGAAAAAAGCAATACAAACATTGAAAGCTTCACTTCAGAGTGGGTCATGGACAGCAGGGGAAAAATCGCGCTTGATGCAAATAATGAAATGCAATTAACGATGTCACCATGCATCATTTGGATTGCGAGATTAATAGGCTTAAAAGCTCCTACAAAGAAGCAGAAAACACTTCACAAAGCTTTGCCGCTGATCGTAAAGGTTGCGTATGCAAATTAGATTTGCTGCAAATACAAGGCTCGGTTAAGAACACAAGAGCAAAGTGCAATAAACTGAATGATTGCCTCGTGGTAATAAAGCCGTTCAACGCTTGCAGTTGGCGTCACCAAAAGAATTGAACAAAGAAATTCTGTCCTGACGACAACTTGATCTTCATTTGCTTCAGATGCCAACTGACCACCGGTTTACAGGACTCGATTTACAGAAATCTGCTCCTAAAGTCCAAACATTTAGCGCACATCCGTCCACAAATCATGACAGATAAAGCGACCCTGCTGTAGAGCCAGAATGAAAAGATCCTACAGCACCTCTTATCTTCTTTTTAAATCTAGAATAAACTTTGGATCGTAATGCCGCGCAGCACTATGATGGATTTTGATTTGCAGAGATTGCGGTGACATCATCACTGCACTTTTAAAGATGCTATTTTGCGTGGTATATATGATTTTTTTTTGCAATAAGTTCCAGCACTCCTTGGTTTTTATGTGGTGATTCTGTTTTGAACGGAGCAGGAACCCCAGATTGGAACCGTTTTCGAGAATGATGTTGCACACAAAGTCCTCCACAGCCATTAGTAACATGATTGAGTTAATCTTGATGAGTTATACTGTTGGTGGTACGTTTGTATTGCTACGAACTTCAATCTGATAAAGCTGTTTGGACAAGTCACAACTATGATTGAGACAGTTTTCAATTGCAACCCATGGATTGCAGCGTTAGTCAAATGCAAATATTCCATGTATACAAAATAAATAAAGAAAAATTAATATAGTTTACTATAGTGCTTATAAAATTTGTTGGCTTATTATTTGTGTTACATTTATTTAAATAACTGCATTATTAAAGGTTTCACTGATGGATTACATTGAGATTTTAATTTTCATGCAAATATTTCAGTCAACAAACTGTTTATGTGGGGGGTGGGGGGTTTTGAGGGGGGACAACCTATGAGAAGGGATCTGCTCGCTGCAGAGGAGCCGTATTCGAGGCTCCTGGGTCGTTGTAGGCCAATGAGAAGTGCTTTATTATTACGCACATCCCAAAACACCAGGCCAGGCCCGAGGAGAGCAGGAGAGTACAGAGGACGGTTTATTCTAGGGTTAAAAAGTTTCCACTGTTTTGCCTAAAGGCTTCCCTGTCTCCAGCAGTCAAGGCATCGTCCAGCATTCCCTGCATCTACAGTCACCATGAGACTCGGACTGGTCACCTGTCTAATTATTCTAATGAGATACTGGTATGCGTTTATGAATTTATTTAGTATTTTTGTAATACATTTCAAGGCATGAGGTCGAAAGAGCATAGAGACAGGGGACTCCCTCACCCATAAGGCTGCTACAGTCTCTCGCCCTTAGCTCAGCACATTAGAAAAGGCAACAAATGCTGCCCAAAGGCAAATGTTCATCCAGAAAAGGACAAATGGACACAGAGAGAAGAGCCAGTGGACATAAAGATGGGTGCACAGATCTTTTCAGGCCAATAATCTTTTCTATCCAACTCAGCAAGCATTAGCTGTGATGTGCCCCGTGAAAGAGTCGTACTGGTCGAGCAAAATTACAGTCTGAAATATTTATATTCATTTAATCTATGAAAAAACAAACAACAAAAAAAAAATAAACATTTTTTGGAACATTGTTAATAATGTCCAAGAATAAATCCAACAAGAACAAAGGATCAGAAATTATCAGTAATTTTTTAAGAGGGAAAAATCTTTAATAAAAGTTTAAATAAAAATTGAGTTCATGAGCCTTTTGAAGATCTGTATCTTTAAATTTGTTCGTCACCCTCTCTAATTTTGACCTTTCTTTTTAGTGCCATCATGGCGACTGGATTGCCTTGGTTTTGGCATTTCCCTTGTAGCCGCTGCAGCGTTGGATCTGATGCATCTCATAAATCTAATGGGATGTTTTGGACCCCCAGGCTCCCTGAAGTAGGGGGTCTTGAGCAAGCGAAGGTCTCGTATCAGAAGTCAGTCTTCATCTGTGATATCCAAATTACCACAATTAGTATAAATTATGCAAAAGCGGATCCGTTTACGGTAGATTTGCCACGGAGCGCTGTTGAAAACGTTCTGCTCTCAGCTGCGTGTGAAGTCTCTGCGGGGATCAGTTCGTTCTCTTTCACAGATTCTCGATTTGGCGGTGAGCTACTTACTCAATGTTTAACACATTTCTGCTTTTCTTCAAAGGGGTGCTGTGCACATGCACTCACTGGCCACTTTATTAGGGACACCTTTCTAGTACATGATGGACCTCTTTTGCCTTCATGACTGCATTCCTCAGAGTTTCACCATATCTCCCGTTCCATCACATCCCAAAGGTGCTCTACTGTGGAGAACATTTGAGTACAGTGAACTCATCGTCATGCTCAAGAATCCAGTCTCAGATGATTCACGCTTTATCACATTGAGCGTTATCCTGATGGAGGTAGCATTTGGTCATGGAGATGGTCAATAATACTCAGGGAGGCGGTGGTGGTGACACAAAGCTTAGTTGGCTCTAATAGGCCCAAAGAAATTACCCCTCACACCATTACACCACCACCACTAGCCTGAACCATTGATGTAAGGCAGGATCCTTGCTTTCATGATGATGAAATGAATGTTGCAGAAGAAATTGAGACCAGGCAACGTTTTTCCAATCTTCTTCCAATTTTGATGAGCCTTTGCAAGTTGTAGCTTCAGTTTCTGCCATTTAATCATTCATTTTCCAACCCGTTTATTCTCTTTTTGGGGTCACAGGGGTCTGCCGGTGCCTATCTCCAGCGCACATTGGACGAGAGGTGGGGGGACACCCTGGACAGAAAAGGGAAAATTGTAAAGTACATTTAATTTCAGGCACTTTTTTCTTTCCATAATGAGAGGGGGAGCACCCGCCTCTTTGACTCTACGTTACTGACTGTAGATTCTCTGGCCATAATAATAGAAACACTTACATGGAGCAGATAATGCTTTATACTGGATTTTTGCTTTTAATCATTAATGATGCCATAGAAACAAAAGGCAAACACAACTAAAATACAGAATTGTTCCTCACAGATTTTGAAAACAACCACTGTTGGTCTCTCGCTAGATAGAGTTAAACTGACTCCTCATCAACTTTGAGATGCATCAGCACAGTGATAATAGCACTGTATAATGTCCCACAGCTTGTACTTCAAATTAAGAACAAGAATTTATTAGCAGGAGCCAAACAACATCAAACAGGCTTGAGAAAGAAGGAGCTCGTCGTAGTCGTCGTCACGGCAACACTAATTGCTGGTAATTCTGAGCTCAATTTTAATAAAGGGAATGAGACAAAGTGGCGTGTCCATAGCAGCGGGAAGAAAATTTGCACACTCAACTGTGGAGCACGCCGCGCTTTTCCATTAAGCTTGGGGTGTGGGTTTCTGCGAGGAGTGGGATGAGGGAAACTGATGACATTCACAGTGTGTCATGAGCCATAAAAATGCAGGGGACAGGGAATGAGACCCAACATTAAAGCACTGACACTTATGGTTAAATTGGCATAGCGCTGTGATATTTTCATCATGTTCTTTTTTCCCCCGCTCGGATTTTACTTCTCTGTATCTTCAAGCTTCAGCAATTTAAAATATGCAATTGACAGCCAGTGGCTGAATTATTGGCTCTTACGTCTACTTCGAGTATCTATGCTGCTAAAAATTGCTGTCAGCATGCAAACCTTTAAAAGTGTTCCCTCGGAAGGAATCATGTAGCGTCATATAATGCTGGCGTCGCACGAAATGCTATCGAGGTATAAGCAACGGTTGGGTGATGCTGTCAAGTCACGTCAGTTTTATCTTCACAACACATATTGTTTCAAAGCAGCTTTGCAGAAACTTCCAAGTGAGCAAAGCCAGAAGCAACCGATGCAAGAGAAAATAATGAGAAAACGAAACCCAGCGGACATCTCGTCAACGTACTAGAGTTTGTTGCATTTGAATGAGAACTCAACACATGTGCACACAATAAGTTATTTTAGAATACTGGATAACACGTCACAACTAGACAAAACTAGCATACTACATACCCTCCGGCCACTTTATTAGGTACACCTCGCTACTACCAGGCTGGACCCCATTTGCCTGCAGAACCGCCTTTGTGGTACTAGTCAAGGTACTAGAAACGTTCCTCTGAGAGTTTGCTCGGTATCACTTGTCGGCTGCACATCCATGATGCGAATCTCCCGGTCCGCCACATCCCAAAGGTGCTCCACTGGATTGAGATCTGGTGACTGTGGAGGACATTTGAGTACAGTGAAGTCATGTTCAAGAAACCAGTCTGATCAGCAACAATGTTCAGGGAGGCGGTGGTTGTGACACGATGCTCTATTGGTACTAAGGGGGGAAAAGTGTGCCAAAAAACTATGCCCCACACCATTACACCACCACCACAAGCCTAAGCCGTTGATGTAAGGCAGGATGTATCCTTGATTTCATGGTTATGCCAAATTCAGATGCTACAATCTGTATGTCCAGCAGAAATCAAGACCCATCAATGTTTTTTTGAGCCTGTGCGAATTGTTGCCTCAGTTTCCAGCAGGAGTGGCACCCAATGTGGTCTTCCATAGCTTTTCTGCTGCATTTCTATCAGCTCGAACCGGTCTGATACTTCTCCTCTGACCTCAACAAAGCATTTGCTCGCACAGAACATTTCCTCTTTTTCTGACCATTCTCTTAGAGGGTGAAAATCCCAGTAGATCAGCAGTTTGTGAAAAACTCTGAAAACTAGCAACCATGCCACAATCAAAGTCACTTTAAGCACCTTTCTTCTCCATTCTGATGCTCCATTCGAACGGCAGCAGATCGTCTTTACCATGCATTGAATTACTGCCTTGTGATTGGCTGATTAGAAATTTGCATTAATAAAATGGCTTGTCAGTATCCGGTGGTAACAATGCACTTTTTTTGGTTCCAAATACATGCCAAATGCAACTTTATTATGTTAATGCTGGTAAACAGCCATGGAATAAGTGTGGGGGAGGGGTGGAGCCGTATCAATTCAGCTTTGCCTCAAACTGAAAGATCATCTAAACTCTTTCAACCCCGAATATTTAAGTGGTAACAGGAGGAAGCTCATGGATCCCCAAACATCATTTCAGCGCCACTCACACGAGGGAAACACACTCACAGAGACACTTTAAAAAAGCTTCTGTCATGTTGTCAAGTGGTGAACTCCAGCGAGATGTTTACTGTGAATCATCCCTCCATCTGTTCCCCCCACAATAAAAGAGCACTTCTCTGAAGCTTGTTGTTCTCGGGCTGTGGAGAACAGGCCTGATCGATTAATCACTAGCTTGTAGAAAGTGAGCAAGCAAGAAAGGCTACATGCACCGCTGTGCTTGAGCCCTTCTGCACTCCATCACGCGGAATACACTTGGTTTTATCGATCTATTGTGATGCCATCCCTTCCCTCGGCTCGAGATACTCCTCACAGAACAAAAATTCAATTTGTCAGAAAAACAGAGATTATAAAGAGCGAAGGGCAATTCATCTGTTGCAACACGATCAAATCAGAAAGCGGAATGTTTTAGAATTTATTTATAAGATCCGGCTCTGTAGCATACAGCTGTGACAAAAAATAAAATAAATAAATAAGGGTGTGTGTGTTTTTTTTATAACAAGTCCAGGTTGTGAAGTCAAAGCCAAACTGTCCAGAAACATTTCCTTAACGAACACTTCTGCCTAATGCTATTAATGCTAACTGCTAACCTCTAAGATATAGGAACTTGCTTGTACCCTTTGGGCTTTTGAACTGCAGACAACAATAGCATTCTATTGTAGGTGGTCCCTCCCAGTCTCCTGCCTGGCCGGTCTCGTCTGTTTTGTTTCTGAGAATGGAAGACAAGACCATAGAACATTGATGAACACTGAAGGGCTTGCAAGACTGCTTTCTTCGCTATTACTAATGACTTAATCAATACATAAAACAAGCCCTTCAAGCTCATGGAAGTCATTCAAGGTATTAAATTTGGTTCTCACAGCAATTTGCTGGTGACAAAACTGGTCCATGCTAAAATGAGAACTTTTTGTCTGTAATAATCCATTTTGTTTTCATCATTTCTGATGAAACATCATTTGAGGGTTTTATCTTTTTGTATTTAGAACACAGATTGATTAATTAAAAATCAAGCTAATAGCAGGTGTTTCTACCAAATAGAGAAGCGACGAGCCATTCAAGGGACTGTAGTGATTTTTGTTGAGATTGTGTAGTTGGTGTTAAAGCAAATTCAGAAAAAATAAAGTTCTCTAAAGGAGATTTTGAACACTGAAATCATCTGAAGCATGGTTTTTAGACTATATGGATAAACCAGAGTACCTGCACAAGAACAGCCTGCTGACCAGCAACCTACTACCTGAGAGCAAGTAGTACTAACCTCTGTTCAATCAAAATTTCTCAAGGAATCGTAACAAACACAAAGAACTTCATCAGAGACATTTACAAATTTTCTCTGCTGCAATTTTCTTATAATTAATATTGAGAATTTGGCAACAAAACTGTCCAAGATACAAAAACATCAATTTTCTGTGCTGCAGGTATTGACCCAGTGCCAAACATATAATTAAGTCATTATTTCCACTATGGGTCTAATTTCCCCTTAAGAATTAGATGTGCGTGAGTGTCTCATATTCACGCAGCAGCTGTTTGGTATTAGCATGGAAGAGCACGTAGCCTGAGATTTGTTAAAAACCAAGCACGCTCAAAAAAACAAAACCAAACAACTAATGGATTTTCACACACACTGCATGAAGACGGTCACAATTTATGTTTGA
Organism: Danionella cerebrum; assembly: GCA_007224835.1. Taxonomy (NCBI): domain Eukaryota; kingdom Metazoa; phylum Chordata; class Actinopteri; order Cypriniformes; family Danionidae; genus Danionella; species Danionella cerebrum. The sequence goes on along the minus strand of SRMA01027066.1, from coordinate 150,322 downwards.
ACGAGAGGAAAAGGTTTTCCAAGAGTGGCTCTGAAGCAAGTCGAAATCATATATGAGAAAGTGGAAGATGAAAATAGCATTAAAGAACAACATATTCTGAATTCGGTCATCAAAAAGAGAAGACGTACCACAGATAGAAAAAGGCCTACATCTCAATCCCACTCCGACATCGCTTGACTTTCCTAGTCATTTATTTCTTAACGCTGGAGACATCTTGAACACTTCCAGGCATGAGACCATTTCAAAGTGAACGAACGGCTGAAGCAGAGCTGGTTTCCTGGGATGCTTGGAAATACTGCAGATATTACAATTTATAGACTCGCAGCGCTCATACTAATTAGGCACATTAACTGTTCCGAGTTGAAAAGGCTTAATGAAATCCTGTCCCTTGGCACAACTAATAACAGGTATTCATTGTAAACATACCAGCGGTCAATGCTATGTATTTTCATCTAATGCAACCCTTGCTGACCCCCTCTGATATCGATTCGTAATTAGGGAACATTGATTTCACCGCTGATTTATTTCATGCAGATTGGCCCAGAAGGAACTGTCTATTTAAATGCAAAAATGGAGATAATGAGCTTTTGCTGATTCTCATTTCAGCAAAGGACTTTCGATATTGAACAGGACTTTCTAGAGTTTGAATATTACACTCATCATGGCCAAAATTATTGAAGCCCATGAAAAAAATTCCCAGGAAATCAGGTATTTTCAGTGGTGTAGAGTATTGAAATATCATACTCTAGTAAAAGTACCATTACTTGCCAAAAAAGGGGAAAAAAGTAGAGTAAACTGTTCTAAATATGCCTCAAAACTACCCAAGAGTAATGAGTATCATATCAGAGCCATTTTTAAACGGTGTTTCTAAAGATAGAAATATAGAAGCGGTAAAGAGAGAGAGAGAATGAACAAGAGAGAAAGAGTGAAAAAGGAAAGCATGAAAGAAAATAGGCAGATACATAGCATGAAGAAAGTGAAAGAAAAAAGACAATGAAAAAAAAGAGAAATGGGTAGATTGAAAAGAGGGAAAGTAAAAAAAAAGAGAGAGAACAAAATATATAAATACAGGAGAATTAAATAGAGGGGGAGAAAGTAAAGAAAGAAAGGGAAAGTAAGGGAAAAATAGAGATCAAAGAAAAATGGAGAGGGGAAAAAATATAGAGAACGAGAGCACAAAACAGTGGAAAGATAGAAAAAAAGAAAGAATAACTGCTTATATAATTAAACAATCAACTATTTTCCAGATGATTGAAATAAAAGAAAATAAACAAGCTGTTCTTGCAAAATAATTTCCATTTCTGCTGATTGCATTTATGGTATTACATTCTCTAAATCTCATTTTGGGAGGATCGTTTCTTTACATGCAATTTGATTGGACGGGATGGTTGCCAATCCCTGTAGAAGAGAAAAAAAGTAGTTAAGGCAGGTTAAAGAAAAGTAGTGCAGTAAAAGTACAGATACAGAACTAGAAATGCACTGGAGTAAAAGTAAAAGTATACATTTGTAAATCTACTCACTAAACTACAATTTGGGAGGAAGAACTTCACATCTGAACCATTTATCAAAACAGTTCAACTAATTAAATAATGTCCACTCAACAGTCCATGGTGATGGGGCATGCAAGGGTCACGGTGGTCTGCTCCAGCTCACTTCGGACGAGAGGCGTGGGTACACCCTGGAAACTTGAAATTAAAGGGAAATTAAATTAGCATCAACTAATTTAAGCAGTTTATGAAAATAGAAAATGTCAGAGAAACTAAAATGTCTACATTAGTAATTCCATGTATGAGAAACATGGAAATGCTTCATACGTCCAATTCAAGTTTGGGTTTAACGATGGAAATAAATTGAGTTGACTAAAGCTATGTTTTATATAGATTTTCTAAGATACTAAAATATCAAAATACACAGGATTTACATTCTAGCAAGGAATATTATTACCGTATTTTTCGCCGTATAAGGCGCACTTTTTCTTGCCCAAAAACTGAGGGGGAAAAGTTGGTGCGTCTTATACGGCGAATGCAGAGCGCCGCGGAGCGGAGGGCGGTCATGGGCGTAGGTAGGAGAGGCATAAGAGAGGCCTAGCTCCGGAGCCGTCGGCCATATTTGTACACCCGGCGGTGCGCGCTGACGTCATTGCCCATCTCTGCTCGTCGATCCTACCATAGCGCGGATCGTAAGGAGCAGGTATGAAACATTACAGCCTTTATTTGTTACTTTTACTGTTTACTGACTGCTCATGTTACATGTTTGGCGTATGTAGTCTTTCTTAAACTGCTGTTAACTTTTACACAGTTGATATAAAATATTTTACTACAGTATTTGGTTCAGAATCTTTTTTTTCTAGATCTTCCTCATTTAAAATTGGGTGCGTCTTATACGGCGAAAAATACGGTAAATAGTAAAACCTTTCTTTCTGCAAACAATGAGGAGAAATGCTCAAAAATGAGGCAAATACACTGTACAAAACCATTTATTTAATACTGGGATGATACAAAATTAGAACTAGAAACTCAATTTGAAATCCTGTACACATTCAAATGCGTGGGAAAGACTGACTGTAGAATTAAACAAAACTACAAAATAAAAGTCTCACTGTTCATCACACAATATTACAGTTATTATCTCTGTTTTTTTACATGAAATCTGACCACAAAGTTACCTCCAATTTCAGACTGATACAAACGCGACAAAATAAACTTTAGTAATATGTGTGTGTTACAACAGTAAGAGCGTTAAAACATTAAACAAATAATTAAAAGTAATGAACAAGGAATAGAAGACGAGGAGCATCATTTAAGCTGCGGAACGCCGTCTAATGATGAAGGCTCCTCGCTGCAGTTGCCCTAAATAAATCCTCATCTTCGTGCTGTCACTTGTCTTTCTCACCCAGATCTAAAAATAAAAAAATAAAATCAACATTTAATCACTTAAGGATTAAAGAGCACAGCTGTGGTATAGAAACAAACCATAACCTCCACATGTGAGTCAACGGACTTTCTGACACCGTACTTTAACCAATGAAACGACGGAACACAGAACTATGCATTAATTAGTCAAATAGTTAAATAATGGTAGTGCTGTGCAAAAATTTCAGGCAGTTTTTTTTTGAGGGGGTCAAATGCTGTAAACAAGAATGCTTTCAAAAATGGAAATGTTAATTGTTTTTGTTTCTGTCTCCAGAAGTTGGATGGGTGTAGCTGGTACCCACTGGTTTCTGGAAGTTCTGAGCTGATGGCACAGCTGGTTATATTCCATCTTTGAAAGGTAATTAGTTTGATGCGTCTTTCATCGGCTGCACAAGTTTCCTTGGGACCACTGCAACTATGATCCTCAACATTGCCATTTATTTGAACAGCACATCTCGAAACAACTGTTTGTCTGGTAGAGACCTTGTTGATACAGGATAACTACTTTGAGTTATGTTGCTGTGCTCAATCTTCTCACATTTACGTATTTAGCAGACGCTTTTATCCAAAGCGACTAACCGTTCGGGAGTAAACATAAGGAGTTTGTTACAAGGTCAGATTAATTTTTTTTTTTTGGAAGAAGACTCCTTAGGTGTTCTGGTGGTGAGTGGGCAGAGCTTATCGAGACATGAAGTTAGCATCATTTGTTTTGAGTGAGGAGAGCTCTGGGAGTGTAGGAAGTGAGGAAGAGACTGTGATGGAGAAGGTAGATGGAGGGAAGGTCTTTAGATTGCGGTCGGCTGGGCAGTGTTGGGAGGTATCAGCTTGAACGTGACGAAGTAGTCAGAAGTGTGCAGTGGTGTCACCTTGACTTGATGAGGGGAGCCGTTGCGTGTGGTTTCCTGATTTGTGTGTGGCACTGGTAGTCTGGAGATCCAGGTTGAAGAAAGCCATGAGGGAATAAAAGTCTCTGGTGTACGGCTTGTATGGTGAAGTCCCCAAATACGATTAGTGGGTTGGATTCCATCTTTCTCAACCTCAACTTGGTAGCAGAGCTAAGTTGTTCCTTGCTCAGTTTATGCCTCCTACACTGCTGTTTCTGTTCACGACTGGATTTAAACACCTGAAGATTTACTGGAATTCATGTTGGTTCAAACAGAAAAGCTAGTTCGCTTTGTTGTAAAATAACAAAAATAAGCAATCAATATTATTTATGTCTCCGAAAGCATAAACTCTTGCACAGTACTCTACTTTGTTACATTTGCATTTATGTATTTTACATTACACTTTGGGAGATAACACAACAAGAAGTTTGTTGCAAGGTTGGATTAATCAAAAATGTAACATAGAAGAGGTTCCAGCTGATTCAGAATAAATTTAGTGATTCAAGGGTTTTTTGTACATTTTTTTTTATTTAAATGGAACATTTAAGTTTTAAATAAATGAATGCAATATTTAATAAATGATTCCCTGGTGTATTTATTTACTGAATTCAGACACTTTCTGTCAAAAAGTAACACACCACTAAAACAGACTATATCACGCAGAGCTCAAAAATGACATTTACCACAATATCATTAAAGACCCGAATTGTATTTTCACTTAAAACTTAACTTGCATGTCCACAAGAGCCACGTGATTAATTTCAAATCATGTAAACGAGCAAAATAGGAACCTTTTAATAAAGGAGACCATTGATATTTTTGCTGAACAATGCCCTGAACGTTCAAAATGAATTCTAAACAAGCATCTGTTTGCTGAAACCTCAGGCTCAGCAAGAATAAAAAATGCAGATCCACATAGAGCACTATTGATGCTGTCATTAAAAACATGCAAATGAGACAAAAGCCATTGAAAAACCATTCTCGTGCAGCTGGATATTGAGGCTGATTATAATAAACGAGGGTAAATGAACGAGAATTTTCCTCGTCTGGCCCTTCAAAAGCTGATCCACTGCTGATCTCAATAACCTGCTGCTTATTCCCCATCCGAGCAGGTCATTAGTTTCAAGAGCTAGTCATTTGTTTTGGACCAATCGTAGGAGAGCATCAGAAACAAACCTCATTGGTCCCCACAGAGCTGATGACACAGCTGATCTTGGTGTTCTCCTTGGACTCCAGATAGATTGCTTGGCTTTTGTGGTACCTGGAACAGTAACAGTATTAGTCACTTAAGACGCTTACTGCATACCAGTAACTGCATACGAGATCTCCACACACAGGAAAAACAATATCTAGCGTTTTGCCAGTGACTACATTACTTTATAACAGAAAAATGTCAAAAAGTCTAAACATATATTTACATATACAGGCTCTTCTAAAAAAATTTGCATATTGTTATAAAGTTCAGTTTTTTCTGTAACGCACTGATAAACCGTAGACTTTCATATATTTCAGATTCATGTACACACAACTGAAGTAGCTCATGTTGTTAAAATTCAATGTTTTAAAATGGATGATTTTAGCATACAGCCCATGAAAGTTAAAAAAAAAAAAAAAAAAAAAAAGCAATCATGGGTAAGACTGCTGTCCAGAAGATCATCCCTGACCCCCTCAAGCAGGAGGGTAAGACACAGAACGAATCGGCTGTTCCCAGAGTGCTGTATCAAGGCGCCTCCGTGGAAAGTCAGTGGGAAGGAAAAAGTGTAGCAGAAAACGCTGCACAACGACAAGAGGCGACCGGACCCTGAGGAAGATTGCGGAGAAGGACCGATTCCAGACATTGGAGGACCTGCAGGAAGAAACATCCAGAGCCACCGGGTACAGGCGTGTGCAGGAAATGGGCTACAGGTGGTGCATTCCCCAGGTCAAGCCACTTTTGAACCAGAAAACAGAGGCAGAAGCGCTTGACCTGGGCTACAGAGAAGCAGCACTGGACTCTTGCTCAAATTTTGCATGTCATTCCGAGAGGAAGACTGGGGAGAGGCAAATTCCAAAATTCCTGAAGTCCAGTGTCCAGTACCCACAGTCAGTGATGGTCTGGGGTGCCATGTCAGCTGCAGGTGTTGGCATCCACTGTGTTTTATCAAGGGCGGGGTCAATGCAGCTAGCTATCAGGAGATTTTGGAGCACTTCATGCTTCAATCTTCTGAAAAGCTTCATGGAGATGAAGATTTAATTTTTCACCTGCTCACACTGCCAAAACCACTGGTAAATGGTTTCCTGACCATGGTATTACTGGTGCTCAACTCTCCTGAGCTGAACCCCATAGAGAATCTGTGGGATATCGTGAAGAGAAAGTTGAGACACGCAAGACGCAACACTCTGTATGAGCTTACGGCCGCTATCGAAGCATCGTGGGCCTCCATAACACCTCAGCAGTGCCACGGGCTGATTGCCTCCATGCCACTCCCCATTCAAGCAGTCATTTCTGCAGAAGGATTCCCGACCAAGTATTGAGTGCATAATTGATCGGATAAAACTTTTTTTGGTTTTCATGAGCTTCAATATTCATTCATTCATCAATATTAAAACAGTAAAAGGCTTGTGCAAATGAATCTGAAATATATGAAAGTCTAACTTTTATCAGTACATTACAGAAAATAATGAACTTTATCACAATATGCTATTTTTTTTTTTAGAAGAACCTGTACATAGGTTTACACATCCTGCTACATTTTCTGATTTCTTGGCCATGTTTCAGAAAATATAAATGATAACGCATTTCCCACTCATATTAATGGTTGGGTGAAGCCATCACTGCATCAAACGCCATTTTCTTCCTATTTCTTCATTTGTTTTTCACAAATTTTATGCAACAAATTAAAATATCCAGTGTGCAAGGCTTGTGGACCTAAAAATTAAAAAAAAAATATTTCTGTGTAAATACGCAACAAAAGTTTCTGACCACAATGTATAAAGACCTTATCCGTGCAGAAAATCCCTGTTTGCAGAATAACTGGGTGTATGTGGACAGGGCCTAAGACTAAAACCTAGATGGCTGCCACAAACCTCACTGATCCTAAAGTTTTGGCGTAGAGGAAGGGCTACAGTAAGAGATCCCGAGTGGAGTTCCTACGTGTGGAGAAGATGCTGTGCCTGAATGCAGCATCCGTTCTAGGATTCAGGTCACGACATTGTGCGTGTTGTGATATTTAATAATGTAAACATCATGTGCAATATGATCCATATATTCTGACAAACAGCACTCTGCAGACTCTATGCATCTTTATTTCATTGTTTGGAGGGTTGCACAGGAAGCGTGTGCTTTAGGATGAGGTCTGGAGATTGCTTTGACTTATTCTTTAGTGACATTAAACGTCACAAATGCCTCTGGATTTTTATGAGTGTGTCAGCACGCATTCATCCAGTCCTGCCCTTTAGACAGAGGGCTGCTGTAGCTTTCAGCTCTGCAATCCAACCACAATATTGTGTGTATAGTTGAGAGTGAAGATGAAGGAAAAATGTGGTTCAGGGTGATACCAGAGGCATAAAAGTATAACGCTGCATCTATATTAAATGCAGTTTTATTCTGTTATTTTAATAATGAGCGGAGAGGCTGAGTTATGACTCCATCTGAACCCCTCTAGAGGAGGTTTATGCAGGAAGGTGGAAGCCCCAGGCTGCTTTTGCTCTCTAATAAGCACAGTGGTTAAGAAGACGACAGGCCCCCACCCCACCCACCCCTCTCTCTCTCTAATTAGTGTGTTTGCTTACGCAACCATAGCTGTTACTACTGCTTTTGCTCTGTGGAGTAATAAAAGTGTATTAGAAGTGCCCTAAATCTGAACTTTCATGTACATTTCAATGGAATTGTATTTTTTAACAATAAAAACAACCTTCTTGCCGGTTATAATTAGGGCTGAAACATTCATTCATTCATTTTCCAACCTTATTCCCTTTTGGAGTCACTGGGCACACCCTGGACGGGTCGCCAGTCCATCGCAGGGCAACATTCACTCACACATGAAGATTATTCAATTAACCCAACCGCGGTGGGGGAAACCGGAGTACCGGGAGGAAACCCACACATGCAAACTCCTTCCAGGAAGGCTTCCAGTAAGAAACAACCTTCTAACTGGAAGGCAACATTGCTACCCACTGCGTCACTGTGCCACCCAGGGCTGAAACAGCATAAAAATTGTAGATTCATTTTGTAATAATGGAAGCTTTGGACTCATCACTTACGGAGCTTTACAGTGAGCTCGTCCGCTCATCAGTGTTAGATCAACATCCAATCATTGAGGAGGAAGGCGGGATAAACACCACGTAAGACGTTTGTGTCGCAGTGTCGAAGCACAGCGACCAGGGACGGAACACATCGGCATGTCATTAGCCCAAAGCTGCTGCTTTTTTTATGCAATTTTGAGGAGAGTGGTAATATTTTGCGACATAAACGGGTGAAAGTGATGCAACAACATTTATTTTTTGCATAAACATTCAAATAAATCCTGTTGCATGTTGTGAGCTTAATTTCCTAGCTATGTTCTAGCTATGTATGCGAGCGCCGACTAGTTGGCCGCGAAAAAAAAATCTGTTCTGAACGTGAGGGCCGCAGGACCTGAATGGTCCCGCTTCCTAGGACTTGGTAGCAGTGGCTCTTTGCCTTATTTCATTTTAGTTTTTTTTACCTTTTAAACCACACTCAAATCCATCAGAGGACATTAAAAACAAATAATAAATGATATTAATAATAATAAAATTAATTTGGAAGATTGGGTGTACTCCTTGCGAGCGTCAATGATTGCTGACGCACCACGTCTCGCGTTGCTGCAGTTTCCCGGGCAAACGCTACTAGGAGATCTGATTGATGGTAAGACGTACCAATGTTCTCTCTGTTAAAAACGTTAACTTTAAAACGGTCTATTTCGGTTCAGATTTACGTTAAGGGGATATTGTTGTTTTGGTTCAGTTGAGTTGAGTTTCGTTCTTGCTGTACTCGCTCCAATACAGAGTTTAATAAAAGAGCCGTTGTTTCTTGAACTCCAACTTATCTTGGAGTGTTACTAAGACCAAAGCTCGCAGCAGACTCAGAGCATCTCTGGAGGCTACCCTAAGAGTGAGCCTTTCCCCCATTCCACCCAGTCAGGATTTGATCATGTCTAAGAGACCGGCCCCAGTCTCTCATTAAGAGGTGAACATGAAATGTGATTTGTAGCATGTTAAAAACAGACCGTTGTTAATTTGTCACAGATTTGTGACCATAAAATGACTTGATTTAATTATTAAACACAAATCAAACAAGATGTGGATCTATTTACATTAACAAGTTATTTGAATGGGCCTTGAATCACGTTGTACGGGGAAAATTGGGCCCCAGTGTCAAAAAGGTTAAGAAACTCTCCTCTACTCTTGCACCATCTACCTTCATGTCCTCTTTCAGCACATCCATATATCTCGTCTTTGGTCTTCCATTTGACCTCTTTTCTGGCATCTCCATCTCCAACATCCTTCTACCAGTATAACCACTATCCCTCCTCTGTCCAAACCAATCTCAATCTGGCCTCTCTGACTTTGTCTCCAAAACAACCAACCTGAGCTGTCCCTCTGATGTGCTCGTTCCTAATCTTAAATGTATAAAATTAAATGTATGCTCTAAAATAAAATAATGTGCTCAAATGGCATTCAATGTACAAAGCAGACATGGGTAACATGGGTACTCAACCATGCGGTCAAAACTGTTTGCCACCATTAACCACCCTTTTTTGTTCTCTGAATGAGAAATGTTTTAAATTTATTCGATTGCTATTTTGTTTTGGAAAAGAGTTCAACAAAAGGAACTTATCTATTGTTTTCAATTAAAACCTGTAAGAGTGTGCAACACTTTGAACTACTTTAGTCAAGTGGGTATTACTTACCACATATACAATTTTTATTTCATCTGTATTACTTATGATCTCCGTTGTATTATATACGTACACTTCCCATCCGTGATCTATAATTTGTGTTTTGTGGGTTCTGTATTTATGTGTGTAGTTATGTACACACTGTAACACTGTAACTTTTATGGGATGTTCAGGTAGGCACTCTTCACACTCGTGAATCCTTCCTCCTCATCACAATCTCTCATTCACTCCTCCCTTTCTTTTTCACACCCTCCTGTCCTGACGCAATTAGTGCAAACTGGTCCACGGGAAAAATAAATAAATATATAACTACACAAATTCACATCCAGAGGAGGGAACACAACATCAGGCGTTCACTCCCCTGGAGATAACAAAACTGTCCAGCTCAAATGAAGCACCTACTCCCCCATGTGGTGGCTCCTAAGCAGGACAGTTAATAAATAAAAAAAAAACATGACAGTAATGCATTGATAATTGAGTATTAACTGACGGGTTCCCATCAATCTCCAACCAGAAGCTACCAATCCTAAACTCACACCACAGATTATTGATCGCTTCATTCCACACTTAGTGAGGCACCACATTTCTATTATTGACTCAGAGACCAATCAGCCACTAAGCCTTGCGATCCAGTGGTATCTACCACCTGCAGGTTACTCGCGTACAGACTGTACTGGGAAAACTGGCTTTGGCTTCTCTGCTTCTTCGGCCTGGAATACCCTCCAGACCGATTTAAACATTTCTGAGTTTTAATTCTTTACAACTTAATAGGCAAGAAAAGCATCCTTTCAGCACTGCCTGTGTTTTTGAGATGTTTTCTACATTATCTTTATCTACTGCACTTTATTTTTTGCTTTCAAATCCTGATTGTTTCATTTAATTGCTGACCACTAGGCCAGATCTAAATGGTTTGTAGGTAAATGAAGTATTTATGTTAATGTTATCGTCTTTACTGAAATTATAAAATCACTGCAACATTTAATGGTTAGCGTATGGAGACACAGTCAGACCTTCTGAAAGAAAGTGCATCAGATGGTTTTCTAGAAGATGAAAAGAGTAACAGATATAAGAGTGACAGGTTTAGTGCTGTTGTTTGAAGCAAGAAAAGAGGAACAGCGCCATCTTGTGGAGAGCAGTATTAAAACGTGATCAGCGAGAACAGGGATGAATGGTTGGGATCTACAAATATACATATTTTTATAAAACACAAGAACAAAACAAATGAGGAACTACAAATGGAGCGATTTAATTTAATTCATATATTGTAAAATTGCAAAAAAAAAAAAATAAATAAAATTGCATCCATAAATATGATCAGGTGCATCAGTATTGACGTTATACATGCCAGAGCTGAGAGAACCTCAAGCACAACGAGAAGCTTACCATCTCTTGTCATAGTAGAGCTTGCCCTCCTCTATCCGAGCCTCGTAGCGTTGAGACGGGGCGTCCACCGGGGTGGAGGGGAGGTGTTCTGGGGAAGACGGGGAGGCTGGAAACATCACAGATATTAATATTTAATTCCTTTATTTCAATGTGGATAAAGTAAAATTACAGGAAGGATTTGAGAATCACCTCGAAACGACAACACATCCAAACCCGGTCTTTTGGGAGATTTAAGCTATGAATGCAAATAAAAACAAAAACAAAACAATTTGTTATGTTTAAAAGGTGAAAAGGTGCATAAATTCAAAACATTTTATAGTAACCTGAAGAATCTAAAGCAGGAAATGCATTCATGTGCATGATAAATGAAACTAAATGACAATTTAATGACATTTAAAACATATAATGCGTTGGCAATTTGATTTCTTTTTTTTAACAATTATTTACATTTTAATCAAACTATTCGTTTCCCTCAAATTTGTAAAAAAAAACAATACTTGAAAATAAATTTTTTTTTTAAATGAGTAAAAAGAAAAAAAAAAATCAGCCCAAATTGTTCGCCACTTGATCTCAGGTGTGTCCTGTTCCCATAGATAATCCTTGAGATGCTTCTACGGCTCAAATCAGTCCTTATGTGGTAACAACCTGGGGAAAAGTGAGGCACTCTGGAAATATTTTTTGGCCGTAGAGATGTTGCCTATGTTTTAAGAAAGAAGAAATGCATTGAACTCCATGAACAGGGTAAAACATAATGGTAGGATCGTGATGCTGTGGGGGTGTTTCAGTGTATTTAGTACTAGGAATCTTGTTGGGGGTGAAGGAAACATTAAAATAGCAGGACTATATCAAGATTCCTGGTTTTGGTTGATATTGTGTCTTCCAGCAGGACAATGACCCAAAGCATTCATCCTTTCTGGTGAAGAAATACCTCAAAATGAGAAACTAAAGTCTAGAAGACCAACTAATCTGAAGGATCTTAAGGATTTGCTCTGGAGGAATATGGTACTGTTCCTCAGGTGATGAATCTGATACTCATAAGAAACTCTCTTTAGACTATTAAACGTCAGAGGGCTAATAATTGTGAGCAGTAGTTTTTGAAATTCTTGGGTCTGAATTTCCAGTTGAGAGATAGAAGCTCTAAACAATTTTACACTATTCATAAAGATTTCACTCCATTTGGATGATCACTGTACTGTTGAAAAATCGTACTTATCATCATGGGTTTATCACAGTTTCGTAAATCAAAATAATACTACCCACAACAGAAGAAGAATCTGCTGGAAATGGACTTTCTGTACGGTAGAAAAAACACTGCTCATCCACACTTTTACAGAGCCAATTACAGATGCGCGGAGATGTAGAATTACCTTGTTTAATGTTCTCAGGTCCTCCATGATCTGTTCATCAGAAAGCAAATAGTTTAACTGAGGTGGAGATCGTTAAGGAAGAGGTCGTTTACGTTATGAAGAGAAAATAACGAAAAATTTTTAAATCCAAAGCTACATTTCAGACAGTATTTCAAGCTGATTTTAGTCATATATTTGAGACTATGAAGTGGTTTCTCTCGAGACGTTCATGAAGGATATCAGGAGCAGGTTTTCTTCGTTTCTCTGGAATGGGCACCGGGTCATTGGGTCGTCTCCGGAGCTTTCGGGTCATTATCGGCTTGACCTCCATGGAATCTTCGATAAAACAAAAACACAAACAATTTTACAGTAGTACCCCGAGATACGAATGCTTCGAGTTACGAAAGGTCTGCGAAGATGCGAAGAAAAATTCGAGATAAGAACAAACACAAGCAGTTCTGCTGTATTTTCCACTTGTTTAGTTTGACATCGCGCTGTGCTTTTGGGTCCTGGCACTCCTATCTCCCAGTGCTAAAAGGGGCTGTTACGCTTTAAAACACTTCAAATCAGCTTTAAATCGAGCGAAACATTATGTATAGATTACTGATAATGTACTATAACAAATGTTAGAGTCAAGGTGTCGTAAAAGAAATAACGTTTATAACGTGGAAAATGCTGTTCTGTAGCGCAACTTAGAGAAATCCAGTGACGCGTTCTCAGAAGCGTCTCCATCTGTCTGCGCTTGAAACCGTGTTGGTGTCAGTAATTCGTGAAAAATCTCGAGAAAGTTAACTTTTATACGTGGTGCCGTAATGTTTTCTGCATCCGTTCCACCTCCTCCGTCACATCATCTCACTCTCAAGGTAAGGTTTCACATTTGTACATATTACGTATTTTTATTCTGCTTTATTATCATTTATTACATTAACAATGTGTAGATTTAAGGATTGAAGAAATGTTACTTGATTTTTCTCTGGTTATACATTTTTTTATCCACTTAAACTGTTGTTTCTGAGAGCCGTTGCTCGGATTAGGCCTTTTACATGTAAAACTTGCTTCGAGATACGAAATGTTCGAGATCCGAACGTCGCCCTGGAACGGATTAATTTCGGGTACCACTGTAGTAGCATTAAAACTGGGATTTTTCACATTGAAACAACACGGCGCTATAACTAACAGTGTAGATTAGCATTTAGGTGCGTTACACTTTTATTCTTAACACAAATTTGAACCCGATCGGACAAAAAACAGTTTATGGCAAAAAAGCTTCGCAATTTAACATCCCATGTGCCTTAACATAAAACTGATGGAGCTTGGAGATGAACATATAAAATCTCTAAAAAGTAACACAAGCAAAAGCGAACATTTTTAGAAATTTTCACAAAATAATCGACTAGCTGTCGCGTTTGGAAACGCATTCCATGTCCACCATAAGCTGAAATGCATTAGGTGGCACTATAGAGCCATTTTACCACACCCACTTGTCAAATCCCAATCAGATGCAACTTTTCACCAGTTATGACGATTCTGTCTCTTTTCAAGCACATTTGTAGGATTTAATTAAACGAGCTCCATTTAGATCACGAAAATACACACTTCCTGTTAGATGGTGCGAATAGAGAATACTTCGAGCGGACCAATCATCTCCAGATGCCAATAAAAGTACTTTCATTTTCTCTGAGTGAAATTAGCTTACAACACATTTCCATTTTGCTCTCTTCCCATCCTCACCTCCTGTCAGCTCCATGGTTAGTTTCTCATTCTCAACCATCTTCTTTTTCTCTTCCAGCTCCGCGATGAGATTCTCCTTCAGCTCCACTTTCTTATCGTCAAATTCCTTCACCGCTGCTTTTTTCTCTTTGATGTAGTTCCTCTCCACCTGGTCAGTCTGCAAGAATTCCACATTATTTGACCTCAAATCTGTCGCTTTCTTCTGTATTATATTTATTCAGATTAAAGGACTTACCTCGAGTTGTAGAAAAAGATCTAAAGAGAAGAGAAAGAGAGCATAATAAAAGAAAAAAAAGAGAATTCATCCTTCACTAAAATCAGAATAAATCCTTTGCTAGGAATTGTCCTCACCAGCATTACGAAGTCTCTCTTTATACTGCTGATCAAGCTTTTTCATTCGCTTCTGGTATTCCTGCAGTGTGCCTAAGGAGACGGAGATGTGCATGTAATAAAAGATGATGGTTCATTCGGATCAGCTGATGTCAGGTGGTAAATTTAAGGTTCTTTTCTGTTCTCAATGTAGTTTACATTTCACTGCAGATCTCTTACTTTTCATTGTATTTTAGTGTTGCTTCAGATTGGGTGTGTTATACCTCGGCAACAGAGGTCTCTAAATCTGAAGTTAAAACTGAGGTACAGCGCAAACAAAACTGACAAAGCGCTCGGCAATCGTTCCGGCAGGGAAGCTTCCCACATTCAAATAAGGAAAATAGCACGAGTTCTTCAATTAAACATGTATGATAATAAAAATGTAAAAAAACACAAGCCAAAGTGCAACTCTGTATTGCATAATAATAACAATACAGTAATCCTAGTTCAGTGAATCTGGAAAAGTTTACTGTTGACGTCAGGCTCTCAGCCGAAGTCGAGAGTTACCATGGTAACCAATAACGGTGGATTGATAAGGAGCTGGAGCGACCTGTGCAGTTATACGAATTTATTCAAAACATTTAATCAACAATACAGTTTTCAGACATAACATTGCAAAAATCCATGTTAAGTGGAAAAAGAACACCGTGTTATAACGTCTCTTAAACACAGGATACATATTTCATTTACACGTAAAGTACAGTGACGGTAGAATATTACAGACTTAATGCTTAAACTTTACAATAAAACACTTCTATTTTGAAGCATAAACCTAATTATTTTTGTAACAGAAAACATACAGTTAGTGACAAATAATATAATTTAATTCACCTTCTTGAAGTTGTTGTAACTGTCTTTTCAGGGAAGCCAGTTTGTCTTGGTACATTCTGGAGATAGAAAAAAATAAATAAATCTCAAGGATATGATTTCAGAAGTGGTTCTTAGCGAAACCATATATACAGCTATGTAGACAGATGTAGACAGTGCAGATTAGCTTAGCTTCCCTGAATATCACATACTAAAAGTATCGCAGCTGTAGAAGAAATACTCACTGTTCTTTGATTTCAACATAGTCGTCCTCGTCATGTTTGGCCAGGTCTGTTTCACTGGCATCTTCTGTGTCTATTATAAAAAGAAAATATAGCTGCACATTACAGATTTAAGACTTGACATGCCCACACATGACTTGATTGAAATATTTTATCAGAATTTGAAAATATACCGCCACCTCTTGGGAACATGTTGAAGTTCTTTTTAAAATTAGAAACACGAGCAATTTAATTTTTATTTTATTTATAACTTTAAAAATAATACGACTAGAATGTTGTATTATCTGGCATCTAGGAACGGCGGCCGAGAGATTTGTTGATTAGTTTTTTTTTTGCAAGTGATCTCTAAAATTGAAACGTATTTGGCCTCTCTCGGCCACCGTATCTAGCAGATATTATTGAATCTTTAAACTGCGTTTTTAAGCTAAAAACAAACAAAACAATTAAATGTGTTTAATATTTATTTAAAAATTAATCATTAAATTTACAAGATCACTATATTTAATTTGGCAATATCGACACGCCATTTACACAATCTAATGGACTTAGAATAGACTATAAACGTTCGTAAAAATTGTTAACTGACCAAAATACTTTCAGATCAAAGAAAAAAATACTTCTAGATAAATCTATATTAGAAAAATATATTGTTAAAAACATCTTAAACTGTGAGAGTTACCATTACATTTCACAACGTAACGTTATGCTAATTCGGCTAATATAACAGTTAACGTTACTATTTACGAACATGTTGTAAGGAAGAACACAGAATTAAAGAGAATTACTGCAAAAATAAAAGTTATATACTTCAAGATGTGTCAATTCATGTCTTAATGCCTAACTGTCTTAATATTATTTTTGGAAGAGGTGCAGAAACCTAGCTTGCTCAGAAACAGAACCGAGAACTAACGTAACCTAAAGTTATGATATAGTTTCGTTGCATACGTTGTTTACGTTTGAATATATTTCTATATACATTTTAAAATGCCTTCGGAACTGTAAATCATAAGCTAGAGTGAATAACTTTTAAGTAAATCTGTCAAGTTACTGTGTTTATTCACCTTCTTCCGAGTCTCTGCCCCTGAAACTGCGATCTTCATCTTCGTCCACGCTGTCTAGCTCTTCCTCGTCATTATAATAATCCACCATAGGTGATAGTAAAGTTGAAGCCATTTATTTTATTGATATACAACAGCAAATTGGAGAAAAAGGCTGCGCGTAAACAAGCTCTCGGCACCAACAACGCTCTCGGTATTTTTCAATGGGAGGACAGGCCAGGAGTTCTGATTGGACGAGATTTTCACGCCGTGCATGATGGGAAACGTCGTTTTAATAACTGTCACAAAAGAGAGAAGAACGAGTCTTCTTCAATCATTCTTCAATAACGAGGCATAACCTCTTTCACGAAATCTCATGAATGCCATTGTGCCTCCAAGAAAATATGTATTTTTTATGTGTTTTTGTCCATTCTTTGGCTAATGGAATGCATTTATAAAATATGTTTCATTCCACAAACTGGCTTGCGTTTATTTTTTATTTGTTGAAACAACTTAGATGAAGAGTTTTTAGACCTGATTTTGTACTACAGAGTACACTACTACTACAACTATTTTTACTACTACTACTACTACTACTGCTACTACTACCCCTCAACTATACTGACACTACAATTGTTGTTGCCTCTTTCTTCATTCACCATTACTACTAATATTACTAATGCTACCACCACCACTTCTTCATCTACTACTACTACCACCACTACCTCCTCCTTTTTATTCTTTATCTACAACTACTACTAATAAATACTACTAGTAGTACTTCTTGTATTACTGCTACCTTTTCTTATTCTACCTCTTCTATACTACTACTACTACTACTACTACTACTACTACTACTACTACTTCCACCACCTCTCCCTCTTATTAATCATATACTGTACTACAACTACTACTACTATGACTACTACTAATAGTCTCACTACTACCACTACCTCTTGCTACTTCTTTTGATTCTTCATCTTCTGGTACTACAACACAACAATTCATTCATTCATATTTTTCCCCGCTTATTCCCTTTTGGAGTCACGGGGTCTGCCGGTGCCCATCTCCAGCTCACATCTGGCGAGAAGCGGGAGTACCCCCTGGACAGGTCGCCGGTCCATTTCAGGTCAAACCTTTTCGATGTAATCATAATAATTACATTTTATTTTAATCCCATTGCAACCATTTCCTTTTCATGTCGCAGAAGTGTGCGGAGATGTTGTTCGTCATTCCCCCGGGAGGTGGCAGCGTTGCGGTCAAAATCTCGCCAGATCGTTCATCAGCGTTGTCACCTTGTAGCAGGTAGTGTACTACGTTACTACGAATCGTTCTTGAACAACGTCAGCCGATTGTCAGCTCTTTGTCACTCGCGCGGGGTTTTGTTTCCATTTTTGCGCTGGATTTTTACAACACGGACCGTCTGGACGTCTTATCGTCACAGCGCCGGAGGAGATAGTCATGACGTTAATCGAAAATATTACAAGTTGATGCGTTTTCATGCGTAGGAGCGTAGAGAGACGCAATGAGTTTGGAAGTTTATTTCCCACAACGTTCGTCCTTTCAAGGACCCCGGGAGAATTGAGGAGGATTTGTTCTGTTCTGTTCTTTATCAAAGGAGAACGTTAATCCGTTTGAAGGCTTTCGCTGAAAATTGGACTTCTATGGAGTTGGACCTGGATTAAGGATAGCGCTTTGCTTACTGGTAAGGATGGTTCGTTTTTAGCACACACGTTTGACATTTACATGTCAGGTTATTCGTTATGTCTTTCGAATGCACGTTTATTGAGCATACGCCAAAAAAGCGCTTCGTATCAGGTGTCACTCTTGGCGATTCTCTCTCTGCGATCGATTGATTTCCCCTTGACGAGCCTTCAGGTTTGATGAAGTTGAATATTTACTATGAACTAGATAAGTGAGGTAACGGTTACAGCAGCTTGTTAACCCTTTACAAGCACACAGTTGTTCTATACTATTTTACGTAAAGTTTAAAATATTTATTTTTTTAAATATATAATAAATAAACGGATTTGAGTCAGACGTCAGATTTTTCAATGGGTAAGTGCGTTTCTTTGTGTTTTTGGTAGAGTGACGTGCGCTTTGAGTAAAGAGAGGGAGAGAGTGATAAAATTCGCCGTTCATTCAGGAAGTCACAGAGCTATAGCATTCAGACAGACAGACATGCCATCATGTCACAGAGCGTTTTAAAAACCATTTCCGAGCGGAATAAATGTGTTTAACCTGGTGATTGTTGTGTCCTCGAGCTTTCGGGCACCCTGCAAAAACAGGTCAGTGGTCTTGTCAATTACCTACATATCAATAGACTTCACAGAGCGGTCCAAAACATTTATTCATGTGCATTAATTAAAAGTTTTAATGTAAATATGTAATGTAAAATACAACACAAAGCTATCAGAACCGAATGACTTTAGCCATCCAACATGCTGCTGGTGTTAACAGCTTTCTCAGACTTACTTTCACTTCCTCTTCTGCCCAACTTCATAATACAAATATATTTGTTCATCTCTCATCCGCATTTGCTCATTTGGAGAATTTTACGCTGAAAAGTGGTAGAACTTAAAGCAGGGATCTAGAAAACTGTCAAAAAGAGAAACAAAGAAGAATTATAGTCATCATGTTTGTTTATCTAAGCATACGAAGACCTTACAATCAGTGTTGTCATTTTTATACACAATGTTTGCCTTTGTTTTTGAGAGCCTTTTCTGAAAAGTGCTTTTGAATCCATCATACCTGTCCGAGTCCATCTTTGGTCTGATCCTGGTGTTTTAAAAATGAGATGGAGAAAGTGGAACGAAGCAAACTCTTCTTTTCATATCACAAGCTGGAAAATGGCCACTCAACTCGCATCTCCTACAATGAAATAAGTGAAAATACTTTTGGAAATATTTACACTCACTGGCCACTTTATTAGGTACATCCTATCAATTGACCTTGTAGGCAGGGTCAAGATGATATGCTGCAGTTCAAACTGAGCATCAGAATGGAGAAGAAAGGTGATTTAAGTAGCTTTCAATGTGGCATGGTTGTTGTATTTCAGAATATGCAGCTCTACTGGGATTTTTAGACTGGTTTCT
The DNA here is from genome assembly GCA_007224835.1 of Danionella cerebrum. Lineage (NCBI taxonomy): Eukaryota > Metazoa > Chordata > Actinopteri > Cypriniformes > Danionidae > Danionella > Danionella cerebrum. The sequence goes on along the minus strand of SRMA01027066.1, from coordinate 130,616 downwards.
TGAACATGATGATGAGTTCACTCTTCTCAAATGGCCTTCACAGGCACCAGATGCCAACCCAAAAGAGCACCTTTGGGATGTATCTCACCCCCAACTCACGGAGGACTATAAAAAGCTGTGACCTTATCAATGTTGTTTTTTTTTCTGGCCACCTGGTGGTGCTTTAACCGAGAGTGAATGCTGTAAATGCGATTAGACATGGACTGTTAACATTGTTGGTAAGTTTAGAACTGATCAGACGTTGTCTGGGTGAGATATAACAACTTCCTTTTTATGGCAAGATTCAGAATTTTGACAGCTGCTAATGCGCACAAAAAGTCAAAAAAGCTTTGCAATCCCATAATAATAACATCCCATATTCCATAATCTGTAGAATTTCCATTAAAGTACGAGACATGTAAAAGTACCGTTTTTTTTGAGTACCCAATTTTGAACATGTACTTCAAATACAGCTTGAAACAGCAGAAATTGGGATTTTCCATGTTGCCACTAGGTGGCACTATAATGTACACTGTAGGCTGCAAGTTAGATTTGCTCAAACATGGACTCTTAACACGCATGCCAAGTTTTAATCCAATCAGACATTGCATGCTTGAGTTAACAACTTCCTGTTCATGGCAAAAATGTCGACGGCCGCCATATTTTAACATCCCATTTACCTCCAGAGAAGCCTGGTGGAGTTTGGAGACGAACAAATTCAATCTTTAGGAGGAGTTTGGTAAAGTACGACATGAGCAAAAAGGTAATTTTTATAAAGGTACAGTGGTACCCAGAGATATGAAATTAATCCGTTCCAGGATGACGTTCGTATCTCGAACATTTCGTATCTCGAAGCAAGTTTTACATGTAAAACACCTAATCTGTGCAACAGCTCTCAGAATAAGTTGATAAAAAATGGAAAACCAGAGAAAAATCAAGTAACATTTCTTCAATCCTTAAATCTACACATTGTTAATGTGATAAATGATAATAAAACATAATAAAATATGTAATATGTACAAATGTGAAACCTTACCTTGAGAGTGAGATGATGTGACGGAGGAGGTGGAACGGATGCAGAAAACATTACGGCTCCACGTATAAAAGTTAACTTTCTCAAGATATTTCACGAATTACTGACACCAACACGGTTTCAAGCGCAGACAGATGGAGACGCTTCTGAGAACGCGTCACTGGGTTTCTCTAAGTTGCGCTACAGAACAGCATTTTCCACGTTATAAACGTTATTTCTTTTACTTTCACTTCAACAATTGTTATAACACATTATCGGAAATCTATACACAATGTTTTGCCTGATTTAAATCTGATATAATGTGTTTTAAAGCATATCAGCCTCTTTTTGCACCCTCTGCGCTTTTTGCAAAGAGAGATTGGAGCGCCAGGACCCGTAAGCGCAGCGCGACGTCAGTCTAAACAAGCAGGTAACAGAGCAGAACTGTTTGTGTCATTTTTTTTTCCTTTTCGAAGCAAACAATTTCCCGCGAGACCTTTCGTATCTCGAACATTTCGTTACTCGAAGCACTCGCATCTCGAGGTACCAATGCCGTCTTCCTTTCGATTTTGGAAACGCAATCCACAGTCCCTAAAAAATGCACCAAAAACCACAAAACGACAATAATCTTAGCAATTACAATAGGGTTCTATGTACCTCTGGTGCTCAAGACCTAAGTGTAGAGAATGGGGCGCAGTTGTTTTGCACCCATGAGTTTACCTTCGCTGTCTGGTTTAACATGACAAGTCCTAGTTTAGTTCCCAGCAGGAAGGTCCTACATCACACCAGGAGAAAATGGGAAATGAGTTCCCCAACCTCTTGTGTTAAGTTGCTTCAATTAATAGATTTTGAGGATTTTAGATCGGATCATCTTAAGATATTTAGAACTTGGCGTTTAAAAGGCATAGAGTATGTGGAGTAGCCAATGCTTTATTGTGCCGTTCTCAAGAACACTGACTTACAAGCTTTTCTCATATCGGCGCGAGGTGAGAAATTAATCACTTTCCCATGAGCCCTTTCCTCTGGAACACTGGGAACTTTTTTTATCTTCTCTCTTGTCAGTTCCATGTGAGCTCTCCGTCTCTGTTGAAAAATGCATCAGGATGGGAGTAGCCATGCTGGCAGTCAGACGGGGCAGCTTGAGAGCGTATGGCCCAGTAGCAAAGAACATTAAAAATTAAACGTCCTCCATCAGTCGCAATGCTCAGCTCTGATCAGCTTCGTAACGGAGCCGTTCGTAGATATCGCAAGTGACCATTTTCCCAGTGTTTTAATGGAGATATTGAAAGCTGCATTAGACACGTGTCAATGATCCTTTAGTTAATCGCATGGCTCCATTGGATTCGGTTACAGATATTGACCGAAGCCACTTTGTGGTTTCACAATGACAGAGCGGTCATGGAAAGGTGGATCTGTGGAGCTTAGAATTTGGGAAGTAGATGGCGCAGAGACACATGGGAATGTGCGGCAGTTTCTTTCAGGTCAAACTTTGATCTCGACTAAGACTTAGGGGTGTAACGGTACGCTAAAATCGTATTCGGTTCGGTACAGTGTCTTGGAGAGTTCGGTTCAGTTCATTCGGTTCGGTGCAAAACAATAAGAATTTACATAATCTTTATTTTTTTAAAAGCTGCCAATACACAATAGAATTCTTGCATAAAATAAATAAAAGTGACACATTTGGGTGATATTTTAAATAAATTGCACTCTTTATAAAGAAAAACACATTTTTTTAAATAAAAAATGAAATACTGCAACTTTAAATTCATCCACTCGTCTATCCCCGTTATGTATTTTAACAGAGAAGCCAAAGTGTTCCAAACAGGAGACCGTAGTGAGGTGGGAGGGTCTTCAAGCTCTGGCTTCTCTTTCGCTGTTGCCATGATGCCATTTTCTTACTTGTGCTCATCACTCAATAGCGTCCGTGCGGAAACTCGCCTAGGAACATTGTTCCGCTGCTCTTAATATCGCGCTAATAATAAATTTATATTATTTAATAAAAATACCGAAACGGTACGCAAGTGTACCGAACCGAACAGGTCGTACCGAAACGGTTCAATACATACCGTGAACCGTTTCACCCCTACTAAGACTGTTTGAGTAAGCGAACCGAAATGTGCTTTTATATTTTAATATAATTGGTAAACCTCGTCCTATTGCACCCTGTGGGCTCATAAACCATTCTTCTAGGGCTGGGCAGTATTTCGATGACAATAATTGTCATGATATACATTTTATTGAGAGATATGAACAAAAAAACAACAACAAAAAAAAAACAAAGCACCCTCGACAAGCTCAGCTGGACTGGACCATTTGAACGCTCTGGAAATATTTGGTTTTCTTTTTGCAATCCGACACAAAACAAAATGCATTGCTAACTGCGTAGACGACCGTTGATCTCTGTGTTCGACTTGTTCTATTCAATGGAGATAAAGGTGCTAGTTTTAAGATTTTGTTTACCCTGGTTTTAATCTGTATTCAACCTCAGTTGAACTGTTTGGGAAGTATTTGCAGGGGCTGACAATTAAAAAGTTACTTACAGCACTAACAACTTGTTTGTTTTTGCCAATTTCACTCAAGAATAAAATAACCTTTATATTTACCAAAAATAAAGATTCAGGGCTCTAGACTAACTTTTTGCACTGGTTGCACTGGTGCACCTAAATTTTTTTCTTAGGTGCACCAGCACAAAAGTTAGGTGCACCCAAATTTTCAACTGCATCACATTTAACACCGCATTTTCACAAGTTCACTTTTTTTAGTTCTCTATTTATTAATTTTTTTAAAATCACTGTCCATAGACAATATTGACTTGTAAATGATTAACTCATTTACAAGTTCAATTCACCGGTCTTCCTTTCCGCAAGATACAACCGTACACAATGATGCATTCCTTTGTGGCGATATATGTGTCTCCGTCGATCAGGAATTCCACGTACGCACTGTTCACAATTTGCACAGACGTCTTTTATTTTCAATGTATCTGCAATGACTTCTATAAATTGGGTGCGCGTGACATCATTGCTGTACGTCGGGTTTACGTTCAAGCCATTTTTCTTCATAAGAATTATTTCGGACTTGAATTTAGTGAAGGGGAGTTCTTCTTTTGCAATATTGTAGGCAACGTTAAACTTAATTATCATCTCGGCCTCGTCTGATCTGTTTGCAGCTGCCTGCCGCTGTAAAGGTACGTTCACATCGAACGTGGTTCGCGCGGTAAGCGCGGAGGGGTTCCATGTTAAGTCAATGCAAAGACGCGTTTGCGCGCGTC
>SRMA01027066.1:0-126334 GCA_007224835.1 Danionella cerebrum | reverse complement strand
ATTCTTGCATAAAATAAATAAAAGTGACACATTTGGGTGATATTTTAAATAAAATGCACTCTTTATAAAGAAAAACACATTTTTTTAAATAAAAAATTAAATACTGCAACTAGTTAGGACCTGAAAACTTTTAACACTAGCAACAGCTTCAGCTTATAATCAACAAAACTAACTTTTCAAGTTTTAGGCTAAAAAGATGAACCCATCCACATTTTCTGAAGAGAGCACAGATCTGGTTGCAGTAGAAAATGTTAGATGTGTTGCCTGCCCGATCTCCGTGGAACAATGTCGGCATACAACTTTTAATTTATCCACTCGTCTTTCCCCGTTATGTATTTTAACAGAGAAGCCAAAGGCGAGTTTCCGCACGGACGCTATTGAGTGTCGCACAGTAGAGCTGCACGTCACTTAATAGCGTCCGTGCGGAAACTCGCCTAGGAACATGGTTCCGCTGCGCTTAATATCGCGCTAATAATACATTTATATTATTTAATACAAATACCGAATACCGAAACGGTACGCAAGTGTCCCGAACCGAACAGGCCGTACCGAAACGGTTCAATACATACCGTGAACCGTTACACCCCTAATATATATATATATATATATATATTACTTGGACCTACATACACCCATTGGCCACTTTATTAGGTACCCCTCACTAGTACCGGGTTCGTCCCCCTTGAGATCTGATGACTGTGGAGAACAGTACAGTGAACTCATCGTCAGAAACCAGTCTGAGATGATTTGAGATGTCATGGAACGTTCTCCTGCTGGAAGTAGCATCAGAAGATGGGGACACTGTGGTCATAAACGGATGGAGATGGTCGGCAACAATTCTCACGGAGTATTGGTACAAAGTGTGCCAAGAAAATATCCCCCACACCATTACCTTACCACCACCAGCCTGAACCATTGATATTAGGCAGGATGGATCCATGCTTTCATGCTGCTCTTAGCTGCTGGAGTGGCTGCTGGTGTAGTCTTGTAACCAGTGGTTATTTCAGCTCAAACCAGTCTAGTCATTCTCCTCTGACCTCTGTCATCAACAAGGCCTTTGCTTCCACAGAACTGCTGCTCACTGGAAATTTTATTTGGAACATTCTCTGTAAACCATGAAGATTGCTGTGCGTGAAAATCCCGGTGGATCAGCAGTTTCTGAAATTCTCAGATCAGTCCGTTTGGCAGCAACAACCATGCCACGCTCAATGTCACTTTTATCCACTTTCTTGCCTATTCTGATGCCGGGTTTGAACTGAAGCAGATCGTCTGGAACATGTCCACCTGCCCAATAGCATTGGGTTGCCTCCGTGGGATTGGCTGATTAGAAATTTGAATTAATGAGACAGCTTTACCTACAGGGTCCCTCAAGAAATCATAAATTTTTTTTATCATTTTCAACATTCTTTCGGTTATTTAAGCAAGAAGCAGATGTCTTTGGAAAGTTAACAACCTAAAAAATGTGTTAAACAGACATCGGGAGTTGAACTTAAAATATAGATTTAAAAAGATCCAGATACCAAGATACCAAGCTCCGTAAAATTAAATTAATGCATTGAACATGTCAAAAAGGTTTGGGACCACTTCCGAATATATTGCTTGGGATGCTGCATGATGAGATCAATGTGAAGTAGTTTCAGAACATTATTTTGCACCATTGAATTGAAAATAGAGCTGGGTGATTTTTTTTTTTATTATTGTTTTTTTTATATATTTTTGTCCTGGCTTTAAGTCACACTTAAAATAGAAATATGTTTACTTTAGCGTCCAAAAGTAAATGTGTTGAAATGCGTGTTTATATATATTTCTGTACTTGACCAGGCTTTTCAATATCGGCAAATTAATAAACACTGGGTTAAATTTAAACTCTAGGTTTAAACTATTTCATTGGGTTAAAATATTTTCAGATCCATTAAAAAAACAACAACAACATTCAACATTGGAGCAATGACTCACCAGACAAAAATAAACCTGTAAATATTTAGCGTGGGCTTGGGGAGTGTGCGTGCTCGGGAACAGGCCCCCTGTTTCTCCGGGTTTGACTGACGGCTCTGTGGATGTGAAGAAAGCATGAGGTAATGAGCGCTGTTCTAATAATAGCCCCACCACACCCCCGTCCTGAAGCCCTCTGTTTCACCCAGATGATGTGATGCCATACGTGCAAAGCAAACCGGGATAACAAGCGGCTTGGCATCTCTGAAGATGTGTTAGGAAAGTGTAGTCTATGATGATGTACGTTAAATATTCGTAGCTTTCACCATCATTTGAGAAGGCGAAGCAGTAGAGCTGGTATTTAGTACTGAATTAAGGTTTTCTCTGTTGTGCTTCTTAAACAGAACATGCAAACAAATAAAAATTAGACGACCGAGAAGAAATCAAAGAATGCAGAGAAAATCCTGGATGCCGAGTGGTTTATTCTGTTGAGGTCTGATCACTGGGAGCTGTTTGATAAAAAAATTTGGAGAAAAGAGAGGATTTCAATGCGAGAGGCTCTTTTACGTCCTTCTCATGTCATCAAAAGAGCCAGCATTCTTTGGTCGTTTTACAACAATAATAATTTTACAAAAACTACGATAGCTACTCCAGGATTCGATCGCACGATTAATCCCTAGATCCTTTCCTCAGAGCGATGGTCCAATTTACCCCCAAAGGTACGCGCACCCCAGTTTGGGAAGCACTGCCTGGAGAAAAAGAGGAAAGTAATGGACCTTTTCCTTTGTTCTCATGCTTCGACGCAATACTTTTGACGTATTGATATTCAGCTCCATGCAGTTGTTTAGCAGTTGAGGCCTGTATCCTCTTTCGGGGCTCTCTCAACATGCCACCGACCGCTATCCTCAACCATCGCATCCCATAACGCCTCAGTCAGTGTCACGCTCTGCTCACTTCACAGCGGTGGGAGCCATGTGCTTTTGCCTGACTGAGACACATCAGAAGGAGCTCTTTCGTTTTCATTTACATTTTCCACTTTACTCCATATCAAGGGAATTCTTTCTCTCTCTCCGTCAGACTCTCAGCTTCTGAAATTCCTCCGTTAATGTGTCATTCATCTCTCTCTGGCATAAGCGAGATCGCTTCATCAAATCCAGCGCATGATTTGAACTATAACCCATTTTGAAGCTGGAATACAGCTTGGTTTTTCATTCCCCATATTTGTCATCGCAGACGTTTGGTAATCTCTTCCCCATTTGACGGTGATAATCTTGCCCTTGTTTCTAGTAGCAGTTGACATTGAGCAAATCCAGTCCAGCGGTGGATTTTAACACCGTGCTGTCTGCTTGTGCAAATGTTTTTTTTATTCTATTATTTTTCATTTTATTCTTACGGTTGTTATTATGCATTTTTATTACTGTAATCCTTATCTAAATATCCAACAGCCAAAGGTTTGTAATCTCCTCCTCCTCACATCTAAAATGATTTAGGCCTCTGTGGAATTGTTTTAAGAGATCAACAAAGGTCATGAACTGAGAACACAATCTTTTGAGTTTAACTATTTTACCAAATTGCTATATATGCCTTTAAACACTTGTACGTTTAGGTCATCCTCTGTCTAAAGGAGCATTTAAATCTACCCCTACCCATTTATTTGTTAATTTGGAGGTTTGTGGGTTGGTAAAATGAAATGCCAGTGTATGCTACATGGAGCCTTTACCATAGATCACCATCACTCTAAAGGACCTTGGTTTTTTTGAAAGGGTTTCTTTGGAATCTGGTGCCGTATCGATAGTTTTAAAATGGTTCCAGTTCCTACATAGTACTTAAATTGGATGTAAAAAAACACACGCACAAGTAACATGAAAAACTCATAAACAAACCTTGAATAAATATATACTTTAAAACTAACATCCTTACTTTTAATGAACAAAAGCAACTTTTCTGAGTTTCACACACACATCGGTTGTGCGAATGTATTTTATCTTTAGGTCCTTGTCTGTTGTTGCCTCAATATTGCAATTTCGGCTTTTATTTTCGGCGCATTTTACGTTTCGCCCGAAATCGATAATGCTGTTTCGGGCAAATATTTTTGACGCCAGAAATTCCGACGCGGTCCTAAATATTACCTAATAATCTTTAGTTGGTTGTGCTTAAAATTTTGAGCATGTATCAGTTAGTACAACACAATAGTTTAAACAGATCTTGCTCACAAATTTAAGGCATTTCTACCACCACAGTTCTGTTTCATTATAAAACATTAAGTTAATTTTGATTGAAATGTTGAGTTCTTTAAGTTTAAAGTACTAAGTCCCATATTAGTTAATTTACAAATAGCTATACATTAAAAGTGTGAAAGAGTTTACACAACTAGAGAGTAGAAATGCACAGAAATTGCGGCCGGAATAGCATTATCGGTTATTTGCATCCGGAGCACAAATAGAAAAAAATACAATGCATCAATGACGGTGAAAGTTTAACAGGTAAACAGGATTTTCAGTAAACCATACCTTGTCTAGCAATTTCATCACATCACAGATTTTGCATCTGGCACTTCCTCTCTTACTGCGAAATGAAGTGAAGAGCTGGTCTGTGTAATTTTCCAAATTTCCAATGAAGGCAGACTCCAGATCAATAGCCGTTAATCTCACCTTTGATCTGATCTGTGAAGAAAGAGAAATCAACAAAAATGGAATCTTAAAACTGCTGTTCACATGTTCACCAGTGTTTGGCTACAACGATAATCATGTAAAGCTCTCTGAAATGCACTTAAACAGATACACACCGAAGCATTTGAAAGATTAATCAGTTAGTGGATCCATCTATGAGAAAATATATCATATTTCTAAGCTTTCAAAGTGCTCTGTGAAGAGTGTGCCTGTCATTGATTGATGGATAGGAAAAAAACACAATTGAACGGCAAATTAGAGGGGTTTAGTAATCCGTTTATAATGTGGGAATACTGTCATATTCATAATTTGAACATTTTGAATTAGAATTTTTAAATCAAGACTGACTACAAGAATTGGTTAACCACCAATGGACACATCAACAAAGTCTTAATTCACATATTCAATATATGCATAAAGATTTCTTATATAATATTATAAAAAGGTCTTACAGTGACTTTCAAAGTCAGATGAAATTGTTGTTTCAATTATAGAATGCCTTTCAAATTCAATGCAATAAAAATTAAAATAACCAATACAACAACAAGGAAAAGAACCGTTTTAGATCAACATACCATCAAATCTATGTTTTTCAGTGAATGTTTCGCTCTTTTTTTTTCTAGGCAAAAAAATGTGCCTTAACAAAGTGCTGTAATTGTTATTGTTATGTTTCACGTGTTTAGCTTTATCCTGAAACTTGCCCCTGAAAGTTTTAATGTACAGTGTCGAGTACACTATTGCAAATTTATCACTTTCATAACTTTATTGTGAAGTCCCTCACGACAGCAAAGCGCACACTGCACGAAATCCTCCACAACACAAAATAGTCTGGTCATTTTTACAGGCTGTGATCACATGCGCGGCTAGAAAAATTATAAAATAAAAATAATGTTTCTCGCATTTCGATCTCAAAGAAAGAGTGGATTAAAACAGTGCTTATGTGTGATGTCCAACTCTCTCTCTCTCTCACCCGCGCTCCAAAAGATCCATTGGGTGAAACACCTGAAGCACACTTGAGTGCTCCCGGCCCAAATTTAAGATGGTTGAATGCAAATGTATGACTTTTTAAAGCCTTATTTGAGCGTTTTTAAATATGAAATCCTGAAAACCCTTTAATTTGCACGTAGCAATTCATTTCTGAGCGATACAAGAACTCAATTTCTCTTACATGTGCACTCGTCAGCAGATTTTCTGAGAACATGTCATGCTACAACCTGAAAAGAAAAATTAGGCCGCTGTGACCTCTTTAAATTGTAATTATGAGATTCGCCGAGACCTAGCTACGGGGTGCTGGCACTGTTTTAGGTCAGTTTCTGGTAAAAGCTCTTGCACAAATGCATGCAAATGTGTTCCTAATCCCTGGAGACTTCATCATCATCATCATCATCATCATCATCTCCTGCCAGATATTAGGTGTTGTTCTCCTGGCCTCTTGCTGGTTACTCTATGTTCTTGTGTGTGCAAGACACTTTTTTGGAAGTCATGCAGTGTGTGTTGGTAAATGGAGAAGATGTTTGCGTATGATTGCGTAGTTGTCTCTTGTAACGCTCAGTTTTTTCAGCTTTAATTCAGACTCTTTAGGATCTAAATATTTGATGGTGTAAAAGCCAGGCGTTTGAGACTGCAGCATGTGTGTCGGGGTGAACGTGTGTGACTCCATCAGTAATCTCCCAGCTCTCTCTGATTGGAAAATCCTGTTGGGTTAAGAACTGCTCAGTGGATCCGAGTTCGACTGAGTGTGTCTGTGCATCTGCAGATTGTCTCTATGTTTGTAATGCTTTAAAATGCACATAATAATGTTAGTTTTTTGAGCTATGTGGTTAAAGGGGGAGGAAAGGGAAGTGTGCATCATTTTAGCTGATTTCCGGTGTCTGCTTGAAAGATGGAAACCACTGCTATGTTGGTGCTAGAGTCTTTTGGGTGAAATAATGAGGGAGAGTGAAACACAGCCACTCAAGCAGCGTTCATCAGTAGGTTTTCATTTAGTTTTGTCATAGTATTTTGATGAAAATTACATTTTAGTTATATGTTTTGTTTTAGTTGTTGAACATAGTCATCAATTTTAGTCGACTAAAACTACAAGCGATTTAGTCAGCAAGAGAATTTAAGTGTAATACTACACTTTTAATTATTTTGGACATGCTTTGAAGCAAAATTTACGAAAGAACTTTTTAAAGGCATCATGACATTGTTTTATTTTTAATAATATGCAGTTCACATTGGTCTAATTGTATAGGAAGTGCGATTCTTTTACCCTTGTAATAGGGGTGTAACGGGGATGTATTGAACCGTTTCGGTGCGGCCTGTTCGGTTCGGTACACTTGCGTACCGTTTCGGTATATCTTTTTAATTAAATAATATAAATTTAGTATTAGCGCTATATTAAGCGCAGCGGAACAATGTTCTTAGGCGAGTTTTCGCACGGACGCTATTGAGTGACGCACAGTAAAGCTGCACGAGTAGATGTGAGTAGGGCTGAAACGATTAGTCGACATTATCGACAACGTCGACAATAAAAAATTTTTTGTTTTGTTGTCCAGTAGTCGTTTGATGTCATGTGACCTAATGTAAGGGTCACGTGTCGCGATTTGAGCGCTAGAGTGTGATGTAGCTAGGGGTGGGCGATATCTCGATATTTAAAATATATCGAGATATTTTTTAAACTCGATATATGGCATATCGTATATATCGATATAATGTCTTATTTTTAATTTTCGCCACTTTGCTTGTGTGCCTTCTCTGTGCTGTGCTCGTCCGCGCCTCCTTGCTTTTGTTCCCCCTCCCCTTGCCTGTCGTCTCAATCAACATGGCGGCACCCGCGACCAGCCCGGAGGCTACTTGTTGCAAAAAAAGAACAGCTGGCTCCATTATATGGAAATACTTTGGTTTTAAGTCGTCAGACGAACAACAGACAGATGTCTACTGCCGTGAATGCCGTGAAAGTTGCTGCCAACCAAAGCTCAACTAATCTCCACAATTCTATAACGCGGAGTGTAGAATATGAAAGACAGAGCGGAGAGCGCAAGGTGGTGTAGCGTCACAGAGTTCATGGCATTTCACATAGCGGTGGACATGGCACCCATATCCGTCGTTGAACAACGTGGCTTTAAACGTATGCTAAAAACACTTGATCCCAGTCAGATACAGTTTACCGAGTCGGCATTACTTTTCGAGACAGGAACTCCTGCGACTGTACACTACAGAGAGAGCGCGGCTTGCTGCTGAATTGGAAAAGGTTACTTACATTCTTACAAGAGAGGTCCTGCAAAGATGTGCTTGAGTTGAGTTGTTTTATTTTTGAATGAAAAGAAGGCAATGTGTATTATTTTACAGTTAAATTATTATTTATGTTATCAGGGATTTTGTTTATATCCTAAATGTTACAGGAGCACTTTGTCCCTATGCACTGCCTGTTTTTTAGTTGTTTTATTTTTGAATGAAAAGGCAATATGTATTTCTTTATTGTTTTATAATATGTATACAAGGATTTCTGAAAGAAAATTTGCAGAAGCACCTCTGAGCGTCAATAAAAAACGACTTTGAAATTTGTATTTTTTTTTTTTTTGGGGGGGGGGGGTTAAATCCTGTCGATATCGAGATATATCGTATATCGAAATATAGCAAAATATATTGAGATATATTTTTTGCTTCATATCGCCCAGCCCTAGATGTAGCCGTCCCGAATGCTACTGCAGTAGAATGAAACTCAGCGCGAATTATGATGGAGATCAAACGAATCTGAACGAGTAAGGTGTGGGAAAGTTTTTCTAAACTTAACCAAAAATGCTGTTGTGTGCAATGCATGCAAGGCGCAACTTGCTTTTCACGGGAGCACAACGTGCATGTTTGAGCATGAGGAAGCATCCCGGTGTTGTGCCATTTTTCGACTCTCCTCTGCGTGAACGCGCATTCAATCATGTGATTACACTAAACCAATGAGAGTTCAAATAAAATGTTTACTCGTGAAGACGTTTTGATTTTTATTTTGCTTATATGCCGCGTAGATGTCAAATTTACTTGTAACACATTGTTCAACTATAAATATTGTTTAAAAAGTTTAAAAGAATGCAATCGCCTAAAGCAAGTTGCTTACAGCAGTGAATATTGTAATACCGGTAATTTATGAATGTACAGCATTACACAAACTTTAGATGTTTATATTTTATTTGCGTATTCATTAGAATAATTAACATTTAACGTAAAAAGAAGGATAAACAAAGTAAAAAATCGTTGATATAAAATAAAAAGCTATATAGATCCATTCACATTATGGGAAAAAAAACTTGTCCCACAATGGGGAAAGTTCATTTTAACAGCTTTAAGAGTCAAAAATAGAAATAAAATGAAGACAACACACCAAAGCATTTCTTTCTCACACCATTCATTATCTTATGCTGATTCTAAACTTATCTTTATTTGTTTCTTACATTTTGAAATGCTGCCAGATTTTTTAAGAATTATTATATTATCACCCTCCAAATATCTAGTTTCATAACTGTGTATTTCCCTGGGATATTACTTTTGATGAACTAAAACGAGTGGTAAACCAACAATTATTAATGCTGCTGTCAAGATATGTTCACATTCAACTTTCTTTTTGTCTGTAATGCAGCTGATTATTTATTATTTTCTATTGAATTAGAACAAAACATGTAAACAATGCTTAGAGAGCATTTGTGTGTAATTTGAGTGTAACAGAATCAGAAAACTTAAAGAGAATGACATGTTTAGATCAAAGTTCATTAAAACAACTATTTCAAAAGTTGAAGTGATTTTCTTATTTTATTTATTAGTTAGAATATTTGTAACTCTTTATTTTAACTAGTTGAAAAAACAGAATAATCGCTCAAATGCTACTGATTAATCATTGAAATAATCGATGACTAATCGATTAATCGGTCTAATAATCGATAGATTAATCGATTACCAAAATAATCGTTTGTTGCAGCCCTAGCTGTGAGAAATGGCAACAGCGAAAGAGAAGCCAGAGCTTGAAGACCCTCCCACCTCACTACGGTCTCCTGTTTGGGAACACTTTGGCTTCTCTGTTAAAATACATAACGGGGATAGACGAGTGGATAAATGTAAAGTTGTATGCCGACATTGTTCCACGGAGATCGGGCAGGCAACACATCTAACATTTTCTACTGCTGGAGATATTGTAACCAGATCTATGCTCTCTTCAGAAAATGTGGATGGGTTCATCTTTTTAGCCTAAAACTTGAATAGTTAGTTTTGTTTCTATACAAGCTGAAGCTGTTGCTAGTGTTAAAAGTTTTCAGGTCCTAGTTGCAGTATTTCATTTTTTATTAAAAAAAATGTGTATTTCTTTAAAAAGAGTGCAATTTATTTAAAATATCACTCAAATGTGTCACTTTTATTTATTTTATGCAAGAATTCTATTGTGTATTGGCAGCATTTCAAAATAAAGATTTTGTAAGTTCTTATTGTTTTGTACCAAAAATTAACCGAACCGAACTCTCCAAGACACTGTTTAGCGTACCGTTACACCCCTACCTTTTAATTAAAATCACATTCAATCGCTTCATTTTCTAGCTTGGGCTTATTCCAGAAATGGGCTGAAATTTTCATTCGGAAAACTACTCCCTTCATGACATGTTTGCAAAGTTACTGTCTGACGGTCGACGCAAATGTGAGGCAGATCAATTACGAGCAACTTCAATACCGAGCGTCTTATTAAAGTGACGTTTGGAGGAACCTCAATGAGCCAGAACCTGATCCCAAATCAGATGCAAACGCATCTTCACCACATGGGCATCCGTGGCTTTAATCCTAAACATTTTCTCATCAGCCCCGGATGATTCAACTGCAGAAGAATTAATAAATGAACTGTAGATTAACGAGCCATTAAAGAAATGACTGCATTACTCCAAGACCAATCAGAGAGAAGGATATTGTGGAGCGTCTGTTTTTATTGGCTGATCTGAACAGATGTGTTTGCACTGTGCTTTGAGAGAGAAACTATGGATATTAGATATTAGAAGCCTTGATAGAGGCTTGTGTTTCCACGGAGCTGCCGGCAAATACAAGTAAATGAATAATTGAAATGATTTTTTGTTAAACGAGTTGTGACCGTGTTCAGTGGTGAAAAATCAATGTCTGGTACATTCCATTGAGCGCTTGATAAGTTGGCCCGCAGCAATAATTTAACCAATTGTACTAAACAGAATGAAATTATACATGATGTTGAGCCTTTATTGTGCTCCCACTGTTAACAATGATCACCAGAGACAGTAAGTTAAGAAGGATTAGTCTGTTCTACACTGCTCTTTGAAGAGCAAAACTTTCAGTCTGCGAAATACACATGAAGGAAATGAGAAGTGGTTAATACCCGCCTGCTTTTACGCAAAGCCCGCCTCCTTCTATCTCATTAGGTCATGGTTGTGACTTGAAATCTGATTAGACAAAAACAGTTACCTTAAGCTGTGCAGCCAAGAGCAACACTCTGAAGATAATAGAGTGCTGGGAGTGAATTAATGCCATTTCATGGAATGCATTTCATAATTTACATTGTTAACGTTACTCCGTGTTTCTGATTGTGTTCATTAGAGAAAGCCTTGCTGGCCCTGACGGGCTTTCACTGGATTAATGACATAAGCAGTGACCTAAAGTCCTCCTTTAGTGGACTTTGGCACTTAACTGGTTTTGAGCATTGTGTAATTCTCCGGGTCATCCAATCAGTGTCCAAATCCAGTTCTGCACATTTTTGTGCGTATAATGTGCTAATACTATTTAGTTTTTTCCTGAATATTTAATTGTGATGTTTACAGACTTTGCAGATTTAGTTGCATTGCATATAATGCACTCTTCTGCTGTTTGTGTAACCAACAACTATTGATCTATTTCATGCAGAACTGGGGTGTGTGGAATCTGTCCTATGGTTTTTGTTGAGCAGTATCAGATACTTGAGCTCTTTTTTTTTTAAATGTGCATAAACAAACAAAAAAGCCGGACACCATTGCAGGAGGTGTTTAACGGGAACAAGAACCTCGAGCTCTCCTCTGAAGTGAGAGGCTGACTGTGTTTCAGGTCTGTTCGCTTCAGCACCAGAGTTTTCCCTCCATTCTCTGATTCATGGCACTCGTTTAGTAACTGAGAGAGCGAGATCTGGCTGCTGTGATGGCACGGTCAATGTCATGACTGCATCTGTGGCGATATGGTCAATAGCTGGATCAAATGAGGACAGAAAATGTTGCTCGTCTTGTTTATTTGCTTGATCTCTCATTGAGCTCTTCTTCAATCTGGTTTTAGAACTGAGCGCGCTAACTCACCGGTAATCAAATTGTGACTTTCTTCTTCTATTCACTTTTACTCAACCAGAAACAGGATTTATTGAGATTAATGATTTATTTTATCCCATCCTCACATGGGAAGCAGAAGCACACCCTTGTACATATTCAAGATGTTCCTTTTTGTTAAATATATCAAAAATGAAACAAACACAGAGATATTAGAGAAGTGAAATGAAGTTTTTATGATTTAGGGAAAATATGCAAGAATTATTTAAACAAAATTAGGCATGTGCCTAAATACAGGCACCCTTGTTAAGCTCTGAGGTCTAAGCTCTTCGTTTCAACTGTGAGGAACATTATGAGGATTTGGAAGATCAGAAGCACCGTTCTAGTTAATATCTGAAGTGGCAGACCAAGAAAATCTCAGATAAATAGAAGCGCAGTATGATGAGAACGGTCACAGACAACCCACAGACCGACATCATCATCTTGCAGCCCATGGCATCAAATACTCTTTACACGAGGGGATGTGACCTGACTAAACTGGAGATGTTTTGTAAAGAAGATTGGTGCAAAATACCTTCTGCCAGAATCCAGACTCTTAATTGGAAGCAGTAGAAAGAGTTTAGATTGTGTTTATTTCAGCAAAAGGAAGATTTTTTTTATTATTATTATTATTATTATTATATATTTTTTTTAATGGTGCCTAAATTTATACCCGTGCAGAATTTTGATTAAATAATTCTTGCACGCTTTCCAGAGATCATCTAAACTTTATTTCACTTCTTGGATATCACTGTGTTTGTCTCCTGTATGACATATTTAACTGAAAGTTCTTATGCAGTCAAGCAATGAAGGAAAATCATGAAAATGTACAGCGGTGCTCAAACCAAACTGTGATCAACTCCAAATCCCACAAGTACTTAATTTTTCCATTGCAGTTTACTTTCATTGTTTCTTGAAGATATACAGCTAGCTAGTTTGTTTGCTTAACATTGAGCTTCTAGACCAAAGGTTGATTTGACTTGTTAAAAACATTACTTTTTATATGACTTGTTAATTTTTTGCAAAACCCACCAGACCTGGTTGAATTTAAATAAGTTAACTAAGAATCAAAGTGGCCTATCGGTCCAAAACATCACGCAGTGGCATGTTGCATATGAAAAGAAACACACAGAGCACAGCTCAAGGCTTTTTCATATCTGCTGGTTGAAAATAGACTCCGTAAATAATTAATTCGATCCATTCAACACATCACTAGCTGCTGACTCGAGATGACTTCAGCACAGGTGGGAGAGGGGACACGGTAAACTCATCTCTTTTCACTTTTGTCATATGTTTATCGAATGTTTGTGAAGTTCAGCTGCAGAAATCTGGGCTAGCGTTCCCCTCGGGCTCTGTTTCCCTGCTTGCGTAGCGAGTGAAGTCATGCTGCTCTACACACACACAAAAAAAAACTAGTTTGACTAATCACGCCTTTAAATATTGCCCATCAACCCTCTCTTTCTGCTGAGACAGGACTCCAAGCAATC
The DNA here is from genome assembly GCA_007224835.1 of Danionella cerebrum. Classification (NCBI taxonomy): domain Eukaryota; kingdom Metazoa; phylum Chordata; class Actinopteri; order Cypriniformes; family Danionidae; genus Danionella; species Danionella cerebrum. The sequence goes on along the minus strand of SRMA01027066.1, from coordinate 112,948 downwards.
CGGCGCCTTTTCTATTTTCATATGCACTAGTCGCCGAGTTACGAAATTCCTCTGGAATGAATGTTTGATTAGATTGTGCGGTGTTTCCAATCCCTGTTTCCCCTCCTCAGACCTCAAGACACCCGGTTCTTGACCAGCTTTAGCCACAAACATGCTCTCTGACTACATTTCCTTACCCACGATCCTCTTCAGCTCTTCAGCTCAGATGACTGGCAGCCGCCTCATTTTGCTGCGGCCCACTGCCTTTGACCTATATTACATTAGGAGAATTAATCTCTCTCTCTCTCTCTCTCTCTCTCTCTCTCTCTCGTCTCATCTGTTTGGGTTTGCATGGTTGTGGTATGCAGATGCTTCTCGTGATCTTTTTTTTTTTTTTTTTACCATGAGTCTAAAAGTCAGTTTTGGCACCATTTCATGATGTTTGGTGATGGCTTTTTAATGAGAAAAAAAGCGCAGATTTGGGTTTGTCTTTCATTCTGACCCGGAATTGTTAAAATCGGTTGTCGATCCACCTCATCTGGGAATTCCAAACTGGTTCATTGGAAAGCTGTTGGGGTAATGAAAACTGAAACGCTTTTAGTTAATCTGCTTCTGTCACGTTGAGACCTGGTGCACTTCTCCGTCCCTGAGCTTGTTTTATCAGTTTGAAATGTTGGGACATTCCAAAGTGTTTCTCTTTGGGCTGCACAAACGGTTATTAATAATTTTTTTTTGTATTAATCGGATAAAGAATTTAATAACGAACACAATATTTTAGGGCTTGAGCATTGAAGGTGTGTAGGACCTTATTGTATTTGCTCAGAATATTTGTTTTGTAGCTTTCAGTGCGGTTTTGAGGGTCTAAACGTGCTCAAAATCATAGAATTTCGTACATTCGTCAGAACTGATGAAAATGGTCATCTGATGGTGGGTGAAAACTGGGTGTGGTGCAATGGCTCTATAGTGCCACCTTATGCATTTCAGCTAATCATAAAAGTTTTGCACACTTGTAGGGTTACAAGACTGGTTCACGTTTCCAAAATTGAAAGGAAGTCGGTTATTTTGCAAAAACCTCTATAAATGACCACGTTTGCTGTTGTTGTACAAAGTACCTAGAGATTTTATCTTTCCATCTCCAAACTCCATCAGTCTTGTACAACTCAATGTCTGATCAGTTGAACTATGCCGACAGTCCGTCTCTGACCACAGTGTACACTCCAAGTGGCCACAGATACGTTTTGATGTGAGACAAAAAAAATATAACTTTTGGACAAAACGATTACAGAAAATATTTGAACTCCCGGGGGTCATTTGCCTGTATTGTTCAGTAATTTTGACCATTCTCACTTGGATACTTCTCCTAAATACAGATTGGCCGGAGGTGTGAGAGCCCTTTGAACGCTGCTTGCAGCTTTAATTTACTCAATATATTTGACATATTTTAGAAATCAGCGGAAATACACACCAAGTTCTTCCTCACAAATTGTAATTTAGTGAGTTACTTTAACTCGAGTGCATTTCTAGTTCTGTATCTGTACTTTTACTGCACTACTTTTCTTTAAGCTGCCTTAACTACTTTTTTTCTGCATCCATCCCGTCCAATCAAATTACATGTAAAGAAACGATCCTCCCAAAATGAGATTTACAGAATGTAATACCATAAATGCCATCACTAGAAATGGAAATTATTTTGCAAGTACAGCTTGTTTATTTTCTTTTATTTAAATCGTCTGAAAATAGTTGAATGTTTAATTATATAAGCAGTTATTCTTTCTTCTTTTTGTCTTTCCACTGTTTTGCGCTCTCTGTCACTCATTCTCTCTCGTTCTCTATTTTTCGCTATTGTGTCTCTTTTTTTCCCTCTATCTTTCTTTCTTTTTTTTGCTCTATTTTTCTCTTTCTTTACTTTTGCTCTATATTTCATTCTCCCATTTATTTATCTTTTATTCTCTCACTTTCAGTCTTTTAATTTCTTTTTAAACTTTAATTTTAGTTTCTCTTTCTCTCTCTCTCTCCTTTCTTTTTCTCACCTCTCTTTTACCTCCAGCTTGCTCTCACTCTCTTTTCTCTCATTTGTCTCTTTTCATGTTCTCCTTTTTTCTCTCTCACTACTCTGTCTCTTATCCTTGTGCTCTGTTTTTTTCTTCTCTTTCTATATCCTCTTCACTATTTCTATTTTTCTTAGAAACACCCTTAAAAATGGCTCTGATGTGATACTCATTACTCTTTTAGAAGAGCTACTTTTTACTCGTACTTTGAGTCGTATTTAGAAAAGATACTTTTACTCCTCTTTCTTTTCTTTTTTTGGGAAGTAATGGTACTATTTCTTGAGTTCGATATTTCAATACTCTTTACAACACTGGTAGAAATACATTTGCCAGAAAACGAATGTGAACCCTTTGGGATTACGTGATGTTTTGCATGAATAGGTCAAAAAATGTGCTTGAAACTTCAGTCACAACAAGTTTTTATTAAACGTAAGTATGTGAACCCATCTTTGAATGAATTATTCAAGGAGTGAGCAGACCAGTGGGATAAAACTGGATGGGTTGCTGAAAAGCGCTCTCAGAAGTTTCTTTCTAATTTTAAGCACAGCAACAAGACACACTGTAGTTACGCTGTATTAACAAGGTCTCTCACAGACAAATATTTCAAAATGGTGTTTCATGAAGTTGACATTCCCTTAATATGTTTGGAACAAGCTCTGCAGGTGTATGCAAGTTGCTGCTGTTTTGAAGTGGTCTGACCATATATTGATTTTTTTTTTTTCCCATTCAGCGCATTTTGTTCTTGAATGAATATAAATTATTAACACTGTCTTTTCTAAATTTTCTACATGTATTTGGATTTTTAGTGCATGATTCTTGACAATGTTAGATTTTTCTCCTTTAATCTACGTTTTATTTGGCAGTTGTTATTTTTCTACGATTCTAATGAACATATAGAGTACTTCTAATTAAGAGATTTGAGAGCTTTTTGTCTGGTTAGTCAAGCATAACATGCTTAATTTTCTCTGGCATGTTGCTCGAATTATTATCTTATCTCTCAAGGCATGGAGCAGTGACCCGGGGGCCCAAACTACAGCTGTAAACACACTCACAGATGTCAGTTGAACTAGACTGTACCTCTACAGAGATAACACAAACTTACAGTTGCACCATTATTCGTGCGGATGCGCCTGCTGTCCACAAACAGATAATTACTCCACATCATAAACACTGAACTGGGTAAATTTAAAATGAAATATAAATAAAATAATCTTTTATTTTTATGTAATGATAATAATAACAGTTATCAGTCAGTGAAAGACGTCTGATGCTGGGTAATTAGACTCATATCAGAGAGACTGGTTTCATTGGGAGCGACATGTTTTTTTAGTTTTTTTTTTTTTTAATTCCCATAATTAATACAATCGTTTGGAATCTTACAGAGATCACCTCCGCGAGTAGGTCTCGGACCGCTTTTCTGGCCACTTTTGATCTGATTTTTAGTTCGGTTGTTTTGAAAGGGAACGCAACCTCTAGTTTGATAGAATTCAATTAAACAAGCGCTCAGATTTTCACGAAATTTTATCCAAGTCAACTGCTTACTTTCTCGACTAAAGTAATGGAAAGTCGTTAATTAACAAATTCAATGCAACACTCTCTTAAATGGTTCTAAGGCTTTAACTCTGCAACACTCTAACGCATTGACACCAAACTTGGTATATGGCGTAACAACCATGATCTGAGATTGTATGCACAGTTTCAGCACAGTGCCCCCTACTGGTCTGGAAATGTGAAAAAAAATCATATTTAAACTTTTTCCTCGTATGCTGTTTTTGTCAAGATCCTAAGCCTCAACTTGTTCGAGCTGGTTCGAACCATTTTTACCATTTAGAACTGTTTAGTCATGTATATCTTTCACCATGCTCTGAAGGGTCGATGCCATCTTGTAATCAAAATAAACAAAGAATTTACCAAAAATGCTAAGAACTTTTAATAGCTTCAGCTTATCACCAAAAACCCAGTGCTGGCCTTTTTCCCAATATAGATTTTTTAAAAATAATTTTACCATAGTTGACTGAGCTTCTTCTGTGAAAGCCTATCTTTTCAAACTCCTCCTAGAACTAATTTTAATCAGATGATGGCTCAAAGTTGTGGAATTTGTGTCAATTTAAGTTATGGACTTATAGCTTTGCAGTTGAATTTATGTATGCATCTAAAAGGAAGATTAAGAGTAAACAAATGAGATTCATTTGGGCTTTAGTGAATGACAGAGTCTCGACCCAAACTGACATCTGTTGCATCGTTTAAAGACCTCCCTGCCTTTCTGCCTCCCTCACTTCCTGTAGATGTTTCTCGAAGCATTCCAGTACGCTGCTTGAAGAAGCGTGTTCCTTCATTCGTTGATTTGAGAACGTTCTTTAAATAGATTGCTTTCTGTGTTTGGAGATGCAAGCGATCAGACTGAATTAAAGCAGTCAGGCAGGAGAAGGCAGCTTTTTCTACTCCCGGCCTGCTCCAGATCTCTTGCTTGTTCTCCCATGGCCCTCTCTCTCTCCCTCTCTCTCTCTCTCTTCCTTTATCTCTTGTTCACCCCCCAACCCACTCCACCACCCTTGGTCAGCCGCGAGCAACACTGTCTGCTGAGTCACACAAACAGATGACAAGAGAAAGAGAGAGAGAGAGAGAGAGAGAGAGAGAGAGAGAAGATGTGAACATGGGGGCTGCCCTGGGAAATGTAGAGGAGGTTGTTTTTGACCTCTTTCTCTCCTTTTTTGTCTCCTCTTCATCTTTCCCTCTCTGTTCCCTTCCCATCGTTGGGTCTTAGTAAATTGTATTTCATAGTCAGTAAATAGTTTACACTTCCAAGTTTAATTTGTATTTTGTTGGTAGGGTCCAATGAGGAGGAGTATGAAGATCTGTTTTTTGGGATTTGTTAGTTTTCCTTTTAAAATCTCCGTGTGCGTGTCTGTGACCCTGTTCCATGTTCCCTCATACAGTGCAACTGCAGGGTCATGTTCATTTCAGCCTGAGTTACTGTATGCCACTTTTATTCATCTGCGGTGATGAGTGAATGACACTGATGTGGTGATAGCTGCACAACTCGTGCTTTTTTGCTGATTAAAGGCTTGGACTCGAGAACTGATCTGAGACCTGCTTACAACTCCTATCAAAGACATGAGTCCCCTGATGCACATCCATCTGAATAATGAATAAAACATCTCTCCATCATCTGCCCTACACGCTGGCGCTACATGTGGAGTCACGACTTTTGGCTGTTCTTGAGCTGCTGTTTTGGTTGTTAACCCAGTCGACACGTGCGTCACACAGTTTTTAAAGCACATTTCTACAAATACAAGTACATATTAAAATACAAGAAAACATTTTAAATATGCTCTGATGGACTTGGTTCTATGGCAGCTCATGAAGACATAGACAGCTCATCTTTGCGCTTTTCCTCCATTTTGCGCAATCACATGAGGGGTGTCCCAATTCTTTTTTTCTTTTGCTTTTTACTAAAGGGGAATAGCTAAGTTCAAAGGGGTGTGTTGCTCTCCATTCCAAGAGAATTGCCGAACCACACTTCAAAGCAGAAGGGTAAAATGGCCGCCAACCCATCCAAAGAGACGCACAAGTTTCGTTTTAAGATACGTTTCATCTCCCACGTCCATATATGGTCTTTTAAATCACAAAGATTTACTTTGATGTTAAAAACTAGCAAGAATGTTATATTTGCTAGTCCAGAACCATTTGGCTGATGTATATGGCTTCGCAGATAGATAGGCTTATACTTCCGGCCTAGGGGTAAGTGAGAGAAATGGTCACTTGTGTTTATATTGATCCATCAACATGTTTATGCAATCTCAATTTTTATTGCATCGCCTTGTGTTTCTGCTTTTGAACTTTGCGTACGCATGAGAATGGATGGGGCATGTGTGAAATAACTCCACCCTTGTTTGCACTGATTTGATTTACCCTATTATCATCCATACGGAATGTGGGAGGCCTCTGGTCTGAGAGTGCTGGCCATATGTGGTCGCTATGGTCTAGAGTGCTGCTCACCCACGTCAAACAAATGTTTTATTCAGAGGTCTGATGCACCGCACACATGCACATGCGCGCACACTGTCAGCTATAAATTAGTAATGGCGATAGCTTTCCTCGGGGACCTGACGGCGATATATTGGAAAAGTCAGTTTAATGAACTCCCCCACACATACCCATGCAGACTCTCTCTCTCTCTCATGGTCTCAGCACTTTGCTAATCTCGCTAACCCGCTCCACTAATCTCTTTCTGAATTGCAGTTATTCCTACCGATGTTTTCATGCACTTTCACCATTGAACTCTTACAACCTGTTGGTTCGACGTTGCATCATCTTAGTTTCCCTGCTCCCTTCAGTCTTATCCTGAAGCGGGACTCCAGCTCAGAATCTTATTGGATCAAGCTCTGGATCTCAGCCAATGAGGGTCAGGGAGTAAACTGCAGAATATGAATTTGAAGAGAAGGTGGCAACCTGATGCTTGAGTTGGGAATCGACTGAAGCAGAAAGAAGCAAGACAGACAGACATGATGCAACCAGAAGACATTGTTCAGTCTGCTGGTGGTTGAGCAGGTCAACCGTGAGCTTTTGGCACTGGATAAATGTCATGGCTGTTTGGGGTTCAGTGAAACCATTACCTACAATACTGGTGGTTGCATTCAAAATAGTATTGTTTACTACAGGAACATTTTTTGTGTGAATTGTGTGTTGAGCTAAGCAGTCAAAATCATGTGACTGTCTAGATTAGTGGCTTAGTCACTGCAGTGATGGGAGAATTTGGGTGGATTTTAGGTGGCTGTGAACATTTGGTCCAGAACAGAGGCAGCAACTGATGCATTGCATCATTTCTCTGCTATTTTGGGGCCGGTTCCCACCACCGAACACTCTGGTCCAGACTAGTTGAAACAAACCAAAATGGAACTGTGCCACAACATCCGCATATTGGCATTTAAAATTCTTGTGATCAAAGCTTAGGTTAAAACAAAAGCTCTGTTAAACCCTAGCATTCAATCATTGTGGAGGAAGTTGGGACGAACGCCACACAAGAGTTGCTAAATGGCGAATCGGCCGAACAAATGGGCAAAAGTCACTGGCATGCTTTTAGCCCAAAGCATGCCTTGCTAATTAAGCTTGGATCACATGACTGCTAAAAATATGTATTTTGGGGAGCGTGGGCAAATATTGCGACGTGTGAGATTTGTGCAAAGATGCGACGTGTGAGATTTGTGCAAAAACATGTCTGCTCACTAGTAATGACTAAATGAAAAATGACCTGTTGCGATCAGACGTTGCTTCATTTCCTAGCTATTTCTGACACATAATCCAAAGTATAAAAACTAATCCTAAAAGTAATAAATACAAAATTAAGTCAAAACTAAGTATTTAAAACAAAAAAAAAACTACCCAAAATTGTGTTCAAACTTGGACTCTTAACACCCATGGCTTATTTGAGCCAGATCGTATTTGCTCAGTTATAACAACTTCCAATACCACCTTGTCCACACACAATAAAAATGTAAACTGGTCCGTGGGAAACACAACTAATAAATATCTACATAAATTCAATGCTCCAATCCAGAGGAGGAAACACCACACCGGGTGTTTTACTCCCCTGGAGATAACAAAACTGTCCAACTCAGCGTAGCATCTACTCTCCCATGAGATGGCTTTTGAGCAGGAGAGGACATGGTAGAGAAGAAAAAAAAAACAACTTCCTGTTTATAGCGTTTTCGATGGTCGCTGTGTGCACCTGTTCGCAATTTAACATCTCTGATGCTTTAATGTAAAACACATGGAGTTTGGAGGTGAACGAATGAAATTTCTTGGAGGTGCTTGTTACAATACAAGGCCCGGGACTTTACTAAGTATTACTTCTATTATAACTTACTTCCTGTCAGTTTTGGAAGCACATTTCAATTGACTTTTTTTGTTAGATCTTGGTCCCTTACACACAAATTTCATACCTGTCCTTCAAACTTGGTCTGAAATAGCAGTATAATAGTTCAGAAAATGGGATATGCCAAACACGCATGCCAAGTTTGAGCCAGATCAGCACGTGGTACGGCTGTGTTATTACAACTTCCTATTTACGGCGACGACCGCCTTTCGACTTTGGACGACCGCCGTGCACACATAGTTTATCGAAGCCACAAAAGCTTTTAAATTTAACATCCCAAATGCCTTAAGGTCAAAGAGATGGAGTTTGGAGGTGACAATAACAAAAAAATCCCTAGAAGGAGAACAAAAGCAAGTGGTCATTTTTTGGCTGACTTCATGGCGCTTTTGGAAACACAATCCATATTACATATATTTAGGTCTTGGTGTCAAACACGTGTGCCGAATTTTGCCACACCAACTTTTCGAACCCCAACTGGATGTCAATTTTCACCAGTGTGAAATTTGGTGACGTCAAAAATGCGCTGGTAGCTGTGAAACAATAATGCCCTGAACCATTACAGTAGGGTTCTATGCATTTTCTGTGCTTTAGCCCTAAATATTAGTATTTGTCTTTTATAGCAAGGTGAAAAATCCTGCAATAATAAAAATAATGAATCGTATGATAACAATAAGTGAGTGCTGTCCAGCATTTACATAATAATAAAACCGTCCTTTAAAATAAAATGCAGGCTTCTCCAATTTTCTTCAAAGGTTGATTAAATAAATAATCCTCGGCGTATGGGGTTACAAGGTATTTGTTCTTTACGCTAGATGGATTTAAATGCACTTTGTCCACTCAGATTGTATGTTGACAATGATTTATAAAAAAATAAACTCATGGGTTAAACCGTAACCGGAGTGCAGCTGGATTTATTGTTGAATTATTGGGAAATAGAAGCGCAGTGTTGCTGGTAGATGACTGTGTGTATTCTCCACTTAGCGAATTGTGAAAGTTCGTGTCCTTTTGCAGTTTAAATCTTTGCCTCCATAAGACAATAAATGCTCTGGAACAAATGGGTTTTGTGACTCCATTGAGGATCTTTAGCTAAATGACTGTGAACTCTGGTTCACCTTTATGCTTTGTTAAATCGCAACAAGAAGCAGCTTTTCAGATGCGTGATGATCCAGGAAGTGTGAAAAGAGGAAATGTAGCTTGGGGCATGAAGTCAAACTCTTGGTCAGTGTCTCACAGAATTGAATCATGGCGGAGACTGTGGTTTAGGCTCTAGTGCTTCTTTCCATGGCTTAGTGTGTTTCTTTTGTCATGGTACTGGGGGCCAGTCTTATAATAAGAGCTACCACTGTAACAAAAGAAGGATTTACTGATGTTCATTTGAGAAAAGCAAAGCTTTTTCCACACTCTGCTTGGTTCGCATGAACTGAACCTGATTTCAATTTAATGTCCACTCTCTTAACACGCTTGAGGAACACTGAGGAAAAGAGGGCACTATAAATGGAACCTAATGCAACTTTAATTTGACAGAAGATTAGAAATGACTATTTATATGGATGCTTCGTAACATATTGAGTGTTTTTTTTTCCTATGTAATTCAGTCGTCCCTAACCACCGGGTCTTGAGGCATTTCAAGGGTTTTATATTATTCATATCTGTGTGTGGTTCAATAAAAAGTTGGAGACCACTGTTATCATGTAATAAAATGTTACAGTTTGTGTTTTATTTATTTATGATAAATAGATCTATTCCTTTCTTAATTTTTAAGTACTTTGTTCTATTTTTACCACTGGTCTATACCAGGGGTATTCAGTTGAAAGTTACCGAAGTCCAGATATTAACATTTCCAAGTATCCAGCTTGTATGTAAAGGCATCCTTTATAAATTCACATTATTTTGGTAACAGAAAAGTTAGAAAACACCAAATTAAAAGTGCAAATGCTGCAGGAAAACCTTTGTTTCTATTAAATTAGAGGTCTCAGATTAGAAGAATGGAAAGTCTACATAAAAAGTGTCTCTTTTTAGGAATTTTTAAAAGTTAAACTCTTCAGGAAAAAAAAAATGCCGTCTCATGTTGACACTACACAAGGATTTGTTTTTCTCACAAGTTTCATCTTTTTGTTTCCTTTTGTTTCTTGGCAGCGTTTAAGCATCTAAGACAGGGGTGCTCATTACGTCGATCGCGATCAACCAGTCGACCGCGGAGGTGCTACCGGTCGATCGCGGCGTGAAATTGAAACAATATCAGCCGATCATCAAGTTTTGCAGATTCACAGATTCGGTTTTCTCTGCTCAATAGCTCGAGATGTTCTTAGTAAACAAATAATACCTATTTTTAATCTGTGTTATGTAGCGGACAAACTACAAAATGTTTTTTATCAAAACAACTTTCTCTCTGCATTCGCAGAAACACATTACCGTCTATGAGCAACCCGCTGACATGGAATCGCTTAGGGACCGTCTGCAAATGACCAGATCCAAAATATGTTTTACCCAGAATATGCTTCATAACTTCATTCTAAATTAATCTATTACAACCAAAATCAAGCAACACACCACTCCTCACCTGCATATTGTACTGCACGACTCAGATTCAATAAATATTGAAATATTTATTAGAGCATCATTTTTATTCTTGATTATTTGGATCAAAACTCCCATAAAAATTTAACTGTTCTAATGATTCAATTCAGTGCAAGTCATCAAATTAAACTCAAGTTATTACAAAAAATGTAAATAATTAATTATTATGTGTGTTTTGTCAATTCTCAATAAAGTTGAAAATTTGTTTGTTGATGATGTTTTACATTTTTGTAGCGGGTAGATCACTTTGACTCAGTCATTTTAAAAGTAGCTCGCAAGCTGAAAAAGTGTGAGCACCCCTGATCTAGACTTTCTCAACCATGCCATCATTGAGCATTTTTTATGTTTTAAAATCCATGATCCTTCTTTTATTCACATGCTGTTGGATTGTTTGCGGTTCCATTATTTTTTGCAGAGAAATCATGTGCACAAAAGAGCCGTGCATTGTTTCACAGTGGTTTCTTGACGCTGCCACTTTTAACCAGGCTTTTCAAGAATTGATCACACTTGTGTGTGAGATGCCCATCCCAAAGGAATTTCTTTAATAATAAGGGAAGTGTTATAAAAATATATGCGTGGTTTATACAATAATTACATGGTTTTGACACTGCGCTTCTGGAAAAAGAACAGATTCCTTCGCTGTTCTATAGAGATTCAGCTAAACTCTCTTCTCTCTGACCATCGCTTCAAAAGTCTGTGATCGAGGAATCTTAGGCTTTCCCTCTCTGCAGCTTATTGGAAATTGATCAGAAATGCATTATGTGAACAAATAAAACAGGCAGAGTCCATCCGTGTGCAGCATAGACCTTATAAAGCTATAGATGTAGTGTCCGTGATGCCACCTGTAGGAGTTTGTGGAAGTGAAACATGATGTAGTCCGCCATGGAAGTGTGTCTACCCTAAGTTGTAATTGGGCATATGGAGCATAGAGGCGGAGCTTGGAAAATGTTTAGATTTATGTCAGAACTGGTTTGTCTATTGGACATACAGAGACTCTTATTTTACATTTTGCAACAGATGTTTGTTTGCATCCTAGCTCGTAATCATATTTGTGGCTTGGCTTTTTCTTCAAATTGGGAACACATCTTAAGTGTTAAAGGATCCTCGATTTTCTAATCCTTTAACTCACTTTTGTCTGCCTAATGACCCTCACTTGACGTGGGCAAGCGGTCAGACTTTAATCCACTCCATTCTTTCCGCAGGCAAAGCAGGTCAATGCCGGGCCTGCTGAATGAAGGTGAGCAGAAGCACGTGGACATCAGAGGTTCTGTCTAACTCATGATGCCTTCGTCCACGCGCAAAGGAGGACTGAAAGACCCAGAGTTGGCCAACCTCTTTTTCAAAGATGACCCGGAGGAAGTCTTCTGTGACCTGCACGAGATCGGACATGGGAGTTTCGGAGCAGTGTACTTTGTGAGTAATTTAAAAATTCCTTTTGTGACTTGCATTAAGATCTTTAGGCGCCTTTCAAATAAAAAGTGATTATGGAGATCCCAATTCAATTTTTAACCGGCTGCATGTGGAATTAATGTATTCCCAAGCACTTTTTAGCCATGTTTCCTTTTAAGGATGCAAATTAAATTTATGCGCAAAACTGGAATATGGCATAAATTATTTGCAAATAAAGCACCAATTCTGTTTTTCTGTTTTAACACTTTGCTTAAGAAATTTTAGAAGTTGTTCAATGAAATTGCTCTGTTGGTTAGTACATTAATACCGCCCCTGACAGTTAATTTATTCTGTGAATGTGTTTTCAAGTTTATACCTATTTTTTCTTATAGGAGAAAAGTTAATCGTACTTAGTTGTTTGCATATTTTTATGCGCATTTTCAAAATTTATGCACATCTTGCCATTTCCATTCAGTGTTTTTTTTTTTTTTTTATGCAATATTCGAAAATGCGCATAAAAGTAAGTGGATGGAAACCCAGCTTTTGTCAACTCCGGCACTTGTATTAAAAATGGAATGTTAAGTAATATACGCTTAAATTGAGTCATGCTGATTTGCCACTGCCTTTAATACAAGTGTATCTCACTTGGCTGGCGGAGTGAAGCCAAACTATGTCAAGCGCCCTGATGGCGCTGGCTGCAGAATGATTACCACCCAAAACATGTCTATGGGGAAAAGACAAACTTTAAAATTGTCTCCTGAGAAAGTACAGTATTTACACAAACGTTTTTAATCATTTGAATAAAGTTGAATAGTTTTTGTGGCTCACGATGGCTAAATTTTCCCTTAAAAAAAAAAAAAAAAACTAGGCGGGGCCTATGAGATTGATGGGTTTGCTGAACTGAGCTGACTGACCGCTGTCATAACGTCGTGAGAAAGATCATTTACTCGGCCAATGATCAAAATCAGAGAAGTCGTTCTCAAATTCGACTCAAGGCGGTTCCCTGAAACCATGCCCGCCAGAACCATCCTCTCTCTTGACTGTCATGGCGGTGCTCATATCACGCTTGCAGTTACCTCATATTAGCCCAGAGGCAGTAGGCAGTGTCACGTCGTCCATCTTTTTTACAGTCTATGGTTTATTTATAATAATAATATTTTATATAACTAAATGAATTAGCACTCATTATTACTGTTTTTAATCGAAGCCATCAAAATAATTTTCTTTCCTCATCTTCTATTTAAAAATAAAATGATGTAAGACTTCAAATAGTAACATCCTACAACAAGAACTATGCTCTCGCGAAAGGCATGTGTAAAAATAGTAATAATTTTAAACAAATATTTAGTTTTACTATATTCTACATTAAAATACATAATTGCCTGGCAATACGCTTGTTACTTTTAGCTTTAAAATAGCATCAAAAGCTTGTTTTCCATCTGTAATTGACTGTAAATCTTTCAGAGTAGTTGATGTAATTAAATGTGTAATTAACTTTGTGTTTTCAAAGAGGTCAGTAGACTCTTAATCACTGTTTTTTTTCGTCTTCTGGTAAAAACAGAAGTATACAAACAGCAGCTAGCATTAATTTGCATCAAAACATATTCTACTATGGTAAAATATTGTAATTTGAAAAGTATTGACATATTTCTGATTTGTTTTTTCTATGAAATTAAGCTCCTAGATAAATGTGTGTTTACACTTGCCATAGGCCGCCTGGATGTTGTAAGGGTGTGTAAAAGACAGAGGCATGTGAGATACGCTTAATGATTGCAGCTCTCTCTACATTAAACAACGTTAAAAAAAAAAAAAAACAAGATTTTGAGGAGGAGGAGAAGGGTGTGTGCCAGTCTTAAAACCCATCCTATTGAATGGTAGGGGAAACACTGGTGCTCATAGATCACTTGAGGATCTCAAATCATATAAAACCTTCTAAACCACGCGAATGTTACAAATAAAGAGAGGTGTTTAGGGTTTGAGTTGTTGTGATTATTTTACTGAAACATTTTTACTGTTCATCCACTGTTTCCTGAAGTAATGTGGATTGAGTTTCCTGCTCTGTGAAGAATGAAGGAAAAATGACACAGATATGTCAGTGATTAGTAAAGATCTGTTAGCCTTTTTCTGTTTGTCAGTCAGTTCTCAGCTTTAGTTAGAAACGGAGTGAAGCAGTTTTGTCAAATCCATGAGCTGCAGCCTCATGACAAGCTCTTGTGCATTTCTTAATCTGGAAACTAATAGCTTAAAGTCTTTGATTCCAAATCTGTGGCAAGACTGGGATCTATTGCGCAAGAACCCCCCCCCCCCACCATCCTTCTCTTTTGAGTGCTCTCTCTCTCTCTCTCTCTCTCTCTCTCTCTCTCTCTCTTGAATACTCGCACTCACTCTCATACAGACTGGCCATCCAGATGTAGGGCTACTCTCGAGGGGGCAGAATAACTAGGAGACGGAGCTCTTAAGACAGATGTTCACTCTGTTTAAATACAAAGGCCAGCTGCCCTTGTGATCTGCAGGACTGATGTCGGCCATGCCCTTTTCTATTAGAGATTACAATAGTCAAACATAAGCGCTCCTGACTTCACTTAAAGGCACAGAACAGTTTAAAAGGGGTCAGTAAGGTATTATTTCTTCAAGAATCATTTTATCGAGCAAGGAATCTCATTTTGTGACAATAAAACTGTATTAAGAGCTACATCTACACCAACTTGAAGAGACCATTGTCTGTTTTTCAAGCTCATTCATATGGTTTAGTAGGTGGCTATCCCACCTACTGTTAATCTGATCGACTGTAGCAGGTTCAATCATTCAATTCTAATGGAAATAATAAGTACGTTGACTTTGAGTGTTGTTGTTTAATCTGAACAAAGAATACGTTTCCTGGTCGAGGAGACATTTGTACCTTATATGTATGTTTCTGTTCTGAAACCTTTTATTAGAGGCATCTTGTTTTTTGATAGATTGCACCCACTGCACATACGTTTGTTAGCAGAAGGGAAAGCACGTTCATAGTTTCCATATGAATGGTGTGATCAGGTTGTTAGACAAAAATCTTAATTGGTTAATTGTTTCAAAAGCACTTTCAAACTTTATTTATGCTTTCTACAGATTTTTGAATTAACAGTGACAAAATAAATGAGCTTTGTTTTCCTCAGGCCCGAAACTCCTATTCCAATGAAGTGGTGGCCATCAAGAAAATGTCCTACAATGGCAAGCAGACCACAGAGGTAAGAGAGAAACCTGGATTTATGAAGTCAGTAAATCCTGGGGCTCATTTTTAAATATGGATGTAAAGTTTGGTTAAGATTAGTTTGTTTTTGTTTCTTCCATTCTCAGAAGTGGCAGGACATCATTAAAGAGGTGAAGTTTTTGGAACAGCTACGACATCCAAACACCATTGAATACAAAGGCTGCTACTTGAAAGACAACACGGCATGGGTCGGTAGAAACGTTTACATGTCGTTTTTTTTTTCTCTCACAGGCTACAATTTGTGATCATTTTCTCTTCCTTTTTTTATTTAGCTTGTGATGGAGTATTGCCTCGGCTCTGCTTCTGACTTGTTAGAAGGCGAGTTCACACTTGCAACACACACTGTACAAACGTTGAAGCTCTGCAGACGAGCAGCTATTGTGTTTTCAGTCAACAGGCTTTATTACCCACAGTATAAAGGCCTTTGCCCTTTTATTGACTCTCAACCAAACAGTTTATGCTTTCAGGCTTTTGTGTCTTGCACGTTGTCATGGCAACGTGTACAGCTTTGCTTACGCACTGTGCTTCATTTATTGCTCCAAATGTTTGTTTGAAATTAAGGAAATCCAGTTGTTGTTTCTATGATGTCATAGCGTTATTTTACATTTTATTGTATTTTGTGCATTAAATTTCCTCCATCAAAAACATGTTTTTCTTTCTTATAGAACGCTGTAAAAGTCTGATATATGGTATAATGGTGGATTTGAGTGCTTTCTAACATTTGTAAAGGTGATTTTTCACACCTTTACAGTAAAGAAACTGACATTACAAGTGTGGAGGATGGCAGCTCCTGCCGTAGCCGCTTACTGTATACCTTATTCGTATTTAGTTAGTGGATACGTGATCATGTTAAGAAATAACTTTAATAATTGAGAACTACCAGACCAAAATGGATTTTAATATTAAGCATGTTTTTTTTTTTGCTGCAAAATACTTCAATAAATTTATTTCAGCATTTTTTGTAAATGTGTAATTCTTGTTTATAGGGTTGCTTCAGCACAAAGGGCCCAAAACGGTCACTGTTGACCCTAACCCTAACCCTAACCCAACATTGCAAACAGATATTTAACAATTCGACGCAGCCGACGATGATAATGTTCCAATGGGAAATGAATAGATTAAATTAAACAAGTCACTGTCCAAAATCTGTTAATCTATTTGATTCAACGTGCCAGCACTTATGTAGAAATCCACCAAATTGGCATTGATAAACATTTTTGCATTCGGCAGTCGCCTTTTAGCCAATAAACACATTTTTGTCGCTTCTTGCTTTGCCAAGGATTTGAACAACACGACCTTTGCGTTGTTAGTGCAATGCTCTACCAACTGAGCCACTAGAAAGCCAGGCAGCTGTGGTTAATTCTGAGCCAAACCAAACCAATCGCAAACAATAGTTAGCATGAATGAAAATAAAGGCAAACTTTATTTTGCCTAAATACATTAACATAAATTACTTATAAACACATTTTTATTTATTTTCTTCAGTTTTTCGCATTTAGGTCAAGGTGCTTCTGCTTGTTTGAAATATTGCCTAGTTTTCACTTGAAAGGGTTTTTTGAATGGGTCCGTCGCAAATTAATGTCCGCTTGAAACATGTTTCTGTCTGTTCTGTTTGCTGCACGTTACTCTATTTGCATATCTGTTTTATGATTTCAATATATTTTCAAAATGTTGGAAGTTTGTCCTTGAGTTACTGTGTTTAGTCTTTCTCCACCACCCTATTTTTGGTGTTATTTTTGTTGCTTTGCTTCTTCAGCATTGAAGGTGCATATGTTGCTGAGGGTGGAGCCAATCCAATGATGCTCTCTTTGGAGTAGAGGTTGAATAGAGCTGGTTGTTTTCTATGGCTCCTGAGTAATGTTTTCATGATATCCGTAGAGCCCCTGAATTAACTGTTTGACTTCCATTAGTGCTGCTTTTGACTTGCTATTTTTATTTATAAAAATAACATTTGCTCATCTTTCTGCTCAGTGCACAAGAAACCTCTACAGGAGGTTGAAATTGCTGCCATTACCCACGGTGCCTTGCTTGGACTGGCTTACCTGCATTCCCACAATATGATCCACAGGCGAGTCCTCACCAGACCACTATCTGATTACAGTTAGTTCACTTTCACGGTGTGTAGCAAACACAACTAAATGTTTTTTTGCAACATGCATTTTTTATTTTTGCACAAGAAGCTTGACTCTTTCTTCAGCCCTCTTTTACCAATTTAACCTATAATATTTTAATGTCTTTTTTTTTTTTAGAGATGTGAAGGCCGGAAACATCCTGCTGACTGAACCTGGTCAGGTCAAGCTCGCAGATTTTGGTTCCGCCTCTATTGCCTCTCCTGCCAACTCCTTTGTGGGAACCCCATACTGGTCAGTACAGACAGAAACGAAAGCTCAAGATGCCTTACGCACTCTAGTTAAGTTCTGGAGATTACAATATTACATTTGTGTCCACTACAGGATGGCCCCAGAAGTGATTTTAGCCATGGATGAGGGTCAATATGAGGGGAAGGTGGACATCTGGTCTTTGGGGATCACCTGCATAGAGTTGGGTGAGTTTCGACATAATTCCATTACATTTGTCGTGGCAAAACATACACTTTAGAGAAAACTAATATAATACCACTACTATTAACTCGACAAAACACAACTGATGGTCCCAACCTTAGGGTTGTGTATTGAAAACAGCGAATGGTACTTACATATACATAATACCAAAAAAATAATTGAGTTGGTTCCAAAATTATGGCAACAAAATCTTACTTTTAGCCACCGTCATGTATGTGTTTCTTTTTTGTTTCTCAAAGTACAATTAAGAATGCAATATATTTACTTCAATCCATTGACTAAGCAGTTTTTAATCACATGACTGTCAGTCAGTAAACCTACTCTTAAGTGATTGCCTTTTTTTTTGCAATTTTAAATTTCGATGGGTCTGTGGGAAGGAAGCAAAAGCCATTTAAAGGTTACCTTAATAAAGAATATGGTAAAAAGATGAGAAATGCAGTTTTTATAAAGATGCTGATCTCTCACAAACAAACAATAAATAAATACATTAATAAATAAATCAACTGCTTTGTTTACTTTGAAGAGGTTTATGTCCAATATAATTGATGATGGGCTAGTTTGAGAAAAAAAAAACTTATTTTGGAAAAATACACTTTTATATTGATGTAATTAATTTATGGCATTGTAGTGGGTTCATTACATTTATACAATTTTTAAACAATAAACCATTATTGTTTGTTTAATAAATAGTTTCCAGACAAACCCTATTTCGGGAAAGAAAACACTTTTTTCTCAATTTTTTAACCTTTATATTTATGATGTTTTGGAACCAAATTGCTCAAATTAACATATGCTTGAATAAATACATGCTCAAAATATAATTAATTAAGATTATATGGATTTGATTAATCTGTGGTCATGACATTTTTGGCGTGCTAAATATCTAAAGCTGTCTGTAAAATGTGTTCCACCTGGAAATAACATTTGCGATTACCTGCAGCCAATGAGAGAGCATCATCTAGGTCGGCCGGAAGTTGGAGAACAGTTACAAAGGCACAGACAGCAATATCGACAATGATTTTGGTTAAAATAATCTATTTACAAAGTCTATTTGAACCCAAAAAGTACAAAAAAATGCTCCCAATTTTGGAGTATTGGTTGCAAGATGTAGTCAGTGGACTTGGGCCAAAGTTGTCTGCGATTTTTCTCAAAGTCCTGCCCTGTCGCTGATTTATCGAAAACAATGAAGTTTGAACTCTGCATAAGCAGAGCGGCTCAAACAACAATCAATCATAACAACCCAGAAGGTTTATGTTTGTCCTGAGGTTGATGTTTGGGGCGTCTAACTTAACGGGAGGTAGAAGACTTTTGACGGTGAGAGAGTTTGAGCCAATTTTGTCTAACGCTTGTGGAAACCTTTGCAGATGGAGAGAAGACCAATGGTGTGCAAGGCATGATAGAATCTAGAATTTTAAATATAATAATAGCTCTGCAATGTTAATTCTTGTGTATACTTCAACCTATTTGCTCATTTATGCTCTTATTTACATTTTTTAGCTGAACGCAAGCCTCCTCTCTTCAACATGAACGCTATGAGTGCCTTATACCACATCGCCCAAAACGACTCTCCCTCCTTACAGTCCAATGAGTGGTGAGTGTCCCTCTACACAATCCCAGAACAGAAGCTGACTCACTCGCGTGGATAGAAATGCATTTATAGGCTCCTACTCATCAAACATATATATATTTACGAGCACTCTCATCCACGCACTCCTCTCACTTTTAACAGTGTTATGCAACAACCACAAGATCAACTGCCAAACTCCTAGTCTGGGGTGTTCGTGCTCTAGCAAACGTACCCCTCATCTCTCTGTGACCTGCAGAGAGAAAGGCTGAATGGGTTTGTAGGGCGTCAACTTTGGTGCAACATTAATATCTAGAAAGTTCACATCATGAAGCCACACCTCCAATGCCAGTCCTGGTTTCTGAACAGTCTGACGCGCAAAGACCAGTTTTTCAATTTGTACTTGTTTAATATCATTGTTTTACCCATATCTGTGTCCATGACTCATTCTTTTTTAGCGTTGTGTTTAATTTTTGTTGTGTCTTTTTCGTATTGTTTTTTTTTTTTTTTAGAATTTCTTAGACCTGTGCACGTTTTCATTTGAATTGATTATGTCTGGCACCGCCACGTTCCGTAAAGCTTTCACAATATGCCCAGGGGAATGGAGACCTTTACAGCTTGAATGGCAAAGCTTTGTTTTTTTTGGAACAAAGAAAAAAAAAACAATATTTAAAGGCTGAAAATACAAAGTATGCTCCCAATTACGGGGCAGACTTCATAGCGGCAAATACATTGGGACAATGCATTTTAGATCCTGAGTCAAGCGCCAAACAAAGTTTGCACAGTTCGTGGTAACAGTCTATTTTCGTATTGTGTTGAGTTTAGTTTAGGTTTGTTTTGCTTTCTTTTTTGTGATGTTTTTGCTTTGCTTTGTGTTTGTTTTGTGTAACATCATATTTTTACCCATGTCTGTGTTGATGCCTCATTTATTTTCTTTTGAGTTGTTGTTTTATGTTTAGTTTGGTTTAGGGTTGTTATGATTTTGTTTTTGTGTTTTGTTTTGCATTTAGTTTAGGTTTGTTTTGTTTTGCCTTGTGCTTTTGTGCTCTGTTTTGTTATTTTCTTTGTGTTTGACTTTGATTTATTTTTTGTTTAGTTTGTTTTGTTTTCTTTTGTTGGTGCGTGATTTGCATATGTGTTTTTAATCAGTTTCCTTTTTAATGTATTGTTTGTTTTTATTTTAGTTTTTTCTTTTAGTTTTTTATTCTGATTTATACATGTTTTCCATCATATTTTATTGTATATCCTAATTTCATCATTTTTTTTTAAATGGAATGAATTAGCAATCCCTATAAAGTAAAATGGAGGTGTGGCCTTCGACTGCCTTGTTCCCTCTCCATGCTTTTTTATGAGATGGTGAAGGTTGGTAGCACCCTGCTGGTCGGGCCCAATCATTTTTTCCACCTCCATTGCCACATCTTCTGGAAATAGGACTAAAAATAGCAACTTTGAAACTAACTCAACATGATCTCTGCCATGTTTTCTGTCATCGTAACCCAGTTCCCCTTGTCTTGTTTTTAAAACCGAGGTTCTGTCACTTGTGTGCTACAAATCTGCTCCTGGATCCATCTCTGATTTTTCATTTAGATCCAAAACTAAACATAATTTAAAACCAAACCTGTCACAGCAGGTTTTTACAGTCAATTTTAATAAATCTTAGCCAAAAAAAAAAACCCAAAAAGATACAGCAAATGAAGGCAAACATATGTTGTGAAAAAATATTCACACAAAATCACTGACTACACAATAAACAGACTCAAGGTGCTCCGTGCTGGCAGAGGATTGTAGTTTATTTTGAATACACAATATTGTAACTGAATTTTGTGTGTGTGTGCGTGTGTGTGTGTGTGTGTGTGTGTGTGTGTGTGTGTGTGTGTAGGTCGGATGCATTCAGGAGTTTCGTTGACTACTGCCTACTAAAAATTCCTCAGGACAGACCCTCCTCAGCGGAACTCTTACGGGTGAGAAATCTCACCGACTCTCTCTCTCTCTCTCTCTCTCTCTCTCTCTCACACACACACACATTTCACATCTACAGGAGACGTTATCAAATCACTTATAAACCCAATCATTGTTCATCTATGTTCAACCACAACTATTTATAGCTCTTAACTCATTCCCACTTCGAGCTACATTTAACAAAGAATCAGTTGATGTTTGAACACAAATTGTTGTTATGAGGCAAGAAAAGCAATATTCAAATGAAGTTTAGTGTTGTATATTTATTCTTTGGTCTGGTATACATTATGGCTATGAATTAAATGGGTTGAATAATATAAATTTTTTTTTTCAATTCTTGCACATAAGTTTCATTTCTCAAAATGCTTTATTAATATAAATGTAGCTTAATTTTACAATCAGAACCAAGGAAACTTAACACTTAAGTGCAAAAAAAGTCCTGTTCTAAACCAGTTGCCACAAATCCTCAGTTAAAAAACAAATCCTAACTGGATGAGAGTCTGGAGGGAAGCATGGTTCTAATGCATATATTACTGTTAAACCGCAATGGAAAAGTTAACAAAAAATATTGCACTTGCAGCAGTCAACTATAGCATTCATAAATGCACAGATAAGCTCAATAATGTTTGTTGTGTTTCTGATCAGCATTTTGATTTTAAATAAATTATTAATCGTAACTAAATCATATTAGAACCAACAAAGATTTTACTGTTTTTGTTATTAAACAGTGTTTTGTTGCGGATCGCCTGATTACCCAAAAGAAAGGAGTTCTGGCCAATCGACACGGTCCGATTTAAATGATTTTCATACATCTTTTGTATAGATCTGTCTAATTTGCTGCATAAAAAACTACATGAATGATTGCACATCATGAATTGGTGCTTTTAGATTTGTGCATCAATTTGTTTTTTTCACTCCTCTGTTCTATTCTTATTCCCGGGTTTCAGCTGGGTCTTATAAAGTCTTAATAAGGCTTAATTGTTATTAAATTCACCTTTCTAGGTTATATATATTTATAGATCATTTTTCACTGGTCTTCATTTTCAGAATAAGTTATTTATACAATAAGTTAGTTGTAAATAAAAACGCTAGTTGTATATAAACTATTTATATTGTAGCGGGTGGTGAGAGAGACACGGGGACACTGCTCGGGTTCACAGCGTTTATTAAAAAGTGGCGCACAAACAAATAATTAAAAGCCTCACTCAGCCTGGCGATGGAGGTTATAGTGAGCCAGATAGTCGAACACGGGCTCCCGGGTAGACTGCTCCATGCACTTCTCCTTTATGCCTTTCTTTACCCTGTTAGTCCGGTAACGCGTGGTTTCCTGGCCAGAGGTATGGTATCTCCTGTGGCTGGTCTCCTCTGTGATTCCCCGACTTTGAGCTATAGCCTCGTCTCCATGAGCATTCCAGTAGCCTTTTCTCAGGGAGCGTGTAGCCAGCAAAACCCATTGACTCAACTGGTCTGGCGGCGACCCTATAGACCCGATCGATGGGCATCTTCTGGGATCTTTCAGCTCCTGGTAGCACCCGTGACCTCCATCCGCTGCTCCCCGCAGAGGGAAATAATCTGCTTCTCCCGCACACCAAACTTTGCGACTCTCTCTCTCTCTCTTGACAATGATGATCAACCCCGCTACCTCGTCACAATTTGCATTTGCTGATCCTTCAGAATCATTTGGTTGCTGATCTGAAGTTCTTTCAAGTAAATAATTATTTGATTTTTCTGGAACAAAACGTGTCAAATGTATTCTGTTCCCTTGTCCAGGACTCTGGGATTTTTGTTTATCTTTATAAGATGTTAGTGAAGAAAATTTTGTCTTTTTTTTTTGTTCCACCTGTTTACAGTTTTCCAAGCTGCGGGTATTTTTAGATGCGTGCAACGTTTTTTACAGTGACTTATATTTGATATATAGCTTAATTTATGGCAGTTTGTTGGACATCGTGAAACCCTGCACCCCCACAGGACTAATCACCAATATCAGCGCATTCACAGATAAATTCGCCTCTGAGCTGTTACTTAGTTCACTTCCTCTTCGCCAGATCCACCAGCGCTTCCTGCTCTCACGGTGCTCCGCTCCTTACTCATCCCTCCCTGTTCTCCCTGACTCACACAAACACGCGCTCAGCCCACAGAGCATGTCACTCTGATGTTTTATTTGTTGCTCACTTCCTGTGCCAACCTCATCCTCTGTGGTTTCATGAAAGCTGGAGGATTTAACACGGGGAATGTTACCATGCCGCTCTGTCAACCAAATCTCTGGTGCTGGGGGTGGACATATTGATCCTGAGTGACTAATGTTCATGATAACACGCTGTTGTAGGAGGGAGATGGATTTGCATCATCACCAAAATAAATGTACGGAAGAATTTGGCCCCAGACTTGGGTAAAAGAGCTTGTGCTGTGAAATAAAGGCATTGTTTTTGTTTTGGGTGCAGGTTACAGGTTCTGCTTGATCCTGTTGGTGGACACAGCTAATCCTGTTTAACACTGAGGGCTTACTTTGATGCGCGGCACGCTCTTTCCCTAAAGTGGCTAGGAGGCACCCATCCACATTTTTCAGAACCTTTTCTGGTGTCTCAAGTGCTTGAAATGGTTTCAATATTTTACCTGATGCTAATTTTGGTACAAAGAGCTCATAAATTCCAAAAAGCTCATATGTGTGGTTTTAAACAACCCCAGCATCTCCCCTTTTGAATTTGTTTGTAGCGAGACCATCCACAAAATGCAACGTGAGCGAACATCTAAATTTCCACACATAGGTTGAATCCCAGGCTTGAACTGAAACAACTGAGTAGGAGTCTTAAAACTGAGTGAGCAATAGACAAACTCTGCTACCAAGACAAAAAAAGCTTGTTTAACAAAGATGGCTGCCATACCAGTCACTAATAAGTGTTTTAAAATAATGAAAATGATCATTTTATGTTCGTTTTAATGTAACACATAGTTTTACCTGAAAATGCTCCATTGTTGGCCGTGTAACAGAATGGATTCGCTCATGAGAGATAATAACACTCCTTTTTTAAGATGCAAAAATCAGAAATCCAGCGTTTTGTGTTAGATTTCATGTCATAATGCATATGTGGGTCTACGTCTAAATAAAAAAGTTTAATGATTCACAATATAGCCTCGTGAATGACACGTCAATATGTTCTGCATTTGCTGATCCTTCAGAACCATAAATGAAAGTTTATGTTGAATTGATTCTGTTCCTTTTTCTCTGGGACTTTTTTAACCTCTAAAAGATGTTGGTGGAGAAAATTCTGCTCACAATTTTTCAAGCTGCAGGTATTGTCTACACTTTTATATATCACGTTTTGTTCCTTAGGTTGAGCTGAGAACATAGATATAGATTTTACCATAGTTAATTGAACTTCCTGTCTGCCATGTTGAATTGGCTGAAAACTTAACTTTTTCTAACTCCACCCAGACCGTTTGTTCGATTCTCACCCAATTTGAATTGGAGCATCCTTAGACCTTGCTGGCAAAAAGATATTTGTAGCGAATTGATTGCAGTTTCGGCTTTCGATAAGAGCCATGACGATTGTGATGCCGTCCTATCAAGTGGTTTCCGAAGCTGTATCTCTGCAACCTTTTGCCATATTGACACCAAATTTGTTGTGAGTCATCAATACCAAACGCTGAGCCCAAAACAGGAGTTACTAAGAGCACCACCTAATGGTCAAAAATCATAAAACTTTAAATAGCCCTCAATTCAATTTGGTTTAAATTTACAATGCCTCGGGTCGTTTTTTATATGTCTTTGGTTTACATTTTGATGGTACTTCTGCTGACGTTTGGCCTTCTGGATGCTTGGCCCCGCATTACTGCTTGTAGTTTATATATATATATATATATATATATATATATATATATATATATATATATATATATATATATATATATATATATATATATATATATATATATATATATATATATTTTTTTTTACAGTTATTTATATTTTATATTTTTATAGAAGTTGGATAAACACCAAAATTTGATACTTAATGGTCTTAAAAAGACTTTGTGAAACCTGCAGAACCCGTGACTTTATCTTGGGGAACTTTTGACACACAATAAGTAAATAAATTTTTTAAAAACTGGATCGTTGAGCACATCCAATCCATATGTTCCATCTTGGAAAAGGGACATGGACTTTCAGACACTCAAGAGCCTTGATATCAGATAACTTCCAGAGTGAAAGCACACAGTGTGTCGTTGGAGGAACATCTCTTAAGATCTCAGGTAACATTAGAATTATTAGCCATTGACCAAAAGAGTTCTTTCGCTGCTCAACTAAGTGAAAGCAATCAATTCTGACCCAGTTATGTTTTGTCATTTTCCACTAAAACCTCTGATGAGCTCCGTTAGGTCTTAAAGGGGTCATTAATCTCAGTCTAGCTTTCATTCATCCTGTTACCATTATTCCCCACATCCCATGTGCCGTCTTAATCTCGCATGAGGTCTAAGTCAACCTCGGTTCTTGACCTACTGAGGTCTCGTCTCTGGTGAGATATCACTCCCGATCTGACGGTTAGAGCGAGCGAGTCTGCGGGACTTAAGATTGTGTCATTTCCTCCATTTAAAGGAGATTATCCCATAGATTAGTTTCCTCCCACTCTGGTCAGTCACAGATGTCAGTTTAGAGTGGAGAATGCTTATCCGTGTAATCACCGGGAAACTGTTTGCTCTAACGGTCTTTTCTGAGCTTAACACTTGCTTGCTTTGTAGAGTTTTTCCAGCTGGAAATAAAGACTTTTTGAAATGTTTCACAGTTTCATAACAAAACACTCACACAGTCAACAGGATGCAGATGTTGAGCAAAGAGAGCTTTAATAAACTCAAACAAATGTTTTAAAAGGGCATGTGCGAAATCTCGATGCATCAAACTGTTTTTTTTCTCAGCTGCGGGGATTTTCAGCCCCCTTTCTCATTTTTATTTTTGCTTAAGAATTGAACCAAGACATTTCACTCATTGGACATAACTTAAGACACGTGACATTGGATGGCTGTCAATCACAGGCATAGCGTTAAGTCCTATGTTGGCAAAAAATGGCTTTAAAAGTACAATTTTTTAGATTAAAAGCTGAAAATTATAGATATAAAAGCACAATTTTGAGATACAATTCAAAATTTTGAGAATAAAAGCCATACAAAAGGCTGATACAAAAGTTCATATGTGTATGGAAGCCCATTTCCACCAGGTAAAAAAAATGGCTTAAAAAGTAAAAATTTTGATATGCAAAAATCTAAATTGAGATTAAAAGCTGAAAATTTTTGATAAAAAGTCACATTTTTTTGATACATAAGTTTACATTTTGAGATACAAAAGTCAAAATTTTAAGATGCAAAAATCTAAATTTTGAGATTGTTATTTTTGAGGCCACTCTCGACATAGGGTTTAATTTGAGATCTACCCTCTGGAGATTCCATTCAGTGGAGGTTTTCCCTCAAAGTTTAGGAGTGCATTTATGTTCTTCTAAACACAAATCTTCTAAAAGCCAAATATCAAGCACTATTTTTTGTGATCACAAATAACATGACCATATAAGCAAGGGAAGGGTGTGATTATTATAGAGATTAATAGTGTTGAAATCACTGCAATCTTTTCATGTAAACACAACAGAACTATAACAGATTCGTAATACAACTTTATGTGAGAAAGAACACTGTATTTGGAAACGCTTATGCTACTTCTTTCTCTGATCTTTTGGTTTTAGGGATGAAGCCTTTGTATTGTAGGAAGACGCTTTGAATTTTGTAGAGCGTGGTTCTGCAAAGCTAGTGAGCTTGCAGCCATTGCAGCTTGGATCTTTTTTTCTTTGTGTTTCCATTGAGGAGGTGAGATCAAGTGCCATGGACAGAATTATCCCCCATATGCCATATGTCCATTCAAAGCCATATTACATGCAAGCTCCCTCTAGTGAGCAAATAGATGCCTGGGATGACGTAATTCTGAGCCCGAATGGAGTAATCCAGAGGATTGAGAGGATTGAGAGTGGGTTTGTTTCATGGCAGTTGAATTGCATCATATTTAACCCTGGTTCTCCTGAAATGAACGTTTTTGTGAAATGAACGCTACTTCAGTCACGTGAATCATCTAAAAAAAGAAAAACATTTGCAGCTTCTCACAAATTAATAAAAAACATCTGTCAAACTGCTTCAATTAATGGATTTGTGCACAATAATTGTTGCCTGTTTTATTTATTTATTTTTTTTATGTAATCTCTTTTTCCATGCTAGCATGAGTTTGTGAGGAGAGAGCGTCCTCCAAAAGTCCTCATCGATCTGATTCAGAGGACGAAGGATGCGGTCAGAGAACTTGACAACCTGCAGTATCGGAAGATGAAAAAGATCCTTTACCAAGAGAAACACAACGGACCAATGGGAGAGTCTCAGGAAGAGGAGGAGGTGGGTCCCAGCATCATGGTTTCATATACGAGCATCCCGAAAAAAAATGGACAAAAAATAAAAACAAAGCAGTGGAGTTCTGTATCGTAAATACCCATTTTATATCAAAATATGTGATCAATGCCATTTTTTTTAAATATTTATTGTGTAAAATAATTTCATTTATTTTATAATAGGTTTTAACCAATATTTAAAGAAGTCATCCTACAATGCTTATCAGTGTTTTGAAATTTCCCCAAAACATCATGGCATCACTGGTCGCTCCTAACAACCAGAGAGTTTACCCTAGTAACTATTTTGCAGATATCTCTCTCTGCTTTGCAAAATTGTAGACTCTTAGTTACATGTGAGAAATATATTACTTCACTGACCCCTCCCTACCAGCCAGACTTTTTACCTTAGCAACTGTATTAGCAAATCTATATCTCTGCAGCAGAAATAGTATTTTATTTCATTCATAATGACAAGGGGAACAACTTGATAACATTAGAGACCGCTCCCTAGCAACCAACCAGTTTACCCTAGTAACCATTTCAACTTGATGGCATTAGAGACAACTCAGTAACAACAAAACTGCTTAGCCGTATATTTATCTGAGTTGGTTTGTAATTACATGGTGTGCATCACTGGTCCCTAGCAACTAAAGTTTACCCTAGTAACCATTTCACAGATCTTAGCTTTTGAAAAATTGTAGATGTGTGGTGTTTTTTGTTTGTTTTTTTAGTCACTCAAGTGCCAAGAGGAGCCACATGTTACATCACCTCCCTAGCAACCAGACTTTTTACCTTAGCAACTGTATTAGCAAATCTATATCTCTGCAGCAGAAAGAGTATAGACACACGGGTGGGTTTTGTATTGTTCATAGTGACAAGGGGAACAACTTTATGTTAGAGGCCACTCTGTAGCAACAAACCTGCTTATAAATAATTATGTGGTGTTCATGACTGCTCCCTAGCAACCACACTGTTTACCCTAGCAACCATATCAGTGTATAAGTCGTAGGTTAAGAGATTGATTTACACAACATTCCATTGCTGGAATTATTACTTCCTATTTGTTATGTGGAGTTTCTTGTTAGCTTTGATCCTGTGGAAAACTC
Source organism: Danionella cerebrum (assembly GCA_007224835.1). Classification (NCBI taxonomy): domain Eukaryota; kingdom Metazoa; phylum Chordata; class Actinopteri; order Cypriniformes; family Danionidae; genus Danionella; species Danionella cerebrum. Next base: position 84,233 of record SRMA01027066.1, on the reverse strand, counting down.
CCTATGGATCTTCATTAAACATTTACGTAATCAGCTGAGTTTCAGTGAAAAAAATCTATGGTGGGTTTATTCCACCAAAACCAATGTCCTGAACAATATTAAAATGTGAAAAGGCAAGCTTGAGTCACACTAATTTCACACCTCTGTTTTCAGGAAATGATGCAGTTGCAGTAGGATTTTCTGTAGTGCGCCATTTTTTAATGCATATTTCAGATTTTATGTCCAGAGTGTAAATGCCTCTTGTTTTCTGCAGGATGGAGACCATGCGGGCTGTAAGATGAACAGTTTAGGCAGTAATCACTCCATCCCCAGCACCTCAGTGAGCACAGGAAGTCAGAGCAGCAGCGTGAACAGTCTCCAGGAAGTGCCTGATGACTCCTGCTCAGACCTGCACCATGACTACGACAGCACCCTCGAGTCTTCCACACACCATAAAAAGGTCCAAACAATTCAGTTTGTTGCTGTTTTTTAGTTATGCAGAAACTTCAGTCGTGCCCTCCATAATTATTGGCACCAGAGGTTAAGATGTGTTAAAAAGTTACAAGTAAAATAAAAATCCCTGACTAACAAATGATCATTTTTCAAAAAATAACCTGTTCCACAATTATTGGGACCCCTAACAATTTCTAGAAAAAAAAAATAATTAAAGTACTTTTATCTTACAAAGGTAATCTGAGTATCTAGGAACCTTTATTTAGTATTTTATCACTTTCTGGTTCCCTGGGGTATAAATATGGCGTGACACAGAGGCCATTTCTCTTCTCCACTCTTCAACATGGGAAAGACAAAAGCTGTGTCCCAATCCAGAAGTGTGCATCCTCCCAAGTGCGCATTTTAAGGCCACTTGCGTCACAACGGTGCGCCAAGGCCGTCTCATTTCAAGCTCCTCCCACGGCCATCGCAACCCCATTGGAAACCTGTGCAGTGAGCTGATGAGGAGAGGAGTCCGTCCACCGGAGGATTTAGAGACGGAGATCCCTCTTTCTGTGCTGCGTGTTAAAGGAGAAGATTAGCTGCTGTTTTGTTGGCAAAAGGGGGTTGTGCAAAGTATTAAACATCAGGGGTGGAACCCAAGATTTAATGAAAAGAACTTTTCTCTTTTCCTTTCCATTGTGGTCCTTTGTTATTTATTTTTTTAGAAGCTAAAGAACATATTTTAATCAGGGGTACAAGGCACTGTATTCAGTAGTCATGACGTAGTAATCAAGCTGTATCCCTGTAACAGTGGGTTAGTGTTATCTATGTTTCTCAGGTGATTTACAAGAATCAATTACAGGTGCTCTGTGATCCCTTAAAAAATAATGTAAAATATAGAAAAACATTCACCGGGTGTTTTGTTCAGGATCATTTGGGAAGTTTATGTAGTCATTATGATTTAAAAATAGTTATCATAGTTCTTTGACAACAAATGGCTTCACCCAACCAAAATATCATTCATACTTTCTACAAAAGAAGCCAAAAAAGCAGAAAATTTCTGAGAAATAAACTTTTTTTATTTGTATCTGACCAAAGGTTCATAAATGTTCTTATATGAGGGTAAACACCAGTCAATAATGCACCCTAGATGCCCTCAGGTGTGAATATTTGATCCTAAAACCTTTGATTCCATCCCCAGGATCATCAATATATCCGTGATGACCTTCCTCATCGGGACCGTCGCTCAGATCTACGACCGTCCTCATCGGAAAGAGCTCAAGCCCACAACTATAAAAGCCGCGAACGCTTTGCCACCATCAAATCGGCCTCGCTGGTGAGGAAAAAGAATGACATCATCCCTCTTTCTCTCCTCCATCTTCCCCCCCCCTCCTCAACCGATGCCTGGTTTTTTGTCAGTTGTGTCATTGGCTTTACTACACTATGCTATCATTTTCCTCTCATTCGTTTCCTGTTTAACCCTCTCCTCATCAGTGGGGGAGACGAGAAGAGGTCCTACTCCTCTCTCGCACACTCAAATCTGTTGTCAAGGCAACGTAATCGAGTCAATAGCCAGCTGCACGGCTTGCACGAGCCATCGGTGTTGTTATCTACTAATACTTTGATATTACACATTAGAGGATACTCCATTCATTGTTGTTTTACGAGCGGTTGGCTTTTTTTTTTATAAAAATCAATCCATTTTGTTTGTTTTCTAACAAATAAAGAATTCACTATGGAATTAAAAAAGAAAATCCTTTGTGACACAACTCCTAATTGATGGATGTGTGGAGATCATGATCAGGCAGTGCAGTCGATCACAGTGTTTTGCTATAAATGATGATGTCACCTGTTATGGCGTCACTTTCCTGGAGCTTGTGCGCCCTCTAGGGCCAGACAAGCGCAGCGCACAGTGTCTGATACTTCAGACACTCATCGATCATTTCAGAGCCTTACAAAGGAGTTTAGTTGTGTTGGTGGGGCTATGGAATTGGCAAATTTTTATTATTATTTTTTTTTACTTTGTCGCATCGTAGACACAAGTCTGATTTGTGCTCTTTTGATGATCTATAAGGATATCCAAGACCTCCATATGGATTTGTGTAGAGGAGAGTTTGATTGAAACAGACTCGAAAGAGTGGAAAGTGATATGACGTAGTTAATAATAAAAAAAAATAAAAGTAAAATTTGTTTTGAGAAGTCCTCTAGTGCATTCACTTTTTCTGGTCACATACTGCGTTAGTTTGAGTTTTACTATTTGCAGCAACCTCCGCCAATGTGTTTAAAGGGTCATAAACTGAGAAACCATAAACTTCTTGAGCTTTTGACACAGATATTATTTGTTTAATTAGGGAAAAACCCCAAATAGTGCGCACATTGGCCCTGCCCCGCTAATGTTGCTGCATACATACAGCTCTCCCGTTACTCCTGACTCCATGTTATCAGCCAAACACGGCTAGCTGAACGCATGCTTGAATCTGGTTTTCAAAATGAGGATTACAAGACAATGTTCCATGTCCAGCTACAAAACAAATGTTACTGCCTACAATCTGCGGAGTGGGTAACAAGGAGCAAGCCAGTGTTTGCAAGAACGCATTTTAACTTCACAACAGATTAGTTTAGTAAAATAAGACAATCAGACATTGCTTTTGTATTTAAACGCAGTGAATGAACAAATTTAATGAAAAACTGATTTGAAACAAGAACGTTTTGCTTAATCATTAACATTGGAACTTAAAACTAGAAATAATTTGTTGGTTTGTTTTATTCTTGTTGTAAAAATTCGTACCAAGTCAGATTTTTTGCTCAATTAAAGACAATTTTAACTATATTTAATTAACTATATTATTTTTTTTTTCTTGTTCCGAGAGGAGGGTTTTAACAAACCTTAACATTGATTACTTAGAATCAGACGTTCGTAATATTCTTGAAGCAAAAATATTAGTCAAAATTTCAACAAATTTGGTTTACAAAGTTGTTTAATTAGAATCAGAATTAGCTAATAATTTTTCATAATAAATAATCTATACCTCACAATTCTAAACTAGACAATTCTTCCTAAAATAGAAAATAAAAATTAATAAAAAAGTAAGCTTTTTCAACTTGGATTTCCATTATTGCCTTCTCTATTTCAACATTCAGAGAAAAAAAACTACAATGAAGATTTGCAAGGGGAAGTTTTTTCAGCTCTCCCCGCCTCACTTTTACAACACCAGAATCAGATCCGGGATGTACTTGGGGTGGTATGACTGATTTAAATATTTTTGAAAAGTCAATTTATGCATTCAAGAACAGAAGGGCAGAATTGATGTATAAAAAGTAACGGGACATTGTTTACGTGTAAAAAGTTGACTATTTTCCCAGACAGTGTATCCCCCGCAGCCCCTGGAGGAAAATGTAGCACTCGTCAATGCTGTGATGTAGTTGTGACCAGCAGCTGAGCAGGTTTCATGCGTTTGTGTGCTCCAAATACCTCTCTTCACTTGAAGCGCATCTAATGCTTGATTTCTCTGCACATCAATGTTGGGAAACAGTAGATAAATCAAAGCTGAAGCGTTACTCGTTATAACCACAGCCTCCACATATGATCCAGAGCAGTGAGTTTACTGTCACGTAATGTTGTGTATGCATCACTGACAACCTCCACGACGAGGCTTTGATTTATTTCTGTGTCTTTGACCACCAACTGCAGGAGAGAATTAGAAAAACAGCCACTTACAAGAATTACTGATAATAATAATATTCAAGGAAGTATTTTTGTTGAATATACAGGATTTTCAATTTATTTATTTTTTTTTATTTTACATTTTTACAAGTAAAAGTAAAATTATATAAATTTTTTATTCTGCACAATGAGATTATAATGAAAACAACTTCTATAAAATCTAGTGGTAGTTTAAAACTGTCACGGCTTTACTCCAGGGAACAGATCCACACCAAGGTAAATGATAAAGTCTTTATTATAATGAGAACTTAGGCAGCACCTTCTTCTTGGTGAACGAAACATAAACAGAAATAAACTGAAGATCACTGGAACAGCAGATGGCCAATCAGCCTCAGAACGCGACTAGGACAGGGAAGCCTCTGGCTGTAGAATAAGCACAGAAGACCAAACCAATAAAACACTCAGACATACGTGACGACTAAACAATAATACTTCAACAAAGGACCAAAGGAACATCACCACCTAAATACCCAAGGGAAAATGCAGAACAGGTGAAGGGGGCGGAACTAATGGATAACAGGTGACACAAGACAATAAACCCTAACAAAAACTAAGTTTATATTCTATATTTGTGTATATTTCTTTCCTTTCTCTAATATATCCCCACGGTAAAATCTGCCACTGTCACATGATAATAACAATTTTAAAAGGGTTATGTTTTAAATATTTTTCATAATTTGTAATAATTTTCTACAGTAAAATGATAATTTTGTCATTTTAAGAAGAAAAATGCATTTAAACTGATACTCAATATGTAAAACACGAGTATCTTGTACTTTATATTCAAAATTGAAATTCGAAAACAACTGTTGTTGTTGTTGTTGTTTTTTAAACGATTATTTTTATTCTAATAAGTTTACATTTTTATTTATTTTTAGTACAAATGTGTACTTTTTTTCTTTATTTATTTCGTATTTATAGAGCAAGTCAACAAAAATGAAGAGGCTTTGATTTATTTCGGTGTCTTTGACCACCAACTGCAGGAGAGAATTAGGTTTTTACAAGAAAAAAGCAGCCATTTACAAGAATTACTGATAATAATAATAATAATAATAATAATAATAATAATAATAGTAATATTCAAGGAGGTATTTTTACTGACTATACTGGATTTAATAATTTTTTTTCATTTCACAGTAAAAGTAAAATTATATATGTAATAAAATAATATGTAAAATTTATATATATATATGTCATAATTAATATGTAAAACACTTTATATTGAAAATGAAATTCTAAAACAATTGTTGTTTTTTAAACTGATTTTTAAAGTTATTTTTGTTTTAATAAATGTGATTTTTTTTTTATTTTAGTACAAATGTGTACTTTTTTCTTTATTTATTTCGCATTTATAGAGCAAGTCAACAAAAATGAAGAGGCTTTGATTTATTTCGGTGTCTTTGACCACCAACTGCAGGAGAGAATTAGGTTTGGCCTTAAAAATGTCTCCTCTGGTGAAATTTAAATCATTTACAGCCCTTTCTGAAGAGATGCTGGGATTCAATTGACTGTTAAAGTTGTTTAGCCTCACTTACATTTTTAATGACCCCAATCCAGTTCGGGTGCTTGTTGGGTTTCCTTTGACCTGGGAGAGTTTCCTACCACCAAGGCTTACCGCCATCACATGCCCCTCCGGTGCTGCTGATGTTTGGGGGGGGGGGGGTGGTATTTGGGTTGTAAGCGATTGGATTGGTGACCGCACTTACAGTGGGGCTACTGATTCAGGCCGATTAGTAAATTTCCCCCCTTCAACGGGCGGCTCATGTGACTGGCCTACTAAAATGCGGAGCCAGGCCTCTCTGAGAAACCTCTTTCATTCCCAGCGCACCTGCGCCGAGAGAGGAGAAGCAGTGTTTGCCCTCTCTTTCTCTCCGTCCATTCCTCGCTCTCCTACACTCCGGCTAGTGCTTTTGGGGGATGTAGTGCTGGCTGCTCTCAATGTTCTCGCGGGTGGTTTATTTCGCCAACATGTTTGGCTTGAGGAGTTCAGGTGGGAGTTACGAGAAACTCAACGAACAGTTTGATCTGGACGCCCCCTTCTTCCAGGTTTGTCCCACAAGGTTTGGAGGAGGTTGGAGTTTGAGTGCTGCTGGTTTCGGTTTGCAGGGCTTGGAGGGTCTTGCTGGTGCTGATGTTGAGCTGTGGAATGTTCATTATTTGTGTTTGGGATTTTCATGCATCTGGATCATAATGTACCGCTCATGGTTTGTTTGTAACCAGAGATGTATATTCTGCTGTTCTCAGAACTGTGTACATTTTGCAGCCATTTACAAGAATTACTGATAATAATAATAATAATAATAATAATATTATTTAATGATAAAAATAATAATAATAATATTCAAGGACGTATTTTAGTTTACTATACTTGACTATAATTTTTTTTAATTAGAAAATTTTTACAAGTAAAAGTAAAATTATGTTTTATTTCTGGAAAATGAGATTATAATGGAAACAATTTCTAAATTTTTTAAAACTAAGTTTATATTCTATATTTGTGTATATTTCTTTCCTTTCTCTAATATATTCCCACAGTAAAATCTGCCACTATGATAATAAAGATGTTTTATATATTTTTCATAATTTGTAATAATTTTTCACAGTAAAAATATAATTATTTTGTCATTTTAAGAAGAAAAATATATTTAAACTGATAATATGTAAAATATGTACTTTATATTCAAAATGAAATTCGAAAACAATTGTTGTTTTTTTAAGTGATTTTTAAAATTATTTTATTCTAATAAATTTGAATTTTTACTTTATTTTTGTATAAATGTGTACTTTTTTCTTTATTTATTTCGTATTTATAGAGCAAGTGAACAAAAATGAAAAGTATTACTGTTTTATTTGTTAGGAAATATCAGTCAGAAGTTTTTAAAAGGAACAAATAATGTTGCATTTTGTCTAATACTTTTTTATTATTATTATTAAATTGTAATATTTATGAAATGTCTGTTTTTTATTTAAAAATATAAACAACTATTTATTATTTTGTGAATTTACAAAATACAAGGTGAGTGAACAAAAGAAAAATCAAATCAATATTTGATATTGCTAAATTTTGCCTTCAGACCAGCATCAATTCTTGCACAAAGTTAGAGATTTTGTACGATTATAATCAGACAGCTGCTAGTGAACCCCAGTCATGAACTGAAACAGAAACAGCTGTGTAGGAGGCTTAATTTTTTTAAGGTACAGCCAAACTCTGGTACCAAGGTGAGGTTGAGAAGGGTGTTTTTTGTCATGGTAAGATTGAACACAGCAACAAGACGCAAGGTAGTTGCGTAGAGGTTTCTAAGCAGACGGGGGTTTCACGATGTGCTCTTCAAGCTCTTTTGAAGAGGCACAAAGAAATTGAAGATCGTAGGTGCCTTGGTCGACCGAGGAAACTTAGCTAATGAAAGTGGGGGTGGAAGATTGATGGCTACGGGTACGGAGGACTTCCTGTTGCGTTTGTTTTCAGCTGCTCAATGTCATCATTGCTCTTTCCTCCAGGTAACGAGGCAGATCCACGAGCATGAGCAGGAGAATGAGCTCCGAGAGCAGATGTCTGGCTACAAGCGCATGCGACGGCAGCACCAGAAGCAGCTGATTGCTCTGGAGAACAAGCTGAAAGCTGAGATAGACGAGCACAGGCTGAAGCTTCAGAAAGAGCTGGAAACCCACGCCAACAATGCCTTCATCGAGCTGGAGAAACTCGCCAAGAAACACGCCATCCAAACAGACAAAGAAGTGGGTCACCTTTTATCAGATGAAACTCAATAAAAGTTGTACGATTTCTAAACGTTGGGATAACAGTTTTCCATGCTGCGTGATAAACACATAGAAAGCCTGCGGATGCATGCGGATTATTCACGCAGCACTCGTTGAAAAGTGGATCATGTTTCACCAAAAAAACAACAGATTTCTACTTCTTTGTCATCAGATGAAAACTCTATCAGCCGATGAGAAGAAGTTCCAGCAGCAGATTGTGGCCCAGCAAAAGAAAGAGCTCACCACCTTCTTGGACAACCAGAAGAAACAGTACAAGCTCTGCAAAGAGAAGATCAAAGAGGTTGAGTTATTATCATTACACTTTTCTAAATCTTCTCCTTCTTCCTTCGCTTGTTTGCGGCAGAGGTGTTCCCAGACGTGAGATATAATCTCTCCAACCTGTCTTGGGTTTTTCCTGAGCATCCAAGAGAGATGCACGAGCCACTTCGGCTGCCCTCTCTTGATGTGGAGGAGCAGCATGCTCCTGAACCTGCAGTGGTACCCCGAGATACGAAATTAATCCGTTCCAGGGTGATGATCGTATCTCAAACATTTCTTATCTCGAAGCAAGTTTTACATGAAAAAAGGCCTAATCCGTGCAACGGCTCTCAGAAACAACAGAATACGTTGAAAAAAAAATGAAACACTAGAGAAAATTCAAGTAACGTTTCTTCAATCCTTAAATCTAAACAACGTTATTGTAATAAATGATAATAAAACAGAATAAAACACATGTAAAATATGTAATATGTACAAATGTGAAACCTTACCTTGAGTGAAGCGATGTGTCGGAGGAGGTGGAACGGATGCAGAAAACATTACGGCACTACGTCTGAAAGTTAACTTTCTCGAGATAATTCACAATCACCAGCACAGTTTCAAGAAGACAGCGCTTCTGAGAACGCGTCACTGGGTTTCTCGAAGTTGCGCTACAGAACAGCATTTTCCACGTTATAATCGCTATTTCTTTTATGATGCCTTGACTCTAACATTTGTTTTAGTACATTATCGGTAATCTATACATAATGTTTTGCTCGATTTAAAACTATTTTAAAGCGTATCAGATCCTTTCAGCACTGTCTACAATGGGAGAATGGAGCGCCGGAAGTGCAGCGCGACGTCTGACCCAACTAACGGATAATAGAGCACAACTGTTTGTGTTGCTTGTATCTTGAAATTTTCTTCGTATCTTTAAGCAAAATATTTCCCGTGAGACCTTTGCGTATCTCGAACATTTCGTAACTAGAAGCATTCGTATCTCGAGGTACCACTGTATCTCTAAGAGAAGATATCTCTAAGATGGAAGCTCATCTTGGATCTCATACCTTTGGTCATGGCCAATAGCGATTGGTAAGACCTGGAACGTAGATTAAATGGTAATTCGAGAGCTTCTCGGCTCACTCTTCACCACGACGGATCGGTGCGCTAACCGTTTTTACACGAGGAACCTCAGCTTGGGCCATGAGACGTCTGGTGGTTTACAAGTGCTTGAGTTGTGTTGTTTGTGATTCTTTGTTCAGGAGATGAGTGAAGACCACAGCACACCTAAGAAAGAAAAGCAGGAAAGGTTGTCGAAGCACAAGGAGAACATCCAGCACTCTCAGGCTGAAGAGGAGGCGCATCTCCTGGGTCAGCAGAGGGCTTTCTACGACAGGAACTGCAGGGCCTTCAAACGCAAGATCATGATCAAGAGGCACGAGTTTGAGCAGGAGCAGTTACGAGAGGTGTGGATCTCACAAAAACGATGTTTTTCGTTTAGCTTTGCTCAGTGTTTTCTTTGTGGTTTGTTTTGCTTTGTTATGTGCAGCATTGTTTAATTTAGTTTTTTATCGTTTAGCCTAGCTTTACCTTGCTTTGCTTTTCTTTGAATTCTATTTTTTTGCTTTGCCTTTGAATTGTTTAGTTTTTTTGTTTTGGTTTGCATTTATTTTGTTTAGCTTTTTTGTGGTTTTATTTTTTGCATTATTTTATTTAGCTTTTTTGTTGTTTTTTTATTTTTTGCATTATTTTATTTAGCTTTTTTGTTGGTGTTTTTTTATTTTTCGCATTACTTTGTTTAGCTTTTTTGTGATTTTGTTTTTTGTTTTTCTCAATGCTTTGTTTTAGTTTTCTCTGTTATTTTTTAGCCCTGTTTTGCTTTGCATTGTTTAGTTTATGTTTTTTGAGCTTTGTTTTGCTTCATTGTGCTTTGCATGATGTTTTACTTAGAGCTGTTTAGTTTTGTTTACTTTTTGTTTTGTTTTTAGCTTTGCTTTGTTTAGTTTTGCTTTGCATTCCATTGTTTTGTTTTGTTCAGCTTTGTTAAGCTAAAATAATTAGCTTAGTTTAATTTTGTTTTGCTTTGAATTATTTTATTCTGCATTTTTGTTGTTTTTGTTTTTTTTGTGTGTGGTTTTAGTTTTACTTTGCTTTGTTTAGCCTTGTATTGCTTTTCATTGCTTTGTTTAGATTATGTTCGTTTAGCTTTGGTTTTATTTTTTAATTTTTAATTTTAGGTTTGCTTTGTATTTAGTTTTGTGAACAGAGAGGGTATAACTGGTTTCCTGGGTTAATACATAATGAACATTTTCTCAGGCTCAGTGAATAATCTGATGTGAAAAGAAGTAATGCTGAAACATGCAAATCTCTTAATCCGGAGTTAGCTGTTAGGTCCATAGGAAACTTTGAGAAAATGTCAAATCTAAACCCATATATGGAGACCACAGAACACCCAATGCAAGACCAGTATCATGGAATTTTTGATGCTCTGAATTATTAATTTTGAATATTTAAGAACAACACTAACAGTGCTATTTTTACATATTCTATTGCTGAAATTTTAACTTAATAAAGTTGTTTTTTTTCTTTTTCTGCTGCAACATGTTGTTGCTAGTTTGATGGTTGATTTCTATGCATGCAAATCAAAATGTGTATAATTCTTAGCATTATTTTAATATAAATAAAACTGTAGGAAAAAGTTGCAGAGCCTTTAAAACAACATAATCAGTGTCACCCGTTTTAGTTTTTGTAATGTGAGCTTGTTTTTCAGCTTACTTGGTTAGTATCATGTAAGGTAGTAGTAGACACTTGGTGCTGGATGTATTCATCATTGAATTTAAATGAATTAATCATTTAAAAGCTTTTTCGTATTGCTGCTCTTCAGGAGTTGAATAAGAAGAAGACGCAGAAGGAAATGGAGCATGCCATGTTGATCAGACAGGACGAGTCGACTCAAGAGCTCGAACACAGACAGCTGAAGACGCTCCAGAAACTGCGCATGGATCTGATCCGGCTGCAGCACCAAACCGAGCTGGAGAACCAGATCGAATACAACAACCGGAGAGAGCGGGAACTGCACCGGAAACACGTGCTCGAGCTTCGACAACAGCCCAAGAACCTGAAGGTCCCCCCGACTTCATAATACCATTCAAAACGCTAAAAGTTACATTTTAAAAAGCGCCAAATGTATTTTAGAATGCAATGCGGAGTAAAAGCAGCCCTTTGTGATTATCCGAGATGTGTTTCCTCCAGGCTATGGAGCTCCAAATAAAGAAGCAGTTTCAGGATACGTGTAAAGTCCAGACAAAACAGTACAAGGCCCTACGACACCATCAGCTCGAGGTGACCCCGAAAAGTGAGCACAAGACAGTCCTGAAAGCCTTGAAGGATGAGCAGACACGGAAGCTGGCCATTTTAGCCGAACAGTACGAACAGAGCATCAACGAGATGATGGCCTCTCAGGCAGTGAGTGGAAAACTGTTTCTTTTACTGTCCTCAACCAGCTGAACTTTTATTTTTCAGCTTAATTGATTGAAGACATCGCTGTAAATCCATAAAAGTTCATTTGTTTTCTTCCCCAAGACAAGATTTTCATGAAAACTATATAAAATAAATACATGGTGCGAAATGTAATTTGTTTACACATGCTGTTATTAAAAAAAGGATTTATACTTAAATGTTTTGGGGACCCAATATGTCCCTACTTTCATCCCGTGGCATTACGTTAAACTCATTGATGTGCAGCGTGAAAATGTTTAATTTGATATTCGTAAAAAAAAGTTACGAAATTCTGTTTACTCTCCTGTTGATTGGATTTGCCAGCCCAGGACACAATATACCAAATTGCACTTTAACTCCTCCCACTTTTGCACCTTCCCCTGATTATCAAATGGCAGCAATCGGATTTCAAGATTTTTCTGATTAACCTTTATTCATAGTCACATTAGTGCCCCATTATTACATTGACTTATAAAAGTCGACATGTTGTTATTCGTCTTTTGCTTCGGGCAGAAAACTAGAAATGTATCTCGTCCTGGACCATTCGAACTACATGCAAAAACATGCAAATGTTCTGAAATCGGTTGTTATATCTGGTACAGCGATACCTCGAGGTACGAAATTAAGTGAGTTTTTTTCGTATGTCGAAGCAGTTTTTACATGTAAAACGCCTAGTCCGTGCAATGGCTCTCAAAGAAAAATACTCAAAAAAAAGCAGAGAAAAATCAAGTACATGTTCTTCAATCCTTAAATTTACACTCGTGATCCTTGTTAACAGTGGGAGCACAATCAAACAGCTGGAGATTTTGTGGTCCAGAAATGAGTCACGTATACTTTCAGTCTGTTAACTTCATAGCTTACCGAGTTTGTAATTAAACATTTTGGCAGATTTTTCAGGCCTGCGAACCACATAAGATCATTTTGAGGTCAGTAAGCTCAACCAGAATGAATGTATAAGGCGCAGCGGTTTGTAAGATGAACTGGCAGTTTGGAAACTGATGGAAAGAACTGCTTGAAATTCCAGTCTCACAGCCTTCTTGCCCATACAAAAAGTGCATTGATGGCTGAGCTACACTGTGGTGTAGTGTCCGCGGAGCTTGTGTGGCTCATGTATGTGCACATGTGTGTGTTTGTGTGCGTAGCTACGTCTGGATGAGGCGCAGGAGGCCGAGTGCCAGGCTCTGAGGCAGCAGCTGCAGCAGGAGATGGAGTTGCTCAACGCTTACCAGAGTAAAATCAAGATCCAGACGGAGGCGCAGCATGAGCGCGAGCAGCAGAAGCTGGAGCAGAAAGTATCACTGCGCAGAGCACACCTGGAACAGAAGGTCTCACTGACTTGTTTTTATGAGACATGGGGCATCTCAACTAATCAGTGTGCTCTGGTTCCATTATGTCTGTGATTCCAAGTAACTTTTCTTGTATGTTTGGTGTTTCAAAGCAGTTCAGTTTGTTCCCTTCTAATAGCAATTCAACAACAATTCTCACAGCAAACATTTGCGGATTCACTGAATTATTGTGCGTTTTCATACAGTTTTGAACAGAGAGACACAAAACGTTGTCAGCCGTAGCAGAAACCCTCAAAATCTGCACACTGATCTGGACACGACAAGAATCATCCTTCAGTCCAAATATGAATCCTTTAACATAAACACAAGTTGCCTTTTGGTTTCTTGTGTGTGTGTGTGTGTGTTTTTTTTATTGAATTAAATACTTTAATTTTACTTGTTTGAATGGGAGATGCTTCTGATCTGTACATCTACAGGCGCCAAATGTGAAAGTAAGTTTCGTTTACCTCAGACCATCAACAGTGGTTTAGAGACTCAGTGATGAAAAAACTAGCCGGGACCATGTGATTGACGGCTACAGAGTGTGATAAACGATCAAATTTAGAAAAGACGCTCTTAAATTCTTTTTAAAATTACAAAATAAATGTTATATAACAGGCTGTGTGTGAGCCAGACGCGAGGCGGAGCTCTAAAACCATGACGGTTCCATCCTTAACAGGAAGTCGCTTGTGCGCATGAAATGGCGTCATTTGAGCCCAATGGCAGTAGGCAGTGGGTGTCACACCATCAAAATCTTTTTTACAGTCTGTGGTTTGAACACGTTCCGATGGTCTCTTAAACGTCCCGCCGTCAGATGTGCTTTTTAATTGAAATTGTCAAGTTAAAAAAACTGCTGCTTTCATCGTTTCAGTTGTGCATTCAGCTCAGATGTCTTTATAAGTGCTTTATATACGTCAGAGCTTTAAATGTGGTTGAAAAATGGCTCTATAGCACCACCTAGTGTGTTTTAGCTTATGGTGCGCTAACGGTGTCTTGTAGGCGAATGAAATTAAAAACACGTGTAGGGCACTAACACTTTGACAGGAAGAAACCTCTAAAAAGGATGACTTTTCTCAGATCAAACTCTTCCTAGAGATTTTATCTGTTCACTTCCAAACTTCATCAGTCTTATCTTGAGGCACATGGGATGTAAAATTGCGAAACTTTATTGTCGTCGATATTCATAAACAGGAAGTTGTTTCAACTCAGTCGTACAATGTCAGATCAGTCCCAAATTTACCAACTATGTCACAGTCCATGTCTGAAAACATCTACAAAACACACTGACAGTTATAGCGCCACCAGGTGGCCACAGGAAATAAAACATTTAATATTGACGAGTTGCTTCTTTTAATGATTTTGACAATTGTAACAAGAATATTATCCAAAACAACGATAGAAACTCATTCAGAGTGCCCCCTGGAGGTCATGACGCTTTGTTGTGGATTTTAATATCTATTTGTCTGTATTTTTCAGTAATTTTAACAATTATCGCTTGCATAAGAATGCAACAACTGGCCACTGAGAGGCGATAGCGCCAGAGGTGCAAGAGCCCTTTGATCGCTGCTTTCAGCTTTAATTATGTTTACATTGGCAAGTGAGCCATGGTTTCTACTATAATATACGCAACCCCCCGTAGGAAACCATGGCTGAAACTAGATTTCAGCTCCTGGATTCTTCTTTGAATTGCAGTAATCCATTTTTGAATTTGAGCAGTCTGTAGAATGGTGTCCCTGAACGCCTTGCAAATAGCTTCTAGCAGTCAATCGCACAACAGCTTTTACTCATTTTCATTGGTTTGCACTTTTCATTCCGTGACTTTTGTCATGCGCATGCACACTATAGATCTTATTTAACATGTTTTTTTTGTGTGTTGCCAGATTGAAGAGGAGCTGGCTTCTCTTCAGAAAGAACGCACCGACCGCATCAAACACCTTCTGGAGCGTCAAGAGAGAGAGATCGACGCCTTCGACATGGAGAGTCTTCGTATGGGCTTTAATAACCTGGGAGCTTTGGACTACCCAAAAGACGATTACAGATGAGTCCTCCACAGGTTTTTGGAATGAATCTGCTGGTTTTGCTACTGACAGTCCGTGCACAGGCCTTACACATCTAGCACGTCCTCTTTGAGACGCATCATGCTGGAAAATATCCGCGTGTCGTCTCGTTTTATAGCAAGATTAATATATGCTGCGTTTCAAATCTGTCAAAGTGTTGATGTCGGTGTTCTCTCGTGCAACGATAACACTCTTGGTGTAACTCAAATTAAAATAGAGATTTGATGTCAAAAGCAATACGAACAGAGCGGTTTGTGTTGTGAATTTTGATGCACAAAAATCTAATTTTTAAACTGTTTTGCTGCTCAAAGGGGTGCTTTCCGAAAAGAGAATACGGTTTACTCTTCCCGAACGATCCTGGATTTCTGTCTTTCTTCTGTTGAAAACTAGAAAAGAGATGTTCAAGTTTGATTCACTCTTCAAAGTATCTTGGTTTTCAGCCTGAGGAGAGAAAAAAGATGAGGAAGAGTGAATGTACATTTTCATTTTTGGCTTAGCTGTCCCCCTTTAAATTTGGTATTTATTCACATTAAAAATAATGCAAAATATCTTTTATTACGTCTTAAATAAATTTGATAGTTTGATTTAATAAAACTGTACATATGTAATAGTTGCATCCATGACTGAGATTTTTTTTTTTTTTGTAAACCTGCTGCAACTGTGTAAAATTCCGTAATCCGCCTCAATCAAGGTGAGCAATGTGAATAACTGGAACAGCACACATGTGAATCCAAACTCGTGGTACCGGCGTAAGGGCTGATGGGGAAGGGACTTGTAATTTGTGTATAGAAGGCTTTATGGAGATCTTGTACTTATTTTCCTAATACATTTTAACTGAAGTCAATTTTGTTTTATAAATCTATATAAATGATTATATAACACACATCTCTATGTAATAAATGTTGCACAAGCCCATCGTTGTTCCTGCAGCCACTGTTGGCACGGCCTCTCATCTTTCTGATCGGGATTCAGTTTGGGTTTTTCAGCGTCCTGTGCACTTCTGCAAAGTAAAATTGGTGAATAAAGCATTTTACTGTCGCATGCACTTTATTTTTATTTCCAGAGTCGGAGGCATTTTTGTCACATTGATTATATTTGTAAATAAAGTGCTCGTCACACAAGCTGCATCTTTCCTATGGTCATATCATCCGGGGGCTTGCTTCCTTCTTGTAAAGGTTTCGAGTTTCAGATGTTTTTTTTTCCAATCAGTACAAAAGTAGATCTTATGAAGATTGAGGACCTGTACATTGAATATCTAGGCAAAAGTTGATTTATTTCAATAATTTGTTTCCTGTAATTAGTTTACTATGCACAAAGTTAAATATTCCAAGCCTTTATTTGTATAAGTTTTAATCATTACGCATTAAAGATGGAGAAACCCCAATACTGTATTCCACAACATCAGAATATCAACATTGTGGGCTCCCTGCGTCCCAGTCTAGTCCGATAAAACAATGTAAACTAGATGTTGGTTTGTTTAAAAGTAAGCAAAATAGACTGGTTGCTAAAGTAGATTTTTTTGGTTGCTATGGAGGAGTCCGGGACATCGTACAAAGCTCCCCGTGCCAAGATGAGTGAATTAAACTACCCGCCGTGTCTTCATGATTTTCCTTAGCTGAGTTATTTGTTTCTATGGAGGGGTAAGTGACAATAAAATGTTTCCTTACATAAACTAATCCACATGTCTTTATCGTTTACCAAAGGTGAGATAAGAGTTCAAAACATTAGGTCGCTAGGGGAAAGTTAGGTTGCTAGGGAGCTGTGTGTGATGTAATCCATAATTTTCTTGCCGTCTCCCATTTATTTTTCAATGGCCATTAGAAGTCAATGGGTAACTGACTCCTCCTAGAACCTGGGGTTCAAATACTTTTGCACAGTGGTTGGTGTGTTCCTGCTAAGGTTGACAACCTCCGTAACTGGTGAGTTTGAAGTTTCTTTGAGGTTCTCAGTTTGAATTACAGTTCTACAAAGACTGACCCCATGTTAAGTCAATGGAAATATCCTAGAAATCTCAGCAATTTCCCAGAATTCCTTTAGTGGTGCCAGTCTGACAAGATAAAGTAATTTGAGTCACACCAGTTTGGTGGCTTTAGTTCAAATGAGCTACGTCTTTTAAAAGCCAATAATCACGGGGAAGACTGCTGGCTTGACTGTGGTGCAGAAGACCATAATTGACTCCCTCCACAAGGAGAAAATGGGAAATTGCAAAACTGATAAAGGACTATTCTGCGATATTATTAACGGAGTTGAAGGGATGATTGTTGCTGGAAATAGAGCCAGAAACCTGGGAGGGCTTCAGACGCTGTGGATTGGGCATCAAGAACCAGTATAAACAGATTCCTGGTAAAAATCTGAAGTTGACATCTTTTGAAAAAAAAAAACAAAAAAACAAATCAATTAGTAACTAATGTGTCATTTTCTTCATGTACTTTCTATTTTTCCAGTTTCTGGTAACTATTCTCAGATTGTAATGAAATTAAAAGGTTAACAGTAGATCAGCTACAATTCAAAAGCTTTATTTCAGTTATTAGCAGTGATGCAAAGCACGGTAACATAAATAAAGGCATTTATTGAAACAACTTTATTCCCATTCAACTGCAAATAAAGACAGGTGCATATAATTTTAATTAGCCTTGTTTTTCATATTGCGGTTTAATTGTTTATTCACTCTGGCCTGGTTTAGATCAGGCAACAACAGAGACACTCCAGCTGCTTACTTTCCAGCCAGCTGTTCATAGAGTTTGGGAACATAGTCGTCCCACTCGGCCTGATAACAGGAGCCAGCGATGGGAGCAGCGAGACCGTACTTCTTCCGAAAGTTCTGGATCTTGAACTTCCCTCGGTTGTCTCCGGAGCGGTTGCTGAGAACACTTTCAGTGCAGCTGATACTGCCGGACTGTTCATAAACCAGCCACACGTAACGATGGAGACCTGCAGAGAACTACATGTTAGGAGGATGTTTACATGATGAAATTTCCATTATACTGACTTTATTTTTAAAAATGATTGTCATATTTGTTTGTACAGTCTGCTAGGTAGTATTTTAACGATTTCCTTTTTATTGATCTGTATAGTCTAAAAGGTCTTTTATTTTTAATAAAAATGATGGTATTGATTTTAGAGACTAGATGATCTTTATTTTGAAAAAGATTAATTCATTTATTTAGGCCTGAAAGGTCCAGAATTTTATCATGAAAACAATTATCATTGCTTTTTAGTCAATTTTTGAAAAAGAATGTCATAATTTTAAGAGTTTTCTCATGAAAAAGATAGTCATAGTGATTTTTATAGTGTGGAAGATCTAATTACAAACGATTTATTGATCTTAATAAAGGCTGGATGATCTTTTATTTTGGAAATTGTAGCTTGTGATGGGTCTTTTATTTTGGAAAAACCATTGTATTGCATTTTAGCATGTGGTGGGTCTTTTATTTTGAAAACTGAAGATTGTATTTAGAGTCCATTGTAAAGTCTAAAATGTCATAGTAAAAATTAACAATATTGTTTTTTTTAACGTTTATCGTATTGATTTTTAAGTCTGAAAGGTTTTATTTTGAAAGAACATCATATTAAATTTTAGAGGATGGATGTTCTTATTTTGGGAAAAAACAAACATTCTAATAACATCTAGAGTCTGAAGGGATTTTTTTTTATTTTACTGTTTCATTAATTTTTAGAGTGCAGATTCTATTTTGTCTTTTATTTAGAAATGGCCTTTATTTTGATAGTTAGAGTCGTGGACGTCTTGAACATCCAACAAAATAGCAAAAAATAAAAAACTTTTCTAGTTTCTATCTAATTCAGCATTCTGTTGATTTATTTTATTTTTGCATTATTAATCTGCCACACACTGAGGGCTGGACTATGAAAAATGCCTACTCTAAACCAGCCTGCAGTGCAAAAAAGATTGGGGACCCTACTTCAGATCACCAGATGTATATTGCCCAAGTCTGGCAAAAACTCACCTGTTCCCTTTGGAGGTCCCGAACCAACGTAGTCTGACATGACACACCCACTGGAGACGTCATTCCCTTTCATGTTCACAACAAGGAAGTGGTGCCATTCTCTGAGATTTATTAAATACACAGTTCAACATTTTGCTGTTAAGAACTCCCCCTTGTATTTATCTTACGTAGTTTTCTTTTGAATATAAACTATATAAAAAAAATGTATAGTAAAAAAGATTTATCTACATGCCTACCGAAATTTGGGGTCTTTACGGCTGGGGGCATCTGGGTCAGTCATTGCCAGTGTGTATAGTTTACTGGGGTCACATCCCTCCCATTCAATGGATGTGGGTCGATTCTGCACCTGGAAAACCAAAAACACTTTTCATAAGGATGCATGATCAAATAAAGTGGAATAAAATGTACATATTAAATTGTGTCAGAACCTATGGCTGCAAACTAAATTCATTTTTAATTATTTGAATGGTAATTCCCATTAGAACACTTAAAGAGCCAACATTAAGAATTTTAAGGGGCTCATTGTTTGTTTGATAGTCACCAACAGCAAATAAATGCAGGTGCAAGGTAAAACAAAAACTATTATTGATTATACTCATTCTTTTTTTTTTTTTTTAATCGATCTGAACTTGTCCTTTTTCTCCAGGCTGCAATCTGAGGCACTACATGATTTTTTTTTCAGTGTAACCATGACATTGGGTGGTGGGAGGGGCGTAGTACATTCATATGTCACAGTGTACTGACTCATTTAATGACATGATTCAGTGAATTTAATATAAGACAATAACAAATCATGTTCCCATTTAAAGGAATGTCCTTTAAACTGAGATCTTTATTTTACAGTCATTTTCAAAAGGGTGTAATGGGGCTATTAGCGGTCATAACTTTGCAAAAAGTGGACAAGAACACTATATACTTGTTTCTATATAATTAACACGAATCCCTTCCAATTTAAACCTTTGCTCCATTACAATGCAGTTCATTTAGCATGAGTGAAATCCACATCAGACCACGTGACCGCTGAATATTTGGCCGCATGCGAGCTGTTTGTCCATTATATAACCTTAGACAAAATGCTTCCGTCTCGGCCTTCTTTTAATAACTACAACTACAATAAGGCCTCTGGATACCATGTCTGGCACTAAAATAAAGCATTGCTGCAAACCAACAATAAGTTTAAATTTGTGCAGAAACATTACCAGCAAAACGCACTGGCCTAAACTCGCGCATGAGCTCTAACCTGAGTGGGTGTGCACACTTTCCCAAGCGAGTCAATCTCCAGGGCACCATACTTGACGATCAAAGGCTTGGCTGGCTTTTCCTCCACCTCTGTAAGCGCAAGGGAACCTGTCCATTCATTAATATCAACAGACATGGTGACTCACCTAGTGTTACGAGATACCAACGTAACAGACAAGGTAGCTACAGCTAGGTTTATGTCTCCCCCTACAGTTACTTTGTGATTATTGCTCACTTGTTATGTGCCACAGCCAATCATCTTGCAGTGACGCACACTGGGCTGAGTCTTTACTGGTCAAATAGTCTGTCAATATTCATTGACCCCGCCCCATATGTTGAATCGTTCTCAAACCATAGACTGTAACATTTCTAACCCAGGACAATACATATATTTTATATTTAAAAACTATAAAATATTACAATGTATGACAATTATCAACAGTATCAATTTATAATTGGTGTAAATTATGTCTGAAAGGAACCAAAAAATATTAACGTCGTTAATACTAGTAGTAAAAATCGTATTCGTTTTATTATTTTTTTATTAAAAAAAAAAAAATAATAATAATAATAATAATAATAAACAAGTAGCGCGTGCTGCAGAATTTCATCTTCCAAGCTTTAAACCCAAATCACTTTTTTAAGAGTTCGTTTCAAAATAATGGGGAAACTTCCATCAGGCATGTCACAAGACATCCAAAACGGCTGATAGGGGGCTTTGCTTCCCAAAAAACAGCATGGCTGCCTTCAGTAGAGGCAGAGACTGGATGAAAGGTTTCTGTTTTTTCAGGACTTTAGGACACAAAAGGACGTTAACAGGTAGTGTTATTTTACATTACGTTATAAAATGGCAACGTTGATGATTTTCAATTATTTATTAACATGATAAAAGCTATAATTAATTATGTATTGTTCACAGTTGCATAAAATGTGGCTTTACACTCCCCACTGACTTCTTTTCTGTCTTCAGAAAGCTATTTATTTATCTACAATTTAACTGTTGTTGTTCAAAGACTTATAAATTTCTCCAACAGGCAAATTTGATTATGATCTTGTTGTTATTGGTGGAGGTTCTGGGGGGTTGGCATGTTCAAAAGAAGGTATGGTTTGAGATATGGCTTTATTCAACTTTAGCATTTCTTTTTATTTCAATCAAAGTGTTGAAAATGTACAAAGTTTTCACTGGTTACTACACATTTTTTCTTTACAGCTGCCCTATTTGGTCAGAAGGTTGCTGTTCTGGACTATGTTGAACCTTCCCTCAAAGGTACCTGCAGACCAGTTAACAATATTTTCTGGTGCTGTTTTATTTCATAAACATCTTATCAACTCTTGCTTCGTTTAGGTACAAAGTGGGGTCTTGGTGGAACATGTGTAAATGTTGGTTGTATCCCAAAGAAGCTTATGCATCAGGCTGCACTTCTTGGCACAGCTGCCAAAGATGCCAGGAAGTATGGCTGGCAAGTCCCTGAAGCCCTTTCACATGACTGGTGAGTTAAGTTTGTGTTAATGGAATATTTAGAAAACAAAACTTGCATGATCTTTCCAATTTTATAGCCTATGGAACCATTGAGATGCAGCAAAAGTTTCAGGACTCAAACTGTATTTGGAAGAATCCATATATTTTTAGTCTTCATTTTATCCAAAAAGTATTTTAAGAGGTGGGGACAATTGAGCCTTGCATTTGCTTAAAACATGTTGAGAAGGAGAGCTCTGCCCATTTTGGAGCCAACATAAAATCAATCCTCTTAGTGTTTCTAATGCTATGTCAAACAAATTCAAAGCTGCAGCTAGCTGCAAAGGATTCAACAGTTTCCTAAGATGAACATAAAGATTACAAGAATCTCTGTTTATGCTCCAGCTTTGAAACATCTGTTCTACTTAGATGGCCAGAGTCTATTCTGAAAAAAGAATGGGTAAAAAGGAACGAGCCAGTGTTTGGAAAAATACATATTTTTTTAATACATTTTGCTTATAATTTGTTGAGAATCAGAGCTCCACCTCTAACTTTGAGCCAACAATGAAATCTGTGAGTGTCTCTAAATGCTTTTATCAATGCTGTGTTGTTTTAACAATACTTAATTAATGCCATTTTAACATAAGAAACTTCATTAGCCAATGGGTTTTGAGATCTCTCTCTCTCTCTCTCTCTCTCTCTCTATTCCTCAACTTTGCACCGATCACTGTATCCACTATGAAATATAGTATGTACATAATCAGCTTTTGAATAATCCATGTTCTGGAGTGGTAGTGTGGTAGTAGGTGAACCACACTGTATACAGGTTTCCACTGGATAACTTTCAAAGGATACTTGCTTGTTTTTCTTTCTGTTTGCTCAAAATATCCTTTCACACTGTTTTTGAATTAAACGAGCATCGGATTAAGACGTCATTAATATTCAAACCACTGTCCGGTTAGAGAGAACTGCAGATGGTAGCCAAGCCATGCCCACATCTGGAATCTGTGTGCAGGATTTAACAACTAGAAGGGAAAAAAACTATTAAAATCAACATTTTTTTATTGCTATAGTTATGGACATCAATCCGTACAAAGATCATGATTGTGATGTCATATAATTGCCGCACTGTCATATAATTCCAGTGAGACTGCATCGTGATCTTAGAAACTGAAAAAAAAAACCAATACTGTAGTTATTTTTTTCAGAACTTCATCGTGGGGTTGCAGTAGCCATTCAAGGCACCAGATGGCGCCCCAGGACTGAGACAGAGAGTGTTCTGACGTTAATAAGTTGAGCACCTTTTCTGTGCAGAGCTCATGTATGAATATTAAAGTGCAATCTTTATTCCCTTACACTTTGTAATTTCAGACTCTTAAAATGTTTTCAGATTTTTTTTGTTTACATTGATATTAGGAATTAAACAAGAATATATAATTAGTATAAATATTTTTTTATAGCAATGAAATAGCCCACTACTTTATTGATGCATTTTTCAGTGACGTATCAGTTGCACTTTGGGGATTATTTTTAAGCCCATAACTTAATTTGACTCGTGTATGCACACAACTCCGTTCATGAGGTAAATGGGAATCTTACACTGCAACATTCACAATGAAAAATCAACTGTTGGTGTGAACCTGTATTAACACCCCCCCAGTGTTAAATCTAACACTAAGTAAGTTTACCTCGTTCTTCATTTGGTTTCACAGTCGCCGCGTGCTTGTTCATCTTGCTTTGTGTTACAATGTAAAATATGACATGCACTTTTTAAAATGGATAACATGTCTGTCTGCTGAAGACTCTAATCATTTGCTGTTTTTGAAACGATAATCGAGTCAAATGATGCATCTGAGAAAATGAGTTGCGTTTTATTCACACCTCATTTTACGCAAATCAGCTTTGTGTTCTCTCATTACGTCACGGCTAACCACCCCCCTCTTCAGAAACAAGTGTGAACCCTTCTACGTACAAGTGTGAACATTCGGAATTATCTCCAAGCAAAGACGTATATCACAGCCGTCGTAGCGCACAGGGAGAAGGAGGTTTGTCATAATCCACAGTAACAGTAGCCAAAGTTACAGAGTAAAGTAAGTAATTGATAATCTGGAAGATATATCTTAAAAATATACACATTTTATCAAACGTAAGTGCTCAGACGTGCTGCATATTACATTGAACTCCTTGTAGCAGTAGTTAGAAGTTGAAGGAAATGAAGGCAATCTCCGGCCTCCCCTCTACGACTGCAAAGATGAAATTATTCACAGTGCTGGCTGTGATGACGGGGACAGGTGCAAGAGATTAAACGTGTAGAGTCAGGTGCAGTGATTGGAGGAAAACATGTTTGACTGCAAGGCATTGAGGAATATTAGCATCACATAGAAATGTTTTAAATGTCTGTAATATTTTTGCAGGGCAACAATGGCTCAGGCCGTCCAGAACCATGTGCGGTCCCTAAACTGGGGTCACAGGGTTCAGCTACAAGACAAGTAAGTTTAACGTTTGATGTATGTTTCATCCTCCAGATGTTGTTTATTGGCTAAATGTTTCCGCTCGATGTAGAGCTAATTACTCAGCTTCTACTACCTGAGAGCTCCTGGCCAGCAGGGGGTAGTAAGAGCCGTGCTTCCCTCAGAGCATCACTCGGAGACTGTTATCTCCTACTTTTATGTTCAACACCGTTTTCTTTTCTCATGGAGAGCGAAAAGAAGCCAAAGACAAATAAAATGCTGCCAACTGTGACCGTTGCTTTAGCATGCGGATTAGCGTTAGCACTTTTCTCTGACTTTTATATTTGAACAAGACAAATTGCTATGCAAATGTGGCGTTATGAAACTGATGTCCCCTCTGTTCCCGCCACCATCCGGAGAGAGGATTAATCGTGTTATCTAGCTTTTAATATCTGCAATATTTAATAAAGTCATTGTTGTACACTTCTCTTGCTCTGTATTGTTTTTCACACTTGACCGGGCCTGTGGGGTAATTCTCTGGCTCTCCACCAGGGTGGCATTGTCGCTGCTTGGTATGTGTGGGTGGGAGTTATGCCACACAGTGTTGCTTTCACTCCGTCGTTGTCGCTCTGTTTTAATTACTTTTTAGTTTTATCACATATTTCTCCATCTTAAATCTCTTTCAAGCGCATTCAATGACCAGAAATAAACTGGTCTTCTTCAGAATGTAAACATCACAGAGAAATTGTGGATTTCCGTCAGTATTTTCGGCCAGTTTTTAGAGATGTAACACCACCCTAAATTTAATCTCAGCACCACCCAAAGGCATTCTGTTATACATTAATTTGTATTTTCAAAGTTTGAAGATGAGCTTAAACTGCAGCACTCCGATCCTCCCAGCAGCAGATCTCCTCTGATTGACAGCCAATGCGTCCAATCAGAGAGCAAAACTACACTTAAAAAAAAAAAAAAAAAAGTTTGCCTGTTTTTTTGGGATTTATTCTTTTGTGAAAGTAAATTTAGAAAAGACTTGTGGACATTTTTAATAGTAGGTCAGTGTGATTTAATTTTTTTTCCTCCCCTTGCTAAAATGCTTCAAAGTAATGCAGTTAGCTTAAAAATGTACAACTATTTCTCAGTGGCTCATGTTCCATTTTTTTGCATTTGAAATCGGCTGAATTTCAGCACTTAAAAACTCAAGACTTCTCAAGATGCCACGCTCCAGGACCCTGCACCAAACTGAACACAGAACACGAGCAAAGCTTGGAAGAGGAGAGGCAAAAGCATCTGTAATGTTTTACCGCATTCTTGTTGTTTATATGTTAAAATAAGCATGAGGATCGTTCCAAAAATGCTTTGGAAGTGACGACCACTGATTTAAATAATTTGCTGTAAGAATATAAAGCATAATTTTAGAAGAATATTGAATCTCAGTAGTACATCAGTATCTCCTGATGTACATTCCGTCTGCATGTTTATGTTCATGTCGTCGTGATAAATGATCCTCAGTTTCAGATGTTGAAGCGCTGTTAGGCAAACAGGTGTGGTGGTGATGTCATCCCCCAGAATTCCACAATTATTCTGATTAGAGCAAACATGTGAAATTTGTGGATTAATATTTGGATTTGTTTATTAAACAAAGGCTGATATCGGAGGAGCTTTTGAGGCACTTCCGTAAGCCTGACTTCATGTGTTGGTTGATTTCTGCCCATTGCCACAGGAAGGTGAAATATTTGAATATGAAGGGGAGCCTCATCGATGAGCATTCCGTCCGAGCCGTTGATGCTAAAGGCAAACAGGTGGGATTCTTTCTTAAAGAGCTTTATTCTGTTGACTTTTCAGATCTTCTATGTTCATATTTGTCTGCACAGATGACGGTGACGGCCAAAAATATTGTGTTGGCAACCGGTGGACGACCAAAGTACCCAATGCATGTAGGGCTCTTTTTTTCTATTGTTTGTCTTTACTTTCCTGCTCTACGAAGAGATTCTTTCTGATTTCATCATGTTTACATTGGTCTTTGTCCATTGAAGACTGTAATTCCGGATCCATAATATCTTCAGCTGTTTGAGTCTGCTCCCACTGTTAACAATGACCACGAGAGACTGTAACAGAGTCGAGAAGCATCTGAACAAAGCGTGCATTTATTCACTGCGTCTCTGTCATTGAATTACATCCGAGAGAAAATGAGCAGCGGTTGGTGCATGCCTGTTTCACACAAAGCCACACCCCTTTTCTAACCTGAGGTCTGTTTCTTCCGGGTGTTGCTTTAAGGAAGCGTAAGCTGTTTGTATTTTGAATTCATCTATTCATTAATTCATTGAGCTCATCCTAGAATGCTCTTTACCCCTGTGATCAAAATGGTTTCTTTTGGGTCGCTCCAGTCGCCTGTTCCTCGCCGGGCAACGCTCCTTTAAAGTCTTCGGTTTATCTTTAGTGTGGAGAAACTAGATGACCAAGGGTAAAATGATCAGAAAAAACTCTGATCAGAAAGACAAACATAGTTGATTTTTAAAGATGTTATTTTTCTAATAATGAAGGGAATATTTGATAATATATTCCAGAGAATGCTTGGGGTCCAAATATTTACTAAAAAGATTTACACAGACTGATGTATCTGGGTTGTTCTAACTGCATTACACAAAGACAAAGAGGATGTTAAACCCCCGTCACAACACAGTCTCCCTTGTGACCTGCTCTTTTTTCTGTTCTTTAAAAAATGCTAATTATCTTGGGCGTGGCCTTTTGGCTGCCCCGCGTTTTCACCACATGGAGTGGTGGATTTTCTTTGATCCTCTGCACAGAGAAAAAGGCACTCTGAGTAATTAAACCTTTTTTTAAAAATATCTTGTTATACAATATTATCACACTTTTATTCCCTCAGTTTAATAATAAACCTAGTACTTAAATAATTATTACATAATACATCATGAGTTTAGACTAAATGAAGGATAAATTACCCTTCAATAATGAAATGAAAGTTTTTATATATAGTTTTTATTTACTATATTTTTTTAATTACTAGAACTCTTTTTTTTTAATAGAACTCTAATAACAAATGTATTTAAAAAGCCAAGTTTTTTATTTAAAAAGTCATTTATATTTAAAAGCCAAGTTTACAAAAAGCATTTTTACCCGTTTATTTTGATTTATTCTTATAATTTAAAAAAAAATTAAGAAAAAATGGCAAGAACGCAAAATCATTTGGTTGGTGTTTCTTTTTAAAAGTGAAAGTGTTAAAAATGACCCAAAAAAGATAAAAACTGACAATTTTATTGTTTGAAAATAAAGCAAATGGTTCAAGTTTCATCAGACAAAGACCAATGTTGATATTTTGTTCTGACCCTTTAGGGTTTAAGGGACTGTAGAAAACTAGGAAAATACAAGGTTTGAGTCCAGATATAGAGATATTTTTTATTTTTTTTATTTTTTTTAATGGATTGTTCCTGTTTCATCCTCCTCCAGATCCCAGGTGCAGTGGAATTTGGGATGACGAGTGATGATGTGTTCTGGCTCAAAGAGTCGCCGAAGAAAACGTAAGCATCTTTAACGTTCTGACCAGCTCTTTCTGCCCTGTGCCTGGTTTCGCCTAAAGCGCTGTGCATTAGCAAAAAAAAAAGTTTACTGTAGACCAAATAAAAATAGACGGCTCCGAGGCTTTGACTTTCGTCATGCAGTTTGTCACGCCACATCCTCTCGTGCAGGTGATGTTATTTAGGTGCAGAGCTGTCAGCTGCGCAGCTGTGATTTAATTGTGGAGAGCTCTTGTAGACGTGGCAAGACCTTGGTGACTGACGGGCATGAGGAAGGTCTTTGCCACACATCCACAGGACTGATGTGATGCTGAATGCTTTCGACTCTGAATAATGCGTTCAGTGTGAGATCCACCCTTGGGCTGGTTTGGAACATCGGTGTCTCTCAGGACACGTTTTTGAAGGAATCAGGGAACGCTGGAGTTTTGATTCAGGCGTTGAACAGTTCTCAGAAAGATCTGTTTAAACGCTCTTATTGTCAGAGATTTTAAATCAATATCAGGTTGCTTTGGCTGATTATTTGCATTATATTCAAAATAAATAAATGGAAGAGAAATACTTATTTTATTGCTTGAAGTGTTTGTGATTCTCCACAGTGAATGCTTATAGTGTGTACATTTGGTCAAAAATCAAGGTTAATGCTCGACTGTGAGAATATAAACCGCTGTATTTTGCTGCCCTTTCTTTACAAATGTTACCTTTGACTGTGGGATCATAATATTTCATTTTATTTCAGGCTAACGCTGGACTCCAAATGTTAAAAGAAGTTCCTAATGATATATTTAGACTTTTTAGTGAAAAAAAAAGCGAAAAAACATTTAAACTTTCCTTGATTAAATAAATAAATACATTAAAAAACATATTCTAGTCATGTAGCAAAAAATATCAGATTTCTTATACCTCAAAAATGAAAAAGATCCCTTCCTAACGACAACAAAAGGTGGCTTATTTGTTTAAGAAAGTTGATGCCTAATTGTTTATTAAAAATGTTAATGTTCATATATATGCAAATGTTCACTTACTAAGTAAAAATGCAAACTTTTCTGTTTAGAAATTAGAAAAAAAACCAGAAAAATTCAAATTTCAATTTTTAAAATTGTTTTGTAACATAAAATATTAAACTTTCTAATCTAAAACATTATTATCCTCCAAATTTTTAAGAAAGTTGTTCTCAAATGGTCACTTTTTCCTATGAACTAATTACAACTATATAAAACTATAACTTATTTACTATCCTCAGATTTGGATGTATTTTGTAAGAATGTTGACTTTCCTTTTTCCAAATGTTTTACTTATTTTATACTAATTCCAACATTTTTATATCTGTAAAAATTTTTATAAGTTACAATTCTTCAATATTTTGACTATTTAGTAAGTTTTCATTGAAATAATTGACTTGGTTTCTATGTCTGTATAATTACGTACTAAATCAGTGTTTAGACATCTCCAAATGTCGTTTTTATATATATATATCCCATAAATAAAGCACAAACCTGCAAATGTAAATCTTTTTCATGAACATTACATTTGATATAACTCCTGAGAACGATTTTACTAATAGATTACTTCAGACAAGTCTTTGCATCGTTGTGGGCACGTCTAGTTTTTAAAACGACAGAAACAAGTTTTTTGCCTCTAATCCCTCAATAATCTTACAGAGAAAAGAGCCATAAGTGCAGACATGCATTAGCAGTGCTCTACACAGAGTGCGTGTGATGTTGTGTTGGTGTAAGTGGCTGTCACTCAGCATTGCTCCGTAGCAACATCCACGAGGATTAGAGCTTCCTTAACGATGAGACTTCACCATGACTGTGGATGTCAGAGCAGATAAAGCAGGATGTGCATCTCGACCACACACAGTGTTTTTCCTTTGTTTTTTTTTTTTTGTTTTTTTTTTTAAGATAATTTTACAGATTTTTACTTGAATAATTTCACTTTAAATGATCTTTTTTTTGTTATTCCCTATGGTTATCCACAAATGTAACCTTGTTTTTTTTTCTGTATATTGCAGGTTGGTTGTTGGTGCAAGCTGTATCCTTTCAAGAAAACAAGTATATTTGTCCTAAATCATTCGTAAAACTCATATGACTGTGTTACAGCACATAAACAGTTTTGTGCAGTTACTATTTAGTTTTTTTGCAATTTGCAAAAATAGTACATTTATAGAGTAAATTCACTCTATACTTAATACAAATAAAAGAGTATTATATAACGGTTTATTCCTTCACTATGTGTTTGTTAAGATGTGGCGCTGGAATGTGCTGGTTTCCTCACAGGCATCGGTCTTGATACCACAGTGATGGTGCGCAGTATCGCCCTCCGGGGGTTTGATCAGGTATATGTATTGCTATTTCTATTTTTTTTTTTTTTTTGGCCATTGTTCAATAAATTTCAGAACATGCAATCTGTATTCATGCCAAAACCAGGATGATAAACTTATTTTATTTTTATTTATCTCTCATTTTTATTGAATGTTTATAGTGTTTGTCCTTCCTTTCAATCCCTCCCATGAAGTCAGAATCACTGACACATATCTGTGTTCATTCATGCACCTTTTCAGCATTTTCTGTAGAAACCTTAAATGTGTGTGGTGCCATGCTCATTTGGTTTCATTGAGGCTGAATTTGAACAAAACAAAGGTTTGCTAGGTTCAATGTATTTTAAACTGCTGTCAAGTGGACTTTTCAGAAGGAGCATACACTTATGGATCTTCATAACAAAAAAATCCCCAGTCCGTGACACCCTTGACTCACTTTATTTTCAGAATTATCCAACTCTATAACAATTGGTTTAACGTTTGCTCTTTTTAAATGCAAGTAAAGGGATGCCACTTTCAGTTGCTTTTTTCAAAGAGTATTTGGCGAAGCAAAAAGAATTCTTACTCTTCTGTGTTTCTGCTCGTCTCTCAGCAAATGTCTGGTTTAGTCACCGACTACATGGAGGCCTATGGCACCAAGTTTATCTGGAAGAGTACACCAAAAAATATTGAAAAGCTCTCATCAGGACTTCTCCGTGTCTCGTGGCTGGATCTAAACACCAGAGAAGAACATCAAGAAACCTTCAACTCTGTACTGTGGGCTGTAGGTGAGAGAAAGTTTGCATGTACAAAACATATTAAGAACATTGCTTTGAAAAGGTGATCCAGTAAAATGGTTCTAGCGACCGCCATGTTGGGGAGCCCATCTGTTTGATGCTTTTCCTTCTCTTTCACGTAATATTTACCCCAGAAGTGGCCTCGTCTCTAGACATTAATCCAGTAGAAGGTTTTACTTGCCGCAGATCTGTTTTAAAACCTCTACATAGTAGGTTAGACTAATATGATTCACATATTGTTTAGTTTTCAAACATAATGTGTTGCTTTCAGAACCGTTATTAGTTTTTATTTGTTTTATTTCAAAATAATTGAACAATAGTTCGGACAAAATTTGCAAGGTAATTAAAATTGAAATGTGAGTAAATGCACAGTCGTCCCTCATTTCCATTTTACAGACTCCAAATCAGTGCCGCCTAGTGGTGAAAAGAAGGGATAAGCCTTGGAAGTACAAGACCTGTGATATAGCTTGTGTTTTTCAAAGTTCTGGCACAAAACATGACACAAAAGTACTTGGAACAGTGTACTTTAACGTTTAGGAGATGTTTGTTTGTTTTTCATACACTTTTTACATTGTTTTGACCTTGTCTTTGCTTTTTTGGGAGATTTATGAATTTGTACAAACTTGTGAAGTAAAAATTGATCAAATGTAATACTTTGTATGTTTTTCAATTTTGATCAATTCCAGGTTTATTGTGGAAAATTGTGGAATATAATGAAAAATATTCATTTAAAAAAAAGAAAAAGTAGCTGGTGCTTTACTAAAAATATATATCAAGCATTGCCACAAAAAAAACTGTTTTAAAGGAAACTTTTTTTAGAGGTAGTAGTAAAAAAAAAAAAAAACACTGAATAAGGCCCCGGAATTCTAAGAGTTAACCTTTTTGGGTAGCACTTTATTATAACTCTGCTAACTAAGCATTAGTAAATAGTTAATCACTTATAAAGGATTGTTTCAATGTTACAATACATCTGTAAGCCGTTTATAAACATATGTTTAAATGCTTTAAAAGCATCTATATACTATGCTTAATAACGTTAATTTAATGCTTTACATAAAATAAAATACAGCGGGATTAAAAATGCCAGTACAAATGCTGATTTCTAAAAATTTTGTTTAAGAAAATGATCAATTATTACAAAACTGTCAAACTTTAAGATATTTCAACATGCAAAACACAGGCAATCAAGTTTTTAAAAAATTCCACATCAAAACGTAATAAACACACATTTATTGCTGATGCTTACTTAATGACTCATAATGACGCTACCGCTTTTTCTCAACTTCATCTTTTACTAAAAAATGTATCGTGAATTGTTGAACTCCAGGTGTTGTCAGAGCTGAGTCGTTGGTTGTGGTCGGCAGGTTACTAGAGCATAAATCCTCCACAGACGTATATCTCTCATGCAGTCCTTCCCCACTGTCCTGCAGTGTCTGCAAAACGAGACAATGCAGAGCGAGGGCTGGAATGATCTGGGGAGGTGTTAATCCCTGGCCTGTGGTCAGCTTTAGGATGCACCAGGAGCCATGTGTTCACCCCCAGCTCCGGCTTTGTTCTCATTCTCCAGGTTTTCCTGTCAGCGTTGCGTGGCTGTTTCTACACGGAAACCCGCCTATGAGCCTTTGCTCATCCCTCAGCATCTCTGGCCACGGATGCCATTCCCTTCTCCATCTTTCACTCATCCGATGCCTTTCGTTTTAGGTAGGGGGACATCCGGTGGCTGTAGAGTGAGGATGAGACTTGTGCTTCCTGTCTGGATGTATGTGGCACTGAGAGAGAGATTTAGTGATTTGTAGTGACACTGGAGCTCAGTGTGCCCTTGGCTTTCGTTTACTGCAGTGCTTCTGGTTTCCAGACTTTATTATGTTACAACATATTGTCATTTGTCTTTTGCTTTCAGACTCATGATGCTAAAGGAATTTGGGGAAAATGCTAGGAAATGTCTTAACATGGGGTCTAACTTTGCCACGCCCAAACTGAGAAACTCATAGAAACCTCAAAGTGACCCCAGTTGTGGATCAGTATCAGTTTTTTCAAGAATATACCAACCTGTGTGCAAAATTAGGAGGTTCCATTGACTTATAATGGCCATTGAAAATAAATGGGAGTCTGCATCAGTGACTGCTCCCTAGCAACCATCTCAGCTTTAGTAAAAAATCTAGACGTGGGTTGGTTTTTGTAACTTATTATCCATTATATTAAGTCACTGACTCCAATCAGACTGTTTACCATAGCAACCAATTGGCGGTGGATTAAATCACTCAAATTGACAAGGGTTAGCTGACTCCTCCATAGCAACCAAAGATTCAACCTCGGCAACCAGTCCATTTTGTTTAAGAAAATACTTTTTCATTTACACTACATAGATGCACAAGCAACATCACAGTTTGTGTACAAACCTTAGCCATCTTACTGCAGCTGCAATCTTTGGAAATGATGGAAAAGTTATCCGCCTTCCAGACAATAGTTCCAGGATTTCAGCAGAAGCGTACGCCTTGTTACTGGCAGTAGAATGGAACGAAAGATCTACTCGAAGGAACTACATTATCGTTTCCGATTCAAAGGCCTGTCTTCAATCAATGACATTCATGGGATCAAATCACCCGGCTATCACTTCTATTCTGATAAAAGTAAACCAACTTTATCTGAAGAACTTCCACATCATCTTCTGCTGGGTCCCTGGCCATATTGGTCTAGTAGGAAATGAGACTCTGCTACCAAGAAAAAGATCACAGAGATATCCCAACGATCAACTCCACCATCAGACCTGAAGCCAAAAATAACTTCCCTTACTCAGACGTGATGGCAATCAGAATGGAAGAAACAACAAAGAAATCATTTATATGAAATTCAAACGAAAGTTGGAGCACAATATCCAAAACCTGAGATCAGAAGAGAACAAGTCGTCTTTATTAGAAGCTGAATAGGTCACACAAGACTGACGCACAGCTTTTCACTCAAAGGAGAAACTGCCCCAAGATGTAAACAGTGTAAATGCAGACTCTCGGTCAGACATCTGCTGATAGAATGCCCTGTATATGATTCCACGAGGAAACCACATCTGAAATCTGACAACTTAAAAGAAATTTACTCATTTCCTAGCAGACTTTTACATTTTAATTTCAAACTGATTTACCATACTTGTTTCCATAGTTGAGAAAACATATATTTTAAATCAGTTTTAAACCTTTTTATACCAAATACAACATATAGCCATGAAATAACCTTTGCTGTTGTCTTGGCTGTAAACAAACAAACAAACTTTAGCCATCTAGTTTTGTGATTGAGGTTATAACACAGTTATATGCCTGTGAATCTTCAATGCTGCAGAGTGATTACTGCAGTTTTTCAAAAACGTTTCATGCCCACATTTAAAACGCTTCAGAAATATATATAAAAAAAAATCAGATGTGTGTGTGAAATTGTTTTAGTTTGAGAGTGCATTTGGGCCTACTAAAGATGCAAAATAATAATAAACTGAGCAATCACCTGTGCTGCACAAGCTCTAAAATAATAGAATAATAAAGAAGAACTAGACACACAAGCACACTGCCGGATCAGAAAGTACATGCATACGATTATATTACTTCCTCCTTCCAATCCTCTAAAAAAGGAGGAAATGTTCTCCTTCCTGAGGTTTAACACAGCCACCTGCAGCAGGGAGCAGTCCAGAGGAAGGATGGAGGAGCGGAAGGGTGGGAAGGAGGTGGATCTGCTCTTTGAGGGAGATCACAAAGCCCCAACCGTTATGGTTCCCCTGGGAAAAGGAAGGCAAACACGTCTTCCTCTTGTGATCTCGATATGATGACGTTGTTCTTGTGGAGAATCACTGATTAAAACGTTTTATACTTAAACGATTGTTTGCATAAATTTGGGGGTACAATTTTGGATTTTTAAAGCACCCTTTGAGGTCATGCCTCTTTCTGATGTTTCTTTTTATCTTTATTTGGGAGGATCTGGTCCATCGCTACAATAAAGTTAATTGTAATTAAATTCACCCTTGAGCTGCGGGTTTCTCACAGATCGTGTGGTGACTCCACTCATTGTTTCATTCGTTCTTCTCGCACTCCTGCAGCTTTGATAAGGTTCATTTAAAGTCTTGCCAGGAAGGATTGTTGTGGCTAATGATCGTGTCGGCCTTGATGCCAGGCTTTGTTCTTGCCCAGTATCAGAGCTCTCTGATTGGTTGGACGTGTGAGTGAGTCTCAGCTCTCTGTCGGAATGCTTATCTTTGGCCCGGCTTTGTTGTGTCCAGACTTCACAATGCCCAGGAGCTCAAATCAGAAAAAGAGACAGGAACTGGAGACTAGGAATGCCTCACCATGTTGTTTGTTTATCATGGTTCCAGGTCCTTTTTTTTTTTTTTTCAAACAAACCAATAAAAAGCTCACAATTATCACAAAGTCAAGGACACGGTTTTTCCACGGGCTGTGGCGGATGTCTTGGGGGTTGTGTTGCTCATGGAATGTGATGGAAAACAAAGGATGTCTTTGATTTTACTGTAGATGCCCCTGGCAGAGATCTAGTTTGGACGGTCTGTGTTGCAGCAGCAACTTCTCAGGAAACGAGAAATGTTTGCACTGCTGAAATAATAGCAATTAAAGCGGCTTAAATGTGAATATTTCTATACTAGAAAGGTGTTTGTGCTTGTTTTTATTTAAAAACAAGATAATATTTCAGTAAAAACGTGTTTTGGTTCCCTGTTCTGATCTTTAGCCTCTCTGTGAATGGTAATATTATCAAGGATGCCACATCTGGTAGTGGAAAAATCAATGGAAACACCAGGGTGCTCTTTGTCTGGGTAGAAAATACTGATGCAACGACGCTCCCTGCCTGAAGATGGCGTTTGCGGTACAACAGATGTACTCTGTGCCACATGGGGAAACAGGAAAGAAGACGACGTTGATAGAGAAGAAATCAAAAAACCTGCATGCTTTCGCTTTTTAATGTAAATGACAAAACTGCAGTTCCTCTACCGGCCACTCGAGGCTGGCTTCTAAACAGAACAGGTTCGCATTCACTCCCTTTTTAATTAAATTTGCTTACGTTGGAGCTCTAAAACTCATATTTCCAACATTGGCTCCAATGGTTTTGTGGATTTAAATTTCTTTTCATGAATACTTTGAGGCGGGTGAATTTATTTATTATTTTTTTTATTTGTTAGTCTAAGATTTATCAATGCTTAAAATTGTGCATAATTTAAGGATGTGGTTTCTTAATGGGCAGATGATTGACAGTTCTCACTCGGCTACTCCTTGTGTTTTTTTTTTTTTGTTTTGTTTTTACTGTCAGTTGTTTCTTTTTTGTGTTGTGGTTTTAGACAGCCGAGTTTTTTTTTTTCTCTACCCCTTCGTCCCGCCTCCTGACGCACTTTTACAAAGGTGATTGCTGGTGACGCCTACTTTTAACTTTGTTTCACTTTGCCAGAAACCAATGGGTGATGTCACTGACGCTTCATCCATGTTATTTACAGTCAATGTGTTAGCTATTAGCTTTTAGCTTTAGCACAACTTTACCTATCACCGATTGGCTATTGCTGCTGTCAGTCATCTTTTCCAGAGTAACGTGATTGGCTGAGGCGCGTGTGAAACTTTTCTCATAGACGACGGAAAATCAGTGCAAAAAACACCCGTACAGCAGCTTGTATCTGCAGAATTAGACTGACAAATGTGCAGGATTGAATCCACAAAAGCATAAAATAACATTTGTAAAAGCTTTTGAAAAAATAACTTTGTCTGCAACCAATTTTTTGTAACCTAAAACCCTCAGCTGACGAAATTAAGAACTATATACAACTTAAAGAACATCCCGAAAGTGGTGGAAGTGCTCCATGCCCCCCACAGAGCCCTGGTCTCAACATCAGTGAGTGTGTTTGTCATTGCACAAAGATACGGAAGGTTGTGAGGAGATCTCTGCTTAGTTCTCCAAGATTTATATAACGATCCAAGTGTAGCTAAAAGAGTCTGAATGCTGTTTTGAAGGCAAATGGTGGTCACTCCAAAAATTTTGATTTCTCTTTTGAACGTCTTTTGAAAATTAAATGTAGGCATCCTCGATGATCTTTTTAACCTTCAGTTAGCTTCATCAACTTTTTTGCTGGGGTTGATTTAACAGTGTCTGAATACTCACCGTTGGTGCATAGCTTAGCAACAGGACAATTGTGCAAAGGGGTCCTTCAGTGAACGTTTTATCCATTTTATTAACCATTAAACCCCCAAAACACGAGATTCATCTCTTATTTTGTTTGCACAGATGCACGAAACCTCTTTCTCTTGAGTAGCTAGTGAATACATACTGGTATCTGTAACTATTGGTGCAGGAGGAAGTTGTTTCTGAGCTTGAGGCAGGAAAAGGGGGCTTAAGGTTTGTTGTTCTTGCAGGCCGATAGCATCTACATGGGTACCCTGGGCTTCTGCTGCAAACTTTGTTTATTGTGATACCTATGAAGGGATTGGGTCTTGTGTGTGTGTTTCCCTGAGACGCCATGACTGGAGGGAGAAGGCTGGAGATGGACAAGTGTTGACAGCCTCTCTCGAGCTACAGATAGGAAGCTACAGAAGTGACACTGTAGGCCCCAGGTGGTTGATGGGATATGCGTTTAGATCTCATTAGATAGCCTCCTCCACACCAACACACTGGAGCTGTGTACTCCGGCTGAGCCTGTGTTTAAAATATCTCCCCCCCAATCATGCATTTTCAAGAGTAAAATGTGTTGCGTCCTTCTTTTTGATTTTAGGCCGAGCTCCTGAAACCAAGACTCTCAATCTGGAGAAAGTTGGAGTGAAGATCAACAAAGAAACCGGGAAGATAATCGTAGCTGCTGATGAAGCAACATCTGTGCCCAGTATCTTCTCAATCGGAGACATTAGTGAGGTACCATGCGCCCTTTAATCAATCGAGGAAATGCTTTCATGCATTGATGCTCCTCTTTAAGAAGAACGCCGGGACACATCACATTTAGAGGAATTAGGTGATGCTACACACTGATTATATCGATTAAACCACATAATATGTTGTAAAACGATATCCTTTTTGAGGTTCTCTGTTGGAATACAATGACAAATACATTTTAAGAAGCCTAAAGGCATTACAATGTTGAAAAAGTTTCATTTGGGATTTAAAGGTGTTCACAAAGAATTAAGAAACTAATAATCCATGTAGTCTTGTATACTGCATTTCTTGGTCAAACGAGCTGCCATTGGGTTTTGGGGTGGGCCAACACTACTGGTTTTACGCTAATCTCTGTCGATTGCTGTGTTTGATCAAACAGTAATTATAAATATAAATAAATAAATAAATGAAATGGCTGTCCAAGTTTATTGAATAATGTTTGTAAGATCTTCAAATGAACCTTTCACATTTTCTGCCTAGTCATTTTGCACTTTTTTCAACTTTTAAGGCTAATACGAAAATTCCTACTCATTTTTTCAAATTAGCAGTCCACAAAGTACTACTGTGAGCTTTCAGACGTGCTTCTCAGTAAGATGAGCTGCCATTGATTGGTTGATGGTGTTACTGAATTAATACATTATCGCGTTAATATTTAAGACTCAAGAGACGGGAAGGTATGAACAGAAAGGAAAC
Organism: Danionella cerebrum; assembly: GCA_007224835.1. Classification (NCBI taxonomy): domain Eukaryota; kingdom Metazoa; phylum Chordata; class Actinopteri; order Cypriniformes; family Danionidae; genus Danionella; species Danionella cerebrum. The sequence goes on along the minus strand of SRMA01027066.1, from coordinate 45,881 downwards.
AGGTTTATTAATTTTCTATCACAATGGTACACAAATACTTCCGGTTTTACAGTCAACGTTTTTAAATATAAATATAAAAACCCAAATTTTTAGGTCTCAAAAAGTCTTAAATTTAATTACATTTGTCATTCTAGGTCTGAAATAAATTTTCACGGGTCTTAATTTTCTAACACTTCAGATCGAATGTACTTGATATAGATTTCCCAGCATGCTCCGCGTGAGCCGGCACATTAGGTTGTTTGACAAAGATGGCTCCCACAGAAATAGTCATTTTTGTGATTTACAAAGATTTTAAAATTATGAAAACAATCATTTTTATGTGAAACCACACAAAAATCTCTAGTTTTACGTGAAAAATGCTCCATATAACAGTAACCTCTCACAATGGATTCGCTCATGAAACAAACCTTTTTATAAAAAAGCATTTTTGAGACAAATAATAAGACATCCATCAATTTGTGTTCGATTTCATATATAGGTCTCAATAAGTTATTGTAAATCACAAACAAAACGTTAACATGTTAATCTTTATAATATGTTGGTAGAAATTGTTTTTTTCCATCTCTTTTTCAAGCTGCTGGTATTTTTTACATTTTTACAGAGTGAATTTCATAGTTTTTTAGGTTTTTTAATAAACATAAGTGCCATATATTCTTTAAATTTGATTTTTAATGATCTTTAAATATCACATTGTGTAAACTTTACTCTTTACAAGATAATTGTCATTTTTATGACTTATTATGTCATTCAAACGGCATTACTCAGTGAAAAAATATACTTTTTCCCCAAAGACGTCCTCATCAAGACAAAATTCATAACTACATTCTAAAAACATAACAATCAAATCCATATCACCAGTATGGCAACCCTTGCTCAGTTGTGTCCACATGGCTATTATCAAACTCGAAGGAGCAGACACAGCTGGAATCTAAACATCAGCAGCGTTTACCAGTCTGTCAGCCCAGACGCGCTCCTGGAAGCTCTGTAACCATCCCTGACACAACTGGCTCCCGGGATCAAATATCACAGCTGTCTGTCATCCACGGCAGCTGTGTGATTGCTGGCAAGCTCACACACTTACTCACATCCACACAACTAGCACCTTTACTATGTGCTACACTTTACTGCTTTAGTGAAAGAAAGCTGCACCTGGGCAGTGCCAAGCAATCCGTTTGCTGCACAGCTGCCTGTGTTGAGTTTACACACCCTGAGTCAAACTCCCTGGGACAACAGGATGTTCTCCGGTGTGTTTCTGATGCCATTAGTCAGTGATGGAGATTTCGCCCCTTGGTGCCGCATGTTCCCCTAGTGGTGTTTTTGTTGTTTTTCCACTGTGCTGATTGCCACCCATCCACCTCCTCACTGTTTTGTTGGGATTAAAGCCTTATGATATATCCACCACCGTTCTGCAACTTCCACCTGAATGACCCTGCAGCTACACCAGAACACTGTCTTGTTACTGGTTAACAGTAGATGTGTTTATTTCTATTTTTCAGTCATGTGATGGTGCTGCTCCTGGTGGTGGCTGGGCATTAAATGCATCCCTAGTTTCTTTTTCCTGCATTACATTGTAATAAATGTGGCTTTTTTAAAGTCATTAAGTACCTCTAAACCAGGGATTCTCAACCTTTTGGTCCAATTATTCTTCAAGTCAGTGTTCTGAGGATATATATATGTAACTTATTGATATATATAACTTATTTGAACCCAAAATTTTGACTTGAACCCCAATGACTCCCTACTCAACTCAGACGTGAACCCCAATGACTCCCTACTCAACTCAGACTTGAACCCCAATGACTCACAATTCAACTCAGACTTGAACCCCAATGACTCGCAATTCAACTCAGACTTGAACCCCAATGACTCGCAATTCAACTCAGACTTGAACCCCAATGACTCGCGATTCAACTCAGACTTGAACCCCAATGACTCGCGATTCAACTCAGACTTGAACCCCAATGACTCGCAATTCAACTCAGACTTGAACCCCAATGACTCGCAATTCAACTCAGACTTGAACCCCAATGACTCGCAATTCAACTCAGACTTGAACCCCAATGACTCGCGATTCAACTCAGACTTGAACCCCAATGACTCGCGATTCAACTCAGACTTGAACCCCAATGACTCGCAATTCAACTCAGACTTGAACCCCAATGACTCGCAATTCAATTTAGACTTGAACCCCAATGACTCACAATTCAACTCAGACGTGAACCCCAATGACTCGCAATTCAACTCAAACTTGAACCCCAATGACTCGCGATTCAACTCAGACTTGAACCCCAATGACTCGCGATTCAACTCAGACTTGAACCCCAATGACTCGCAATTCAACTCAGACTTGAACCCCAATGACTCGCGATTCAACTCAGACTTGAACCCCAATGACTCGCGATTCAACTCAGACTTGAACCCCAATGACTCGCAATTCAACTCAGACTTGAACCCCAATGACTCACGACTCAACTCGGACTTGACCTCCAGTGACTCACGACACTGACTTGAACCCAAATGACTTGAGACTCGACTCAGACTTAACCTCTTAAGCCCGAGAGTCCCCGGTACCGGGGACTTGCCCCCTTGTGCGTTACATTTTCACTCATAGCTCACGAACCCTGAGAATAACCCACACATATTAAATACTGTTGTGTTCAGCGGAAACTCCTCTAAAAACGTATCTAATTCAATTTCATATCCGTTAACCACAGCTCGAACGCCATGCAAATAAACAACAACATGTCCGGAGTATAATTCATGACCACGTTTTTGTTTATGTGCGATATGTATCCACAATATAAACGGAAACACCAAAACCATGGCATCAAATGAAAGCTAACAACCAGCTTAATCCAGCGATATGCAACTCATTTACATTGCATGAAGTATTTCAGAGCAGGGAGCGAAAGTTCCACGAAAAAACGCCAGCGAAAACCAAGCAAGCATGTAAATCTTGTCTTACCTTTGCCGTTTTTTCAACAAAAAGTTATTTCCATAGCGATAAAAGTCCATTTGTTGTTATGTCCGGTCGATAGCTTCGCGAAAAGTCCATTTTGTGTTTTTTCTGTTGCTCCAGTGCTCCTCTTACGTCACCCAATATGGAATGACTCCCCGTGCGTAAGAGCACGTCTCTCCACGCTGCGCGTCGTGTGATTCGTCGGCGCTCCCGCCAGTCTCAAAATGGTTGAGCTGATTGGTTTCCATAGAATCAGAGCTTTCCATCGATGTATAGATCTCCTGGATTGGACAGATGGTCGGGGGGGTAGGGACACGCAGAAGCTCGACGTCAAAGCGTTTGTGAGTGAAACGTTCCCAAAAGCGCAGCAAGATGGTGCAAATGAGCCTCTACCCCCCTTTTACAGCGTTTCTTTAGGAGTTTTTTTTTGCTGAAATCATGTCCCGTAAGCAAGAAAAGAATACTATCAACGTAGCTAAAGCTTTGGACAAGATTTTTTCCATATTTCAATTATTGTGCCAAATTGTGCCAAACTGTGCCAACATGGATTACGCCTGAACTTTGTTCAATCAAAACCTTTACAGAATATTAGTTTCTTGTAGTATGAACACCAAACTTGCTACAGATGTTCTTGACATGTAGTGGTTACAATTGATTGTGTTTATTTGCTTCGTTATAAGTAAAATAAGGAGATATTGGAGGAAACATGTGTTTTTTTTTTAGGCGGAGTTCATTTTTTGGCCATTCCAACATCAATTACTCTTACCCAGTGTTCTTGGCTGTCAAATTAACTCATCCACACCACTCCCCAAGAACCTATCTTCATTTTGCTACCAAGATTTGCAGTTTAGGCCTTGTAAAAGCTGAGAAATGCCTTAAAAAGTAAAAGTATAGGATTTTCGGAAAATAGGCCTCAGGGCTTAAGAGGTTAAACCCAAATGACTTGTGAATCGACTTGGACTGGAACCCCAATGAGTTGTGACTTGGCTTGGAATTGACTACTTTGACTTGGAAAGACTTGATAAAAATAATTTATAACAATAATTAAGCTGTGCTCTAATCAAATCACATTCACTCTGTGCACTCTGTGGGTATGCATCTGGGTATAATGCTTCTGTGTTGGAGTGAGCGAGAGAGATGTAAGTCCGGCTACTTCGGGACGGCTATTTCGGTCAGAGGTCATGTATCTAACAGGATATTATAAACAGAAAAGAAATCAATACACTGTTTTATAAAGTGTATAAAAAATACACTACATACTTGGTTTCTTTTATTTTATTGTGAAACAATAAAATGAATGAAATGTAAATGGAATCTATTATTGTTTGTGTTTTTTTTGTGTGTGTTTAAACCAAACTACAGTGGGTAAATAAATTTAATAACTTTACAGATATATTTTTAAAGGAATAAAACAATATTACATAAGAGAAAAGAAACTACTGAATCTGCTGATTTAAAGTTTTATTTTCCGCACAAAAGTGGCCTCTGATCTGAAGCGCCTGCAAACATGAATTAGCTTCAGTCGAATGTTTCCATTCTGATCAAGCACAAGTGTTAAGCATCACAAAAGAGATTAAGCTATTGTTACTGTTTTGCCCGTTGCATTTGTATCAATCAGATTCTTCTTCATGGGGAGTCACCGCAGCATCTTAATGACTTGATACTGTGCAAAACATTTATTTGTGGAATAATTTTATTACTGACACTTGTGAAATACTTTAAAATAATTATTTAAAAATGATTTGTCAGTAAAAAAATGTTTTCAAAAGATTCACTGGTTGAGAATCGCTGCTCCAAACTAACCCAAGTGTGATTGAAGGCGAGTTCGCATAAATGTTTGCTTTGTTTCAGGGTCGACCTGAATTGACTCCAACAGCCATTAAAGCTGGAAAGCTGCTGGCCCGCAGACTGGTTGGGCAATCCACCGAGCTCATGAACTATGAGAATGTGAGTCGCTCTTCCAAGATCTACAGTTGTGCTCAAAAGTTTGCAATTTTTTGATTCCTTGGCCATTTTTTTCACTCAAAGTTAGTGGTTGGGTGAAGCCATTTGTTATGAAACAATTCTTTTTACATCATAAATACAAAATCTTCAAATGTTCCTGATCCAAAGTTTACACACCCTGGGGATTTTGTCCTGAAAACATGCACAAAAGTGTTCGAGCTGCTTGTAAAGGTACCATCCTCCTGATAGACCCTCGCCTCTTTCATCTAGTGATGCGCCAACATTTCTGAATTCTGAGCGATGGGGAAAGCAAAAGAGCCATCGAAGGATCCACAGGAAAAGGAAGTTGACTGTACAAAACAGGAAATGGATGTAAAAGATCTCCAAGGAACCAGGAATGACAATCAGCAGCGTTCAACCTGAAAAATGTGGGATGTGGGATTCTGGTGAAACCAACAAACATTTCTGCTACAACTGCCAGAAAAATTGTAAGGAATGCAAAGAAAAATTCCACTTCAGGTGAAATACAGGGCTCTCTGAAAAGGTGTGGCGTGGCTGTTTCAAGGAGCTCAATGAGGAGACACTTGAAGAACAGTGGGTTTCATGGTTCCAGAAGAAAACCATTACCACACAAATGCCACAAAACAACCGCTTACAATACGCCAAACAACTCAGAGACAAGCTCCAAACGTCTGGAACAAAACCATCACCTCTACATTTAGAGAGGAGTCAACAAAGCCTGTGATGAATGGAACACCATCCCCACTGTGAAGCACGGAGGCGGGTCACTGATGTTTTGGGGATGTGTGAGCTCCAAAGCCACAGGAAACTTTGTCAGAATCGATGGAAGCAGAATGTTCTTAAAGGATCCTGGAGGCAAATGTGTATCATCAGCCCGGAAGCTGCTCATGGACCGTTACTGGACATTCCAACACGACAACGATCCAGAACACAAGGCCACGCCCACTCATCACTGGTTCCACCAGATCAAAGTGAAGGTTCTGGAGTGGATCTCAGTCTCCTGACCTCAATATCACTGATAGGGGAGAACTCAAATGTGCCGTTCATGCAACAATTTACAAAAGTTAGAGGCTTTTTTCCAAGAAGAAAGGGCTGCTTTACCAACAGAGAAGATAAAGAACCTCAACAACAACTACCTCAAGAGACTTCAGGCTGTCGTTGATGTTAAGGGGAGGAATACAGAATATTAAGAGCTGAAAAACTTTTGATCAGGGTCATTTATGAAGTTTCCGTTGCTGCTGACTATAAATGACTTCACCCAAGCACTAACTATCGTTCGTATTTTACGTTCATAAAAATGTATGTTGTATGATTCCAAAATGTATTTTCGTTGATACTCAAAACTAGAAAAGGTAAACAAGAACGGATCAAACGTGCTCATTCTTTAGGAAAATAGATTTCTTTGGATGATGCAGTAACACATGGACGTGTGCATGGGTACAGGTGGCCACTACAGTGTTTACACCACTGGAATACGGCTGTGTTGGTCTGTCAGAAGAAGAGGCCGAAAGAAGACATGGTAAAGACCGTATCGAGGTAATGCGAAAGCATCTAAACTGTGATAAACTAGTGATTAAGTGTTTGCTGTTTCCCGGTGTATCTAAGTCGGTGTGTGCTTGTGTCCTAAAGCCCTCGCACAGCTGCGTTGCACTAAAGCCGAAAGCATTCAGGGTGTGCCGATACTTTGATTGACAGGTGTGCAGGAGGACTGAGTGATGCGTCGAGTGGTTGTTGAGAGATGATCAAAACCACAGCATCCCATTGGTTTTGACAGCTGTGAGCAGCGTGTGTCAGCACGCCACGGCCAATATTTATGATTTCAGCACCCTGAAGATGTTTAGAGCAGAGACACAGACTCAAACCATAACAGTAGCAGCACTTCTTGTGAAATGTCAGCCTCAAGTTCTTGATGATGATTCAGGAAATGATGTATGTGTCGATTCATCCTCGTTGCTTTGTGTGTTGTCTGGTTTAATAGGTGTACCATGCCTTCTACAAACCTCTAGAGTTCACTGTTGCTGAGAGAGATGCTGCTCATTGCTACATAAAGGTATTTCAAGGTTCCTGTGCTTTTGGAGTTCACACATCCCTAAAACATCAGTGACCCGCCTCCATGCTTCACAGTGCTCTGTTCATCATAAGCCTTGCTTGCTGTGATGATAATCTAATCACATTTTCCTGAGTTCCTGGGGTTGCAAATGAAGAATTGCAATGCTTTATTTCACCACTCAAGCCCCACTTCATATCGCAAGATCTCAGAGTCGCTGTCATTCTCCAATTTAATAGTTTCCCAGATCTCTGATTCCCATCCTATCAAAACAATACGTTCTTCATCAAGTGCATTTATTTATTTTCTTCTTTAATAATGTGTTTGCATAGCAATAATTATTAAAATATTTCTTACTTTAAGCAAATTGTATTTTACATTAACATTTATATTAATATTTCTAAATTAATTTATTGATGGATTTATTTCCATACTTTTTGTTTATATCGATTTCTAATTTTTTTTTTATCTAGAAATTGGTTGTAGATTTATTTATATCTATTTAACATAAATGTATCTATTTATTATTGTTGTTTTTTTTAATCCTTTATGTATTTATTTATTCAATCATTTATAAAAATACTTCATAGGTTTACACTTAAGTCATATTAGATTATATTTAATTTACTGTTATGTAATCATTTTTACATGTATTTTTTAAACGGAAATTTTTAAATTCTGTCTATAATTTAGTTTATTTAGGGATGTCTTTATTTATTTATACCGAAGTCATTTAGTAAATAGTTAATGCACTTTTTGTTAGGTTCTTCCTCCTATTACTTTTATTTTGTTCTGTCTCAGTCTTTTATTTTGTAACTTTCTTCTGTTCCTGCCCTTCCTGCCTGCTCTTCCTCTTTGTCAGTGTTGCCCTTCTTGTACCTTTTATTGTGGCCTCTTCTCCTGTGTGTGTTGTTATTTAACCCTCGTGTGCCCCACCTGCTCCTCCTGTCTGGTTCGTTGTTCCCCTCGTTTGCCCGCTGCCTTCTTAAGGCTCTTGCCCCCCCCCCTTTGGGCGGTTTCATTATTTGAGATTCATGTGTCTGGTTCAGGTTGGTCATTGCTCAGTTTTGAAGATTATATATTTGTGTATTTGTTTTTGAGATAGTTTAGTTTTGTTACAGTATATTTTATGTTAGGGTTTGCCCTACCACGGGTGTTTGTGTTTGTTTCATTTATTTCTTTATTAAACGAGTGTCGATTCCATATTGTGTGTGTGCATCCGAGTTCATTATAACCCTTCCCTTTCACCATCTTGGGAAGGTTGCCCCTAACACTTTTAAATACTTGTATTTATTTATTTATACCTAGTTCTTAGACGTATTTATTTCTTTTTAATGTTATAGTCATATTTAGTCCTCTATAAGTTGTTTCCATCTTTAAGACACCCCTGACTTATTGAGCGCCATCAAACGGTTATTCCAAGTACAAAAGTCTCGTTTTGTGAACCTTTTCTGAAACGAGCGTATTAAATTTGTCTCTGTGGAAACATTCACAACCTTTAGATCGTGGTATGAATCTGTAAGTAACCCGTGTTCCGTTCCTACAGGTGATTTGTCTGCGAGACGGTGAGCAGCGCGTGTTGGGGCTGCACTTTACCGGTCAGAACGCTGGTGAAGTCACACAAGGCTTCTCTTTGGCCCTACAGTACGTTCCCCGTCTGGAATCAGATTTCATTCATTTGATTTGTTCAGATATCACCCAGGTGTCCATTTGCCTGTACATTCAAATCAGTGCCTCTATCAACACCTGCGCATGGATGAATGAAGAAAAGATCTCTTTGTGTCTGCAGGTGTGGCCTCACCTACGAACATCTCAGGAATACGGTGGGGATTCACCCCACCTGTGCCGAGGAGCTCACCAAGCTGCACATCACTAAACGCTCGGGTCTTGACGCCACCGTAACAGGCTGCTGAGGTTAAGCATCCCCTCCCTGATAGCACAAGCACACAGGAACCAGCGGAGAAGGGTGTGAAGGTTCAGCGTTTATTTTAAGATTTGGGCTCCAAAGAAACCGTATTCATCCAAACGTTTCACGCTGATGTTCCCAAAGCCAACGCGTCATTTGAGGCGGCAACTTCATACGATTAATCGCGTGTTAAACAAACCAAGTTACATCTTTTCTTGACCACAGTTGAGGCTATGCATCATGAAGTCATGCTAACAAAAGTTAGCTGTTGTCTCTGCGCTACTGCGATTCGTCAACGCTTCCAGCAAGTCCCGGAAAGTTAATTTAGCATTTTACTCCCAACAAGCTCGAATGTAGATTCAGGTTAGAGCAACAAGAACCGTTGAGAACAGATAAACACAGCCATGGATCAGGATTACGGCGCCATTACAGTTTGCTGAAACGAGAAGCGGACTAATGTTTCTGAAATATATTCTGCAAATATTGTTGTTTCTCTGGTTGTACTTCCTGTCCATTAGTCATGCGCCGCTCCTGACACTGATGGATGGGATAGGCCCGTCGCCACTCCGACACCACCCCGTTTCCCAGGGACGTAGACAAACACTCGGTGAGCAGTGTGTCAGTCAAACACGGAAGCTGGTGGTGGACAGAGCGAGCGCTTGTTTAGTCCTGGACTTCAGGAGGTTCCTCTGGAAGCGGAGAGTATGCACTACAATAACAACCTCGACTCAAGCGAACAAAGGCCAACGGAGACGGCAGTACCGCTGGCTGCCTAAAGGTGGCAGCGTTGGCTTTCTTTTCAGCATAGAGGCTAGGAATGTGTAGCCAGTGCAGAAGATTTCGGTTAATCACTGGCACAATGTTGAGATTAATCGAACACTTGCTTGGCATTTGTCGCTCCATGGGCGTATGGGTTCTTGACTTGTATCTTTGCTAGCACTCGTTCTCCACAGATCAGGAAATTAATGTTCTCTCAAATAAGTTAAGTTAACTTCAGTTTATCAGAAAGTTTATTTAGTCGCTGCCAAATGATTATTCAGCAATGATTGTTAAGAAAAAAAGAGAATAGTCTTTGCCACTGTCGATTTGAACCAGTCCAAAATGAATCATTCTCCAATCGAACTAATCGACGAACAAGACCAAGTTAGATATTTAGTTATGATGAAACATCTTTTTCTGGGTAAATTTACAGGGTTTACTTTCTGAACGATTCTTTTGAATCAATTCTACACCTATATTTAACTGAGTGAATCATTTTTTTTGATTTGGAGAGTTGTAGAGACACCAGAAGTAAATAGATCATTTTCATGTGAAACAATAGTAAAAATTAATCATAAAAAAAATGATTGTTTTGATTAGATGGGTTCAGTTCTTGAATGAATCGTTTGAATCAGCTCCATGATTGAATCTGGTCCCAAATGATTAATTCACAATTCCAATTGGTTTCTCTAGTTTTTCTTGCAATTATGGAGAATATTTATTGGTGTAGTTTTAATAAAAAATTGGGGATTTTGCAATTTTATTGTTGTATTGACTTGCAGAGTTAGTGAAGAGAATTCAGCAACCGTTGCTATAGGCTCCAGTTCTTTAACGAATCTTTTGAATCTATTCAACTACTGTATTGTACTGGTACCAAATGAATCATTCTGAATCTGAACTGATACAGTTCCCGTATTTACAAGCTACTAAATTATTATTATTTTAGATTCTGTTGTGGGGGGCTTTTTATATCTTTATTACTTTGGCCAATCGAGTTAGAGTTAAATTTCATTTTTTTATCAACTGCTAAATTAAATCTGGGTTTAAATGCAAAGATTGAAAATAGATTTTTTTTTTATTATTTTATGCCTTTATCAAAATTCAATTCTCTCATTTACTTCTGACTTCTCTACAACTCTCCACATCAATTCTCAAACTATTCGAGAGAATTCAGCAGTGATTGTTATGATGAAGAGTGTGAAAACTGCGAATAGTAACAGGCTTCAGTTCCTGAACGAATCTTTTAAATCAATTCAACTACTATATCCCAAATGAATCGATACGGTTGTACTATTTACATGTAACTAGTTGAAAATTCTTTTTCATCATTATTTATAAAGAACAGAGGAGAACGTTTTATACAGAGAATAATAAGAGTCCAGTTCTTTAACGAATCTTTTGAATCAACTGCTAAGTTGAACCAGTTCCTTCTCAAATCGAACAAATGTCATGGTTTTAAATACAACTAGATGGAAAGTTCTCTTTTTTTTTTTTTCAAGCCTTTTTTTATTTGGACAGTTGTAGAAACACCGGAAGAATTTATTCGTTTCAAGTTTGCAATAGAATTCAGTATGGATTGTTATGACGAAAAGTTACAAAAATATTGTTCATATGAAGAGTAACAGGCACCAGTTGCTGAAAGAATCTTTTGAATCTATTGAAATACTCTACCGGACCAGTCCCAAATGAATCATTCTCAAATTAAACCAGCATGGTTATCGGCTAGTTGAAAAAAAAGTTTTTTTATGGCAAGATGTGATTCTTTTCATGTCAAACTGTTTAATATAAACAACAAATTATATAAAATTGTATCAAAAAACATGATACAAGTGACAGGGTTCCTTTGGAACTTTGGAATCTTTTGAATCAGTCCTAAAATGAATCATTCTCAAATTGAACCAGTCCGGTGTTCTGGTCCAAACAAGGAAATGACTGCAATCCAGAGTTTAACCCGTAAGCCACACTTTGTGTCATGCTCACTAACCAACATTCCTCCGGAGCCACAAATGCCAACTTCTAAAACATGCAATTGGTGTTTATTACCATGAAAGATTTGCATTTTCAAATCATTGCAGCACTCCAACGAGGAATCTGCAGAAGTGTTCCAAAGAGACTAGTGTTTTCATGAAAAGCAAAACGAGAAATACTGGAAGAACTGGAACAGTAAACTAATGTCTACATTTTATTTATGTGTTTTTATTTGGCCATTTGAACACTAACTAGGAGCTAGTCATGTAGTTCCTATTGCAGACGATTCCACTTCGCCTGGCATTAAATTCCTTAAATGGAACTGATGAGATGGATGCAGTCGACTTGGAAGCGAGGCTTTGCGGAGGCAGAAGGGATTTGTGTTTGTTTGAAGTCTAATCTGCTCTGGCTCTGATTAATGAGCCTGCGAGTGGAGTGACAGCCAGCCGGAGAGAGCTCCAGTGCGCTACCAGGTTTATTTGTACCAGGGGCTGATGGGAAGGGAAAGCAGAGGTGGGGGATCCTGTGTGCTTGACTCCGGGACGGGGTGCTGACTGAAGAACCCTGACCCCTACACGATACCACCAACAGCTTGGCTCTGTCAACCCGTACACACAAACACACAGCCGGCGGGCAGAGCTGCACCTCAGCACAAAAATATACGGGTGCTTGTTGCTCGAAGGTGTCCGTGTTTTGATGCTGGTGCTCGTCGTGTTTATGGAGGTTTTTACGCAGTATCTTACATTGAAGGTTCACCACGAATCCTGCAGCCGTCTTCATCCATCCGCACAGACTCTCGGGTCAGGGTTCACCTTACAAGGACCCAGCTAATGATGACTTGCACTAAAAGCCAAAACTGGAGAGGGCGAGTCTGATGTCACCTGGCGTCCTGCTATTTACTGTAAATGGAGAGGCCTGGCTTGGCATTATAAGCCATGCACTGGAAAATGTCTCTTATAGTTTTGATTAAAGTATATTACTGTATGGATGTGAACGGAGAGTCGCTCAGTATTATTTATTGTTTGCGAGCGTTTATTTCAGTAGAGCTTAGAAAAGGTAATTTGCTGAAAGGACAATTTGTCTGTTTTTAAATATCTGAACAATCCTTTTGTGGATTTTGGATTCTGGATTGTCCCACAGAAACGAAATAGCGGTGACGGTGGGGGGGGGGTGCTGTCCTGGGAAGCAATCCTTTCAGCTGAAAACTAGATGAATAGTGTCAAAAATGCTGTTTGGTTGCTGCTTGTCCAGTTTTAAGCTTCCTACTCAGCTGTTTCTGTTTCAGTTCATGACTGGGATTCAACGGATCATTTTTATGACACTCCAGGTGTGTCATAAACTGAACTGGGGTGTGAAAACATACTGTGTTGCTGTTGCTATCCCAGTTTTAAACCTCCTTCACAGCTGTTTCTGTTTCAATTCATGACTGGGATTCAACGTATCATTTTTGTAACACTCCAGATGTCCTAAAACCCTATTTCTAGCTCCAATTAGGAGAAACAACTCCACTTTGTGCATGCAAGTGTACAAAAAATGCAGTTTTGCTGTTGCTAGCCTAGTTTTAAGCCTCCTTCAAAGCTGTTTTTATTTCAGTTCATTCCTGGGTTTCAGCTTATCATTTTTTGTGACTCTCCAGGTGTCCTAAATCCCTATTTCTGACTCCAATTAGGAGAAACAACACCTTTTTTCACGCAGGTATGAAAAAAATGCTGTGTTGCTGTTGCTCACCCAGTTTTAAGCCTTCTTCAAAGCTGTTTCGGTTTCAGTTCATCACTGGGTTTTAACTTCTTATTTTTTAAGTGTCTTAAAACTCCAATTAGCTTTTATGAAGTCGTTTCACAAGCACTGGTAAAGTTAATTATATATCAAAACCGTTCCAGATCACATTTTATGACTAACTTATGCAGCACATCCCGAAGGTTCACATACTTTTGTTCCCCACTGTATTTATATCTGTCTCATTCTCCCTCAGCAGGGGTGGTCACGCTCTGACAGGCTCCTCCGCATCGACTAGCTGTCAGTCAAACCTGCAAAGCAACAATGGCCCAAATTCCTCACAGTTTGTTTGCTCAAGGAGGGGGCTCTCACAAACCCTGAAACCCTTCACACTGTCACCCCTAAACCTTCTGCAGCCATTAAGGTGAAAGTCATGGGCTCTGCGCTCTCTTTTGAGCCTACGGCAAACTTTCAGAGCTGCCTTCTCTTAGATAATGGAACAAATGTTGGTAAATCCTCCTTGAACACACTTAGCAGAACATGGGGGGGGGGGGGGGGTAGGCTTGCAGCGATTGAGACCTGACTGAAGGAATCTCTGTGTATGAGCTGGAGTCACAGCAGACATTTCTTGATTTCAACTATAGCGTTCCATTTTCATCTCGAGACAGCTTTGGCCTCTTCTAAAGATTCCCGATCATCGGTGGAACAAATAATATCCTGATCTACATCCAGTTTCATAAGGAGCCGTTATCTCCTCCACCGGAGATTCTCATCCTTCCGAAGATCATCATTTTGAAGAGTTTGAGGTGTTCCTGTAACAAACAACGGATCATTTCCAGCCGAGAAGGAGACCCAGGACCTGCTGGAGGGATAATCTTTAGCAGAAAATTACTCATCAGCATTTATTTTAGGGGCTGTTCAATTTAAACTGCGATATACCAAACATACAAAACACAGGCTGCCTCAGAAGAATGCTAAACATCTGGCTGAAAGACAAAGTGCTCAATGTAGAGCCTCCTTCACAGCTGTTTCATTTTCAGTTAATGTCTGGGTTTCAACGTATCGTTTTTATGACGCTGCGCGTTTCCTAACTCCAATTTGGAGAAACAACACCATTTTCTGCATGCAAGTGTAAAAAAATGCAGCCGTTTTACTGCTGCTAGCTCAGTTTTAAGCCTCCTTCAAAGCTGTTTATGTTTCAGTTCATTACTAGGTTTCAACGTATCATTTTTGTGACGTTACAGGTGTCTTAAAACCCTATTTCTGACTTCACTTAGGAAAAATAACACAACTTTGTGCACGCGGATGTGCAAAAAAAAATTGTCTGGTTGTTGGTCGCCCAGTTTTAAGCCTCCTGCACAGCTGTTTCTGTTTTAGTTCATGACTGGGTTTGAACGTATAATTTTTATGACACCGCACATGTCCTAAAACCTTATTTCTAACTACCACTTTGTGTATGTGGGTGTGGAAAAAATTCGGTTTTGGTGTTGCCAGCCCAGTTTTAAGCCTCCTGCACAGCTGTTTCTGTTTCAGTTCATGACTGGGTTCCAATTTATCATTTTTATGACGTTCCATGTGTCCTAAAATCACTTTGTGATTCTCTCACCGTATCCTCACATGGGTGTTGTATATGTTTAGAATGCAAGGTGTCTTTGAGTGAAAGTACTTTTGAAAAATCCATCATTCGTTTATTTAATCACACTCTGGTTTCACATTAACTGTCCCTTTGTTGCCATGGTGTCCGATGACATTTTTTCATTCAAATATCTAAAACCAAAGGTTTTCCTGCAGCTGTGTTGATTTACTGGAAATCAGCGAGGGCTGCAGGGAGGTTGAAAAACACAGATAAGCCAAGCGTTCAATAGTCTCTCATCTCTGCTCTTCAGGGAGGATGTTAACCTTGCTCAGAGCACAACTGGAGGAGTGTTTGCAGCTCATCACACGCACCCTCAGGTGCTGTCCAGAGCGCAGCAGTCCATCCTCACCCTCCCTGAGAGCGTTCACAGACACGGGCCAATCACTGCTGAGACGGCCAAAACAAACACTCCAGTCAATCAAAAAAAAAAAAAATAGATGAAATATCTAAACCAAACACTTTGCTTCAGCGGCATCAGAACCTCCTAGAGTTTCAGGAGTTTGATATCTGGACTTGCCGTGAAGGCGCGTGAGGCGGTTATGATTGTATAAGGCTGGCTGTCTCACTCAGATGTTTTCATTTATATGGAAGGATGTTAATTGAATAATTAATGTGGAAGTGATCTATAGATTACTTCCCCCGAAACATGTTAATTAAGTGACTTTTCATTCAACGCAACCAAATTGATGGTATCCTCGCGGCATACTTTAAAAAAAAACTGTAATTCATTTTCAGCTTCTCAAATCTCTGCTTTATGTGATGACAGTTTAAAAAAAAAATATACATATATATATATATATATATATATATATATATATAATAAATGTTTGGTTTTAAATTAGTGTCACACAACTTCGTGACCTCCTTTCAGAAATGTGACGTTTATCATGTTTCCAGTTCTACCGCAATCACCGTTTTGTCAGGGGGACTTTATATGATCATAGTTTTCCTGCCGAGGGCGACATTCGTAAACATCCGATCGGCTCTAGCGGGGGGGGATGTTATGTCAACTTAACGGTTTTTGTGTATTTTTTTAACCATATATTACATTTTAAAAGTTCATAGAGCCATTATGTAGTCATGTAGCCCTCAAAAGAAGTGCTTTTGCAATACATCCATAATCACGTCGTATAATCAATAATAAATCCCTTTAATTAAAATATTAAAATTCCTTGAAAACAACAGAATAATGGTAAATAGCAGATAATGTTGTAATTTTGTTTAACATTAGCTCATTTCAGTTGCTTACGTAACATTTGACTTTATTTTTTCTCTAAATACATGTATTGTCATATGCCAAACATTTAAATAGTGTAAATGTTTTTAAATCAGCGATTGAAATTCTCTGCAGAGCAATCGTCTTCACTAGACGCGGTTTCTACTAAAAGTGGCGATCGTGAAGTTACAGCACAGTAGTGGATTGCGTTTTTTTTCCAGGATATTTACACGAGGTGAGATGAAGTTTGCAGCAGCTGCGTGAATGTTGGGCTGAAGACGTATTATCGTGTTCTTCTCGTATTGTAGTGTTGTGACGTTCACGAACGAATCGACTCTTTTGAACGGCTCATTAATATCAACGATGGGAGCCGAGTCGCGTTTGGTCGGGAGCTGTTCTCCTCCGGGGGGAGGGGGGATAAATGTAAACCTCTACGAGCAGGTAGCTGGAACAGTGGCAACCCCATAGCAAGACGCGGTCATGGAGGTGAATGGGGTATCTGGAGGAGCGGCGGGAAAGTCGGGTACCCGTGTATCCAAGACGTGGCCAACTAGCGGCTAAGAAGCTTTGTATTGTGGCGACATCAGTGCCTTCAGAAAGAATTTTCTCCAAAACGTACAAATACTCACAGAGAGGAGGAACCACCTCAAACATTCCAAAGTGAGAGCATTTGTGTTTCTCAAATCGAATTTGCAGAAAGAAAAGAAAGAGAGGCCATAAAAACTGGAACTGTTTTATCATTTTGGTAAAAGTAGTAGGCAATTTATTTTGTTATTATTATTAGGTTTATCTAGTTTTAAAATATTGTTTTTCCGTATTGTTTTGTTTCTACAAAGAGTTAATAGTGATCTCACTGTCAACTCCGTGGAATATTTATAAAGAATCCATATCAGACTTTAAAATCTTGTACATGTGTGTCAAATGAAGCAATAATCAATATTACAAACTCAAATATTGGTAAACAAATCCTGTGATTATTTCCAGAATAAAAAAATTAACCCTATAGGCTGGTTTCTTAAACGTAAAAAAATATAAGGAGCTAAATGAGCCAGGCTTTTTAAAGTGGACGGATCCCAAAGATCCGGCTCCCTTCAAAGAACCATAAATCCCATCACTAACGAATAGCACATCAGTTGTTGTGTCTGCTTCACAGAAAGGAAATAAACGGTGTTTTGTTGGCTGTCGGATACTAAACTAACAATCGTGGCTTTTCGTGTACTGCCATAACAAAGTGCCCACGGTTTAAAAGGTTTCTCCAGGTCACTGGAGGAGGTCACACTTGTTTTTTTTTATATAAACAACATACATCATTCACAATAACTTGTATTCCAGAAAATAGAGTATAATGCCGTGCATGCTATACCGGAAAATACTGGAGCTTTATGCATCATCTGATTAAAAAATGCAAAGAAAGTAAACATCGAAATATGGTTCAAAACAGCATCAATTTTTATTAGACTTTGTAGGATTCTAATCAGGTGTGATCCACCAGCGAACAATGGTCATCAATGCTGTAGCAGAAAGACAGATTCTTGTCACAGCAATAAGACACAAGGTAGTTTTACTGCATCAACAAGAGCTGCGTCTCAATCCGGGTTCTAGAAGCCTTTGGAGAATCCTTCCTATCCCCAGGCTCTGGAGGCTGCAGCTTGGGAGGATCCTCCGATGGCTGCTGAAACCCTTGATAAATGGGACGGTGTAGCCTCTTCTTCTTCTGTTGATTTCTGGCAGTTGGCTTGTGGTGCATTAGCGCCACCAGCTGGATCAGTAGTTTGGATCCCAAAATATTCTTCTTTTTTTTAAGTGATTCGTTTATTTTTGTATTTATGTAATTAAGTTTTTTTGTTGCTTTATATATTTTGTAGTGTTTTTTTTAGTACATTGTATTGAAATATGCTCATTCCCCTGTGGGTTGATTTCCTATTTTATGTTGTGTGTAATTTAAACGTTTTATAAACTCCTTCGTCATAATTATATGCACCAGCAGTTAGTTCGTGTTTAGTTGGCTACGTGTGCTACTATTTTTAACGTCATGTTTTTAAAATATAAATATCTTTTAACATAAACCCGTCAAGAATCCCTTGAATACGGTCCTTAATAAAAACCTGTTACTTACATTTAAATACAAATTCAAGATTTTTTGTGTTGATTCTGTTGAAAAACGAAAACTGCAAAGCATTTTGGGATATCTGAGGCCACGAAGGATGGTCACGATGCAACCTTCGAATTCAGGGGAAAGGAGGACGCATTTGAAGAGCGGACTTCGCTCAGCGTTGTGACGTAAGTGCCTTTGGAATACGCACTCGGGAGGACGCACACTTCTGGATTGGGACACGGCTAAGGTCTCTCCCAGACAAAGGTTAGAAAGCAGACAGAGGTTCCAACATCTGCAGCAGATGAGAGACACATCAAGCCCTGAAAACAGAAGATGTCCAGCAGTGCCACTGGCCCAGAACTGGCAGAAACCAGTGGGACCCTTAGTTTACCCATCTACCATCCAGAAATTTGTCTTCATAAAAGTGCTGCAGATACCTCAGTTGTGGGAACAAGGCCCAGGGACTAGAGATGACTGAAGGTGTTGGTACCTCATCTGACAGCTATTGTATGCTTGCTGGATATGCGAAACTATTGTTTTTACGGAAATTAAGAAATGTTTAGTGGGTATTTTTTTTTAATTCCAGTTTAAATAAATGTACCCCTGCATATGAAGGAAGAGTCAACAAAGAAAGGCCCAAATAATTCCTCCTGTGTAGCCCACTCACGTGAGAAGAAGGGCTTTCCTCATTCTCCTAAAAAAGGCATGGGTTAAGGATGAAGGGTCATATATTGGCAAATGCCTAAAAAGCATCTGGGCACATAAAATTATTTCAAAGTAAAAACAGTTTGGGCCCAGAACTGAACCCTGAGGCACTCTCAATAAATGACTCGCTTGCAGGCAAAGAGCAATTCACCCAAAAGTTAAATCCTGAAACCGAATAGAGCTGTATTTCTATAGTGTGTATAGTTTTACGGAGCAGTAAGATCAAGTGCACGCCTGATTGGACTAAAAGAGAGCCTTGTTTGACTAAAAGCTTATCTAATTTAGTTATGAGCTGTAAGCTGACCTTCACGCCCTCGTGGAAACGGAGAGAGCCAGAGGATTTCTTTTCCTCCGCTACCATCAAGGTGGACAATGTTGCCCCCCTCCTCAGGCCCAGGGAGACTGCAGTGCTCTCACTGGCATTGTGGTATATTGCGGGTAACATGAGATGGCACCAATAATTGATGGTTCTTTGGGGCATGGTATCTGACCAGTCTGAGCAGAAGATGCTCTTCTAAGGGCCCCCTCTGCAGAGTTAATGATCTGCTGCTTTCCTTTTACATTAATTGCCATCTCATCACTCCATGGCTGAGTGGAATTGAGAACCCGTTTGCTTTTAACTGGCGCTCCGGAGATGTGTTGCTGGTATTTAGACAAATTCAAAATAATTTATAATGCCACCGACATGAGCATAAAGAGCACAAAATATATATGCGCCAGTGGCCCGCGAGAGCTTAAAAGTTTTGAGTGTCTAAAAATAAAAAAACTTTTCCCACAATGCCTTTAGCCGCAACGGTGCTTCCACATCCATAACTACGAGTGAAACTGCAGAGCTGCCAACTCTCACATACTGAACGTAAGACTCTCGCATTTGAGTGATCTCTCACGCTACAAACCCGATTTCTCACGCTAAAATAAATTTCAAGATGTGAAATGGGCGGAGCTAATAGTTTATCTGTGATCTGTTTCTTGAGCCTGACGATAAAAGATGATGATTGATATGCATCGTCTTCAGTCTGTGAGGTTTTTTTTCTTTATTCACTTGGACAGTTTGATCCTTCATTAATGGAGTGATGTGGGTTTTCATAATCTGACAAAAATCAAAAGGATTTATATTAGAGCAACAAGCATAAAATTGTTTCTATGTAACTGAATTGTCACTTGAATAAGTTATAAATAATGAGTTATTTAACATTAAGGAGTAGTTACATTTATTCTACATTACATTCGATTACATTGTTTTACATTTATCAGTTACATCTGGCCCTTTGAGGACAGCCATTATGCTAATGTGGCCCTCAGTGAAATGAGTTTGACACCCCTGGTTTAAATGATGCTGAGCTCCTGCTGATTCTGCATTATTTTTGTGTTTTTATCGGCAACTCCATGTGGGAAAAGTTGCAGACTGAGTCACCAAGGATGAAAACTAGGAGCAGGGATTATTGGTCTCTGCAGGTCTGATAGAAATGAAAAACAGTGGAACCCCGAGATACGAATGCTTTGAGTTACGGAATGTTCAAGATACGAAAGGTCTTGTGGGAAATTTTTTGCTTCGAGATACGAAAAAAAAAACCAATCAGTTACAAACAATAACAAACATTTCTGCTCTATTTTCCACTTGTTTGTCTCACGTCGCGTCGCGCTTCCAGGTCCTGGTGTTCCTCTCTCCGTTTGAAGAAAGTGTGCTTTAAGGGGCTGATACGCTTTAAAACACTTTAAATCAATTTTAAATTGAGCGGAGTATAATGTATAGATTACCAATAATGTACTATAAGAAATGTTAGAGGTGTTTATATATAAAAAATAACATTTATAACGTGGAAAGTACTGTTCTGTAGCTCAAGTTAAAGAAACCCTGGCACGCGTTCTCAGAAGCTCTCTCTATCCATTCTCTCCGCTTGTGCCACTGTACTAATCAAAAACATTTGGTAAGCTGAGCATTACGTTTGATTTTGAAGTATGTGCAAAGAAGTTAGGGAGACTTACCTGACTGATATACTACTTCTCAATCCCAAAAAGCAATGCAAGATAAATTGTCAGCAGGAAGATTGAGATGCAACTAATGCGTCCAGCTCCCATTAGTAGGGGAGTTGTGGACGAGTTCTACAGGCCGATTCGATTTCTGTCCCAATGATTTTTCGCATCCTTTCCACAGGGTCCTGCAGCATGGTCTACGAATTTTTAATTTGTTCAGAATTTTCCGGTTGAGTGCTTTAATTGGGGCATTTTGAGGATTAAACAGCGACTATCGAGAAGTCGTGGGAAATTCTCCGGAGAAAATGTACGTTGCCTAATTTAATCTAGGAGAATTCACATCATTTACATTTACCACAAGAGGTAGAGTTACCAAAATAACCAGAAGCTGACATAACCAGCGCGGAAGGGACCAAGAATGTGACTCTGTGAGTCAAGAAATGGTGACAGAGATGCAACGTAATTACATAACACATCACCGAGCAGGACAAAATTGGGTGTTGAGGCTAGTGGATAAACATTAGCCTGTGTATCCAGAGTTTGTTGAAAGACTGTGGGCTGTCTAGTTTTATGCAAAAGGCCAATCTTTATTAGATTGCCATTTGATAGCTTGAAATATAGCATTGTACCCTATTCCCACGCTTTTGGGGACATTCCCCTTGTTGGACTTCCATTTACAAAAAGCGCATTAATGCTTTAAATTTCCCCTGGCATTCCTTCGGTGTTCTGAGTAGCACCTGTGTCCTTGTGGATCTTATTGTCTCATTTAAGAGCACTGGGGAGATGCACAGAGAGATGGAGTAACCCTCAGTTGAGCTAATCCAGGGCCTCTAAAGAGGTTTAACATGCTCTGGTTTCATTTAATCTTTTTGCTCAGACACAGCTGAGCCTGAAACCCCTTCTCTAGAAACGAAACGTACAAATAAAGCACCCCCCCCCACCTCTTCTCTCTCTCTCTCTCTCTCTCTCTCTCTCTCTCTCTCTTTCTTTCTTTCTCCTCTCTTCTCTTCCCTCCCTTAGTTGACGCAGGTATGAAAGGCCACTATGTGCTTTGGGGATTAGAGTGGGCTTTCCCCTCCAACCCTCTCAAAAAGAGAAAGTAAGAAAAAGAGGGAAACTCTAAATCATTTATCTAGTTATAGCGCCACTGTTAAACCCAGCTGATGCACTTGTCACTTTTGGATAAAGAATTTTTTCTGTATTACAGATTATCTGTGTTTTTGTATCACACTGTATTTTTTTTATCAGTTAAACCAAAGAAAATGCAGTATTTTTTGAGTAACTATGGTATTGATTTATTTGGTTTGCAAAGTTTAACACAACTTGTGATTTCTAATAAATATCAGAAATATTCACAAAAAATCCGTTGTGGATTGATTACATAATACAATTTTAGGGAATATGAGGTGGAATAGTATGTGAATGTTGCACAGTGATCAACTGTCTGTGTCTAAGGTTTATGCTGCACTTGGGATTATTTTTTTAAATTGTGATTGTTAGTTTAACACAATGATTATTATTAATTTATCATAAACATTATCATAGATTTATACAAATAAATACAATCAGTAAATAGTATTATACGTTTGCTGTAATTAGTATATTAAGTATAAGTCTAACGTTAGGGTTTGTTTATTAAAATTAGAAACTTCGAATTTGTAGGGAAACCAATAATACATATTAAAAAGTGAATAGATGGTTTACATAAACATTAATTTATCATTTGTTTATGATGAAAAACCTAACATCGTGTCTTTTTATTTAATATTCGGTTGTTTAATGTTTCGGGCAGTGCTAGAGACAACTCACATCCACTGTGGGGTCTTACCGTGTAACGGTCGCGTGTGTGACGTCATGTGACGTGAGCGCTTTGCAGCTGATGTTCAAACAGGTAACGCGCTCACATTACTAAAGCAAGCTGGTTGTGCAGTGTTTGATTTACATATTCTCACGATTTTGTGTTTAAATAGAGTATTTTGTACATTTTGTGACACTCCGCAGTGTTTTGTGCGTCGCATGCTGCAGTTGTGTTCGTTTTTCATCTCCACGTGCAGTTCTTTGTGTTTTATCCAGACAGTCAACCTAAGGCTTCCTTCAGAGAATCTACTTAATATATCTACATTTTCCGAACTACTGTTTATTTAATCAATACATCTTTTACAGCGTTGTAGAGACCATGTAGCACTCCCAAAAGTAGGACAACCCTTTGCTTTAAGACATGACCTGGTTAAAAGAGGAGAAAAATGCACCTGGAATTTTACTTTATATCAAAGTCTATTAAATTACTATTAAATCATGAACAATGCAATTAAAAATTATTACATGTTCAATGTTGAATTGACTTTCTTGTGGTGTTTAAGGTGTCTCTAAGTAAATGAAATCTTCAGTTTTAATATAAAAGTGCTTTTTGTCAGATTAAATGCTTTCAAAAGAAAGAGTGGTCTAAAAAGATTGTTGAATCTGAATCTTCAGCTGAAGTCTCTTGAGGTAGTTGTTGTTGAGGTTGTTTATCTTCTCTGTTGGTAAAGCAGCCCTTTCTTCTTGCAAAAGCGTCTAACTTTTATAAATAGTTGCATGAGCAGCACATTTGAGTTCTCCCCAGAGTGCTTCAGTGATATTGAGATCAGGAGACTCAGATCCACTCCAGAACCCTCACTTTGTTCTGGTGGAACCAGTGATGAGTTGAGTTGTTCCCTTGTGTTCTGGATCGTTGTCGTGTTGGTATCACATGATGATATACAGTTTCCTTTAAGAACATTCTGCTTTCATCTTCCATCGATTCTAACCAAGATTCCTGTGGCTTTGGGTCTCACACATCCCCATAACATCAGTGACCTGCCTCTGTGCTTCACAGTAGGGATGGTGGTCTGTTCATCAAAGGCCTTGGTGACTCCTCTCCAAATGTAGAGAGTTCATGGTTGTGGCCAAAATGTTACATTTTGTTCTCATTGCTCTAAATAACTTTGTTCGCACTTGGGCCACAGAGGAGTGGGGGTGATGCATGGGAAGTTGTTCGGCCGCTGGTGGCTTTCACTCAGCTCACGGTTTGTGCTCTTTCATCTGTATTGCATATGCCCTCCCATGTATCAGATTTGTATTATAAACTGTACAACATCATTATTATCCCACATAAATCATTGGCTGTATGTATGTTTAAACGTATGTACAAACTACAAGAACTGTACTGCACAAACTATAACAAACGGATATGGTTTGTCTCGGTAGATGTTCTGAATGTAAGTGCGCTATGTACAAACTACAAAACGCAACAACACAAACTATGACAAACTTACATTGTATGTTCAGTAGGGGTGTAACGGTACGCTAAAATCGTATTTGGTTCGGTACAGTGTCTTGGAGAGCTCGGTTCGGTTCATTCGGTTCGGTACAAAACAATAAGAACTTACAAAATCTTTATTTTGAAAGCTGCCAATACACAATAGAATTCTTGCATAAAATAAATAAAAGTGACACTTTTGGGTGATATTTTAAATAAATTGCACTCTTTATTAAGAAAAACACATTTTTTTAAATAAAAAATGAAATACTGCAACTAGTTATGATAGTTAGGATAGATTAACCTATCCACATTTTCTGAAGAGAGCACAGATCTGGTTGCAGTGACAATATCTCCAGCAGAAAATGTTAGATGTGTTCCCTGCCACATACCCGATCTCCGTGGAACAATGTCGGCATACAACTTTAAATTTATCCACTCGTCTATCCCCGTTATGTATTTTAACAGAGAAGTCAAAGTGTTCCCAAACAGGAGACCGTAATGAGGTGGGAGGGTCTTCAAGCTCTGGCTTCTCTTTCGCTTTTGATATGATTCCATTTTCACAGCTACTTGTGCAGCGCTACTGTGTTTCACTCAATAGCGTCCGTGCGCAAACTCGCCTAGGAACATAGTTCCGCTGCCCTTAATATCGCGCTAATAATAGATTTATATCATTTAATAAAAATACCGAATACCAAAACGGTACGCAAGTGTACCGAACCGAACAGGCCGTACCGAAACGGTTCAATACATCCCCGTGAACCGTTACACCCCTAATGTTCAGGTAGGTATTCCTCCTATTTTTCTCACTCCTGAACCTCTCCCCCCTCACCTTCCCCAATCCCTTATACACTAATAAATATCTACATACATTCAATGCTCCAATCCAGAGGAGAAAACACCACACCAGGTGTTTTACTCCCCTGGAGATAACAAAACTGTCAGCAAAGCATCTACTCTCCCATGTGATGGCTTTTCAGCAGGACAGGACACAGATGTTTGGAGCTTGTCTCTGAGTTGTTTGGCGTATTGTAAGCGATTGTTTTGTGGCATTTGTGTGGTAATGGTTTTCTAGTGGAAGCTCAACCATTAAACCCACTGTTCTTCAAGTGTCTCCTCATTTTCAGAGAGCCCTGTATTTCACCTGAGGTTATTTCTGGGTTTTTCTTTGCATCCCTCACAATTTTTCTGGCGGTTGTAGCAGAAATGTTTGTTGGTTTCACCAGAACCCCTCACTTTCCACTTCTTCAGTTTGAACGCTGCTGATTGTCATTCCTGGTTCCATGGGGATCTTCCTGTAGAACCTTCGATCGCTCTTTTGCTTTCCCCATCGCTCAGAATTCAGAAATGTTGGCGCATTGCCAGATGAAAGAGGCAAGGGTCTATCAGGAGCCAGAAACTCAGAAACTTTTTCTACACAAACATTGATTCCAAGCTAACGAGGTGAGGATGTTTTTTTATTTTTTTTTTAAAAATGGGCATTTTTTTCAACATTTGACAAACTTATGAGAACAACTCTACATTGGCTGTTATACCTGTATTTTATTGTGGCTGATAAGAACCCATATCATCACTCACTACACTAGGAAACGTGTAATGCTCAAAGATAAACATGTTACCTGCGTGTCTCTGCTAATCAGCACTGAAGTCTCTTGAGTGCGGGTGCAGTGACAAAGTGGCCACCACTGCATCCCTCACACACACACACGCGCACACACAGAGCTATGCATTCTGCCCTTATCTGTGTCAGACTTAGCGCGGCATTCACGCCATGCACGGGAACAATGCTGCCTGTCGCTCGCCTCCATCAACCTGAGTGACAGTGGGTGTGGAAGCACTTGTGCCTGACTTCAGCTCTCTATCTTCCACAGAGCTGTTTTTCCAGTCCAGATACCCCCCCTTCCTCCTTTTTCCTTTAGCGACGCACTGCAGCACAATAATAGGTGTATATGTCTCACTTCCTCCTCTGTTTGTTTAACTGCTCCAGAATGGACCTTCGGAGTTGTTTGCCAGGTTTATTTCCCACAAAGAAGAATTTCTTTTGGAACACCGGTGGATGTGCTTGAATGGGGGAAAGAAACGCTGACTAATAGTGATGTGAGTGTTGGACTCTCTGGATGGAAAAAGTCTGAGAAGTAACAGAAAGCGAGTAAAAAGGTGGAAATGGAGATAAGATTAAAATAGAATGAGTAATTTCCGAAGTACGATAGAATTGAAACCAAGGTAACACAGATCCATTAGCAGAAACTCGGCACATACCTTTCGAATTCTGCTTTCACACTTTTATGGACGTTAATGTCATTTAGTTTTTAAAATGTCATTTAGTTTTTAGTTTTTTTTCCGACATTGAGACAGTGCTTCACCAATTTATCATTTTGAAAGTCTTTGCACATGAAAAGCTGATCTTGACCATGATATCCTAAAGCAGGGGTGTCAAACTCGGTTCCTGGAGGGCCACAGCCCTGCAAAGTTTAGTTCCGATCTCAACTAAACACACCTGATGCAGCTCTTCAGGTCCTTTAGGCCAGAGTTTCTTAACCTTTTTGACACTGGGGCCCAATTTTCCCCGTACAACGTGATTCAAGGCCCATTCAAATAACTTGTTAATGTAAATAGATCCACATCTTGTTTGATTTGTGTTTAATAATTACATCAAGTCATTTTATGGTCACAAATCTGTGACAAATTAACAACGGTCTGTTTTTTAACATGCTACAAATCACATTTCATGTTCACCTCTTAATGAGAGACTGGGGCCGGTCTCTTAGACATGATCAAATCCTGACTGGGTGGAATGGGGGAAAGGCTCACTCTTAGGGTAGCCTCCAGAGATGCTCTGAGTCTGCTGCGAGCTTTGGTCTTAGTAACACTCCAAGATAAGTTGGAGTTCAAGAAACAACGGCTCTTTTATTAAACTCTGTATTGGAGCGAGTACAGCAAGAACGAAACTCAACTCAACTGAACCAAAACAACAATATCCCCTTAACGTAAGTCTGAACCGAAATAGACCGTTTTAAAGTTAACGTTTTTAACAGAGAGAACATTGGTACGTCTTACCATCAATCAGATCTCCTAGTAGCGTTTGCCCCAGAAACTGCAGCAACGCAAGACATGGTGCGTCAGCAACTAGTGACGCTCGCAAGGAGTACACCGAATCTTCCAAATTAATTTTATTATTATTAATATCATTTATTATTTGTTTTAATGTCCTCTGATGGATTTGAGTGTGGTTTAAAATGTAAAAAAAAAAACTAAAATGAAATCAGGCAAAGAGCCACTGCTACCAAGTGCTAGGAAGCACCATTAAGATCCCGCGGCTCTCGCGTTCAGATTTTTTTTTCGCGGCCCACTAGTTGGTGCTCACGGACCGAGATTGGGCTGCGGCCCCATGGTTAAGAAACACTGCTTTAGGCTGTTTGTAAGCTTCAGGACTGGAAGTAAACTCTGCAAGGCTCCAGTCCTCCAGGAACCGAGTTTGACACGACTGTCCTAGAGTCCATCAAGATCTCCCTTCAGGCCTCCCATGGAGGTTCAACTCCTCATCTCTACGCAGTCTCTTTTCTTCGGTAGTAATCGATTATGATAAATATTGTGATAAGATATAGACCGGCCGATAAGAGATCGATTTTGTTCATGACATGGTTCGGTCCTATCTGGAAATAAAGGCGAATAATATAAAAACACAGACGCACACTTAACACAAACCCCTGTTACAGTCAGCCAATCAGAGAGGAGGCTTCTACGTTCTGATTGGCTGGAAAAGGTGTCCCCTTTACATTTCAAACAATAAACACTGTCGATCTCTTCTTGCTTTCACTGTGTTTCGTGTGTCTCTCTTTGTGAGCCACAGAAAACCTCAGCTGGGCTATAGTCATGTGATGCAGGCTTTTTTCGTCTGCAGATGTTGGAAAACAATGCAGCAAATGGTCTGCTTATGAATTGGATGGTGTTGCACGCTTAAAAAAAAGACTTTTTGACTTGTGAGAGAAGGCCAGAACTCTTACACATGCTGTTAGAATAGGCATCTCCATCCAATGTGTGCTCCAGCTCTTTTGAAGTCATCTGTGCAGCTGCTGTTCAAGGGCAGCTCTAATCACGGTCTAGATTCCTACAATCTCCAGGAATGATCTCGTTTATGAATGGTGGTGTATGACAGTGGCCTGGGCAGAGGTGTGTGACTGCCCATCACTGGATTCTCTGATTCCACTGCGGCAGGGGGAGAGGAATGCAGACCGCCTGTCCTCCATCTTTGAAGCCCACGTAAAAATGACTGCACCCCCCTCTCCTCCGGTGTTAGTGGCAGTGCAGGGGGCACAGATAGAGGCCCTGTTTGATCTGAAGGTCGCCAGCCCTTTGCCTGTGTTGAGAGATACCTGGCTGACGTGGCTGCTGCTTATTTAATAACATGAAGGGGAAGCGAACTCTCTCTCATAATTAGGCCTAATTACCCCGCAGGTGTTGACAGACGGCCCACGAAGAGACAAACTGCCTTTATCCAGAGTCTTAGAGTCGGATTACTGGAGCTGTCTTATCTGTTACACCAAGAGAGCCGAAAAACACTCTTTTTCCTCATCACACACTACAAACACATTTGGTCTTGCTTCAACTTTCGTCATTATTTTTTTTTACTGTGTAATTTAGAGTTATTCATTAATATAATAATTTTACTGTTCGTTATAAAAAGAATGCAGACCTGATCCCCCCCCCTCCCCCTATGTAAACGAGATGGAAAAAATGACCCTGACACTTTTATTATTTATATGATGTGTGACTGCATACTAGGGCTGTGCAATATTGGGAAAACATCAAAATGACAAAAGAAATTGATAAAATAGTTTGATTATTAAAATTGAGCTGCAATCGACATTGCCGGTCTTCGCGATTTTGCATATTGCGTCATTTCCTGTCGCTATTCGATTTCACAGCCCTCTTGCATACGAGACACCACATGAGATTTGCGCACACAAAGCTGTTTTAAAAATGTAAATAAACTCCAGCAAGCTCTGGTGCCTTAGAGTTATAACCATGTTCTAGGGCTGCAACTAGCAATGATTATTATTTTTTTTCTCTTTTGATTAATTGACCAATCAGAAAATTATTAGGAGTGTTGGGCAAAATGAAATGATGCATCAATGCATTGCAACTCTTTAGGTAATTGATTCTGTGTTCAATCAAATCTCGAGTGTCTGCCAGAAATATAGACGTCATGCGTATGCTCTCGAAATCGACTGTGTAGCAAGATTATGGATTTTGTAAAAACAGAGAAAGGGATCGTTAAGATCATACTATGAGCAAAGTAGCAGCAAATCCTAGAGCAAAGCTTCCCGCGATTTCTGAAAATGCCAAAGAATTACCCAGACAGTGGCATGTTTCATTGTTAAGGATTTGCGTAATTTTACAGACTCTGGCTATGGTATGCCCTCAAGACGTTCTTCATTTTCTTAGCGACTTTATCCAGGAAAGAAATCCTTTCTTTTCTCCACATTTTTGTCAAACAGCTCCCTGTGATCGGCCACCAACAATATAAATAGCTCAACATCATTATTTTTCATTTATTCTGTTTCCCTGTGTGTTGCAATGTACCCCAAAGCCCTCTTCACACAGGGAGCATCAAGTTAATCAATAAACACAATAAAATCACCAGGTCCCACTGGAAATCCCCCCAAAAGTCCCCAGTTGGAGTCATGGACTCTTTGTAAACTCTTTGAACCTTTTGACAACCCATTTATGTTCATCCTGCAACACCGTAAGCTCAGAAGTCATGGCCACTGGTTACCTCTCTGTAACCTTTTGATTTCTGATTCTGACTCCTCCACTCATTGGATGTCCCATAGACAGATATGGTTTTAACATAACCTACATCTCTATTTCAGCAACTTATGCCACTGCTTTTTAAATGTTACATTGTGTAAGTAATGCATTTATCTCCAGTTATCTGTATGTATATAAAGAAATTGAAGAAGTACAAATCCTCAATGTTGTAGAAGACAATAAACAAAGTTTCTGTATATCAAGTATATTACAGCTCAATAGAAATGAGCTTAGTAAAATATTAATAATTTCAATTGTTTTACTATGAAATAGTCACTTTCCTGGCTGTAAGATGGGAGTTGGGCAACCCGGCACTTTCTGGTAAACCAAATGTCCAATACAACATGAAGGTATTTACAGATTTATTTATTTATTGGAGGATTGGGTTCAAAGGTGTTAAAACACTCCTCTTAACATTTCTTGCTGTCTTTGGTCATCCATTGGATATTATCTATATGTAAATGAAAACAGGGTTAGGTTTTGGACGTGGTGGTTTATTTTGAGGTGTATATACCCACATTTGTTGAAATCAACTCTGCAAGCGTTGAATTAATGTAAGGCAGATTCACAAATTGGATACAGTGTCTTGGACTCAAGCTCTTCCCTTTCGCTGCACTTTTGATCGTGACTCTTTGGCCTAGTTTTTTCAGCCTGTTTTTCCACTCTATCCCTATCTTTATTCCCCTGCATCTCTGAGTGACAACACTGTATTTGTAGTTCACGGGTGTTGTGTTTGCAAAACGAGAACGTGCATTTCCAGACCTGTGTGTCAAACGGTCCTATAGCAGCAAACTTCACAATACGGGCTTGCTAATCCTCCAAAGCCTATGAAAACTTGCTGTCATAAAGATGATCGCCTGATAGTGGTTTCGCTGATTGAGGGTGGTTTTTTTTTATTATGCATTAAGCAGAAACTTTTGTCGAATCGGGAGAAAACCCTGTAAACGACACAAAGATTTCTGTGTGCACTCAAAAGGTGAAAAGCCTCAGTTTAAGATGTTCATTGAGCTGGACAGACCCCCCCACACCACCACCACTACCTATATGTGCTCTAGACAGGGTCTGGCTCCTATACAGGCCTGATGGCGACTGATAGTCACGGGCTCCAATCCCGCTGCCTGTTCTGTAAGCAACTAGATGGGTCTTTAGTGACTGTCCTCTTTGTGAGGGGTTCATACGGGGCGGCTTGGGGCTCGACTCTTAATTAGGAAGGTAGGGCAGTGAAGAATCTCCGCTTGACAGATTAACATGCACAATTTAACCACTAACCTTCCGAAATGAGCTCCCTCAAAATACCTGTGGGTCTAGTTTCAGCGTGAGGGTAGAGGTGGCCAGAGATGACACTGAGCAGAAGGGGCTTCATTAAGCCCATGGCTCCATATCTACCATCAGCAATATCAGTCGCCACTCAAAAGAGAAAACCACCTCTGTCTGAGGAAGTTTTTGTCTCGTTCTGAACATTTTTCCTCCGTTTAATCAGGTTTTAATTTTTTGCTTCCCCTTTAAATGGTTAAAAGGTTATCCTACCACAAAATGAAAACTGTCAGCTAGGGATGTCCCGGTCACCTTTTAGGCCCTTGAGTCCGAGACATTTGATGTTAAGCATCGGCCGATTCAGAGTCCGATCTGATACGATTATACTTCAAAGAAAGAAAGAAGGGAAGTCTCTCCTTATTTTAGTGTGTCCGTGAGGTAAACATTTGCACTCGCTTTCTCTGTGAGCTGCCTCTGTTCTGCATTAAACAAAAAGCGAAGGGTCCGAGCGCTGGGACTCTTCAGCTCAGCTCTAGCACCACAATAGAAATTGTATTTTTATCATTTTGCCCTCTGCATTTCTATCATCATCATCACTTGATGGGGAAATCTAAATGTGTTTCCGCACAGCACACTTCTGTTTGACAAAATAGACTCTGGTGAAGGGAAGCCAAACTGAGACAATGCCCCCCTTGTGGTTGGCTGCAGAATGATTTCCTCCCACAGCGATGGATATCCCAGTATCCCTATAGGGGATAAATATAATGAGTGATCAGGAGGTGATGTCCGATACCGATCCGAGTCTGAAACACTGTGATCGGGGCTGAATGTTGTTAATAATAGGGGGGAGTGAGTAATCTTTTATTTACTATTTCTGACTTCCTGTTTGAAATGAAATATTACACATTTCAATGATGTGTCTGTACTTTATCATTATTATGCATGAGTCTGACCTCACTTATCCAGTGAGCATCTACAGTGTATTATTTATTGAGGGAGAGAGGGAGAGACTCATGAGTACTTCTATCAAACTTCAATGGAGATGTTTGCGTTTTAAATGGAACTATATAAATGTGAAGTATACCTCTGTTGTCCTGGTGAGTGCTAATAGTTCAGAAAGCTATGGACCTCCGGCACGTTTTTGTTTAGGTGGTTTCGGAGGAGGGAACTGCCGGACCTCATCAGGACCCTCCGAAATGCTCCAGCTGCAGCTTAATTCTAAATCACTGGCCATTTTTAATGTGCGGTTTATTGTGTGCTCGCGCCACTCTTTCTACCCGCGCCGGAGTGATCATGACATCTGCTTTCTCTGATTTTTGTGCATCACTCAAATCACAAAGCAGTTATCCAGACCATAATCTTTCCACTTAAAACTAATTTTACAAACAAGTCCTTTTGTGTGTTCCAACATTCCTTAATAACGTTCCATCCGTGGCATGTTACAGATTCCAAACTCAATCAATGTCAAGTGTAAAATAAAGAAGTGTTTTGTTTGTTTTGTTTTGTTTTTTTGGTGAAGCTTTGAAAATATTATTTGATTTGTGTTTGGATTTCTGCCGTCTGTTACACCTGCGATGTGGCTCTCCTTACAGCCGACAGAGCGGTGGCTTTGAAAACTTTTTTTTTGTCCATAAAAGTACATTTTTGGAGGAGACAGATTCCAGTCTGTTTACAGTAATTAAACTGTCTCGCAAGTGATTTATGATGCATTGAGTAGGAGCTTTTGCAAAGGAGAAGCAACACTCAAATAAAAACAAGATCACATCTTCCTTTTGCCAAAGGGCTTTTAATGTTTGCGCTGTTAACCAGCAGACGTTCATGTTTACATGTGAAATTTATGAAATATAATACCACGGGAGCTGGTCCGGTTTATGAATAAACGTGTCCTCTTTGATCAAGGGGGTGCTTTCCTTTGGTACTGTTCATTTTTGCCTAAACATAGATGGGTAAATGACCAGTAAAAGTGGTTCGTTGTTTAGCTAACATATTTTAAAGAAGGGGGGGGGGGGGTATTATGCAAAATGCACTTTATTGAGCTTTATGTTGCTGTTATAATGTCCGTCCCTCATTAAAAACGCTCCTGAATCGTGACTTTGAGTCACTCATGGATATTTGAGTAATCCTTGCGGTAGCCCTTGAGGGGTGCTACTACGCTGTGTTTCGCGATGCCCCAGCCCTATCGCATAGCTCCGCCTCGGTCCTCCGTCTGCTGCTGCACCGCTCCTCCCCCTCCAGCTCCGGCAAAGATTTCATAGCTAAATGTAGCTTATGTATTATTTCATAGCAAAACATAGTTTCATTATGATGCATATTTTCAATTTCCTTGTAAAATGGTGTAAATTTACAAGAGGATATTTACCGAGCAGACGCGTCTTGAAAAAGTCTCTGTACTTGCTCCGGTTCTGCCGAAAACTCACTTTCTTCTGGGTGCGACGTGGGATCGTGTGCATAGGCTTGTACAATATCCTCCGTCACCCTTTTGCTAGAACACGATTGTAATGTTTTTACTATGAAAGTGTAGCGGAGCTCGGAAAATGAAAACAAACGGTGGCAGTGCGCATGGAGCCTGACGTGGTGAAGGGGGCGGGTCAGAAAGAAGGAGGGGGCTCTTAAAGAGACTGGTGAATATCAGGGCGTTACGCACAGCCAAGATGCCAAGTCAAATTTCCATGAGGTTGTTTATGACAAATACAGCGATTACAATCCAACTGTAGGTAAAATTGTTACTTGAGTGTGCTATAAAACGACATGATATGCCTGAAAAACATATAATACCCCCCCCCCCCCCTTTCATCATATTTGTAACTATACTGTTGGTCAGTATATGAATCTTGGGGAGTTTGCTGGTGGCTAACCCAACCAACATTGAGCTAAAGGCGTGGGTTCACCCTGTACAAGACTTTGGTCAAATAATAAATATCTTCCACACATTTCATAAACCTATCCGATATACAGTACTGCGCAAATGTTTGTGAAAAAAATGCTGTAAACGAACAAAGGCAAACAAATGAAAAATCTGTATTTTGTTTTTCTACCTTTTTCCTTTCAAACCAGCACCTTTTCTAAAATCTAGGATTTTAGTCAGGTGACCACGGAGTCATTCCGCATCAACAAGGTGTCTCCCAGACAACGATTTCAAAGCAGACTGAGGTTTTGAGATATTCTGTTCAAGCTCTTTCAGAGAAGTGTGGTGGGGCTCAGATTTCGTTTGACCATTTGATTTTCTTATTTGTAGGTGATAAGGAAATGTTGCTCTGGTGATGTCTCGTCCTCCTCCTGATCCTCTCTACATCCTGAGGGGCTCAGGTGCCCCTGTTAACACCCTTCATTTCTACTGTGGAGGAGATGGACCACCACTTCTCTACTCTGGGTTGGTGTTATCTCACCTTTCATTGCCTTGATGTATAGTCCATACTAGTGTTCTACCCCGGAGTGTAATTGACTGATTTTCCCATAATGCCAAAACAACAAAGGTGTGTACGGCATCAGTTGTGTTCTCCAGAGCGAGGTATAGCCTTGTTCACCTCGACCCGAAGCTTTGTACTCCGATTGTACCACGGGCGCCAACGGGACATCACACATCGACCCGAAACGAATGGTTCCAACAAAAAAGGGTTTAGGAGCTACATATCAGATTTGGTTTTGACAGGACAGCGACCAATGAAAGCTGGCTGTTTTGAGGTAAAAGAGCCACTTGGTGGCGCTCATCCCTCATTTCCATAGCGTACAGGAAAGAAACGGCTCACCACAAATCCTCTCTTTTCTCTACATTTTTGAAAAAAAAAACAGCTCCCTGTAATCAGTCCCCAACAGAATGAACCGTATGACATCCATGATTTGTTATTGTTATCTTCTTCTTTTCTGTTTCCCCGTGTGAGCATCTGTTACAACGCATACGCCATCTTCAGGCATCTTTGCATCAATATTTTCTTGACACCGACGAAAATCTCAATTTGGACAGATGTGAACAGGCCTTATAGCATTATCTTAGCATAGATCATTGAATCCAATTAGAATATTAGCATTTCAAAAAATGCAGTTTTCATGTTCTTAAAACAAATATAAGAAAAATATAACTTTCTTCATATGGAAACAGATATTTTCCAGGCTGAACTTCTCTCTTTCACACACCCTGTACCATGCTGCTGTGCTTAATTTAACGTCAAACACCGGTCAGAAATGATGTTTATTTTTGCACAAGGCTATCTCAAGAGTTAATGGTTTGAAAGAGGATCAACATTAAAAATCAAAATTAACAAGAATGAATTTTACCAATTTATCAAGAATGCTAATTATTCGTGTCCCGTTGACATTCATTACTGAGGGAGAAAATCTGGTGCTACACAAAATCCCAATCCCAATATTTATCACAAGACTGTGATAAAAGGCACAGAAATCCAGGCCGAAATCATTTTTCATATTAAAAAGAAGTCTTTTTTTGTTTGTTTGTTTCTGAAATCACTGACATCATTTAAGTTTGCCAATTAAAAGGTAACAATTCTGGATTTAAAAAAGTAGTAGTTTTGGTTAGACAAATCTGAAGTAAAAAAAAAAAAATACTGCGGAAAGTTGTGGAAGCATTTTTGGAAAAGTTTCAAAGCATTTTACCAAAGTTGTGTAAGAACAAGATTTTTTTTGGCAAAAATCATTCACAATTGATTTTTAATTGCTGAAACAGAGAAAAGCTTGTGGCCACATTTACCTCAAAAGCACCCTGAAGTGCCTGAAAGCATCCCTAACAACACATAAAGGTTAAATAGACAATGTATGGCAATAACATGGAATCTTTTTGATAATCTTCTTTTTTATAATTATATAAATAATTAGTTATTAATATTGAATAATATATGTGTATGTATGTATAATTATATATGTGATGTGTGTGTGTGAATGTGTGCGTGTAAACACATTTATTGATAAAATAATCTATTTCTAAATGCATATCCACATTTTTTTACGTATTTCCATGTCCATATTCTAATTGGGTGGTCTTACAGTTACAGTTTATTTTTGAGTCTTAAATGTTAAAATGTTTATAGCTTTTTATTGGCACTCTATCTTATAATTTATATCTTATAATTTATATATCTTTTTATTAGGACTGTATTGTTTGTATACCGTTGCAAAAATGCAATTTCCCCATTGTGGGACAGATAAAGGTTTCTTGATGCTTGGGTAGTTTTTGGGGTTTGTTGGAGGAGGTTTTTTTTTTTTTTAAATAATAATTTCTGATAGTCATCTATTGAATATGCTCATCTATGCTCAGCGAAATAATCAAAGTGAAGAAAAGTGAACGGGATGGAATTGTGTGCATTTTTACGAATTATTCCTTGAAAGTTCACTTGAGTTCCTGATGCGCTGTGTGCTTTAGGTCAGGAAAAGGCGCCGTCCATGTGTGGAACCTGAATACCAGGCGAGCCGAGCAGGTGCTGGAGAGCCATAACGGCAACTCTGTTATCTGGCTCGACACCTTCGACGGCAGTAGGAGCAGCCTCATCAGGTAGCTGCACCGGCAAACTGAGTATTACGTTATGTACGTGACAAAATTTTCATTTTACTCTCCACTTTTGTATTTCATGTGATGGTGTCTGTCAGTCAGGGGAGGGATATGCGTCTGTGTTTGTGGGACCTGAGTGAAGGCCGCAGTGCTGTGACGGACTCGCTCCTCACCGGTGCTGTGGGGTTCTGTCAGTGCTCTCTGCTGGAGTCCCAGCCAGGGTCCTCTCTGCTGGCTCACCCCACTCAAGACATGGAGGAGGTACAGTAGATGCTCCTGAACCCACATGAAATGTAAAACACTTTTGATGATTAAACTCAGTTGAGTAGCACATTCATTGACGGTTTGCTTTAGACCGGAAGAAGATTGTGCTGCATGCCGCCTGTGTGAGTGATTCGGGGTCGCAGTAGAGCCTTTCATTGGCTCTGCCAGGTCTAAGCTGTTACTCGATCTATTTTCCCATGCTTCATCACTTCATCTCCCTGCAGCTAGCCCTAACACTGAGCTGCTGCAACAGACCGCGTTTGGCTCTTCTGGTGCTGCCGTAAAGCAGACTTTGTTTAACATCAAAGTAGTGGGGCAACATTGATAATTCAACTATATAATTACATAATAATTAACATAACAGATGATCACGCGCATCAACATTAATAAAATAAACTGAAATGAAACGGTGCCACAATATCTGCAGCTGTTCAATTCTGCTCCCACTGTTAACAATGATCACGAGATATAATTTATAACAAGATGCATCTAAGCAAAGCTCCTTTTCTACACTGCTCTCTGAACACTCTATGTCTTGCAGAGTGACTCATCTAAGAAAATAAGCAGTGTTTTTGCACTCCTCTTTTTATGCAGACCTGTTCCCGTTAATTAACGGCTAACCACGCCCCTTTTCGCAGGGTGTTTCTAAACTAAAGGCATGATGCTGAGTCTCATGGGTGTTTCACACTTTAAAAAAAATGCTGCTTGTTATTTATTGACTACAGCCTGGTTAGTTCTCTAGAGGAAAGAAAGATGCCCTTCTCGGATGATTATTAGCGAAATAAACTGATGAAATGCTTGTTCATAGAAGATCTTTCTATAAATGTCATGTAACAAGGTGAGAATAAAGTCATATAACATGGATATTCATATGTTTTATTTATCTGTAGGGTGCCAAACGTTGGCATGACTGTACATTTCCCAAACCTTTTGGTATCTACCTCCATTAAATAGAAATTGATGCAAGTATATGGTTCATGCTACAGATGTTTCTCGAGGGAAAACACTATAAATCAAAATATACGCACAAAACATTAAAAATATGTTGGTAGATAAAGTGATGCACTGCACCTGTGGTTAGTCCTGTGTAAACTTGAAGAGAGATGACTTCAGACATCCTCTAGAAATCACCCTGAGGCCAATTGAGTTCATCGTTTATTTATATGTAACTTTTGAAATGTGCACCAATAAAAATGAAATACAATTTCTCGTGTGTTCACAATCTCAAAGAACCCAATCTCTTTAAAAGAACCCTCCACCTCTTTTTACTATTGATAAATTAGTCCCAGACTTGTCCTTCATGTTGAAGTTTTACCATTTTGTATTTTTTTGAGCCACTGTTCAGGTGAAGCTGAACACTTTTAGCACAGCTTAGCGTAAATCAAGGATTCTGATTGGACCGCTAGTAAGTAGTTTGATATTTTTTTTATTTATCGCTCCTTTGCAGCTAACCACATACTAAAACCAACTGAAAAGGAAATGTTACAATTTTCCATTTTTTTACGGCAATAAATCAATCAGTTTACTCAATAATCAAAGGAATTGTTTGCATCCATAGCTTTCACTCCGAACAGCATCTAAGAACATACCTGAGAAAATAGATAAAGACCAGAACAAAACTTTGCGTAAGATCCCATTGTGTATTTGGAATGGATCACACTGAAAGTTAGGCTTTGGTATGGAAAAAGTTGCTTAACTTGAAAAAAAAAAAAAAAGTCCCTTGTTTTGCTTTAAAATACGGCCTGTGCTCTGCTCCCGTGGTTTAGTGAACACTATTGTGGCGATGCACACTTTGATATGATTTCCTCTATACAATATTTATCACAATATTCAACAACACTATTTTATTACCTGCTATTCAAAGTTTAAGTTGTCTATAAAACTGCGTTAAAAATTCACAGTCCAGCTGTGTATTAGATTGTGTTATGAATGTAGGGGGCACTAGGGGGCAGCACATACATTTGTGTACTTAGAGCTTGTCTCTTTTACTCTGTGAAGAGCTTATTCTATACATAATGATGGTTTATGTAGAGTGCCAGAGCTCCTGTACGATATCTCGTAGTAACCCTGTGATATCTATACTGATCATTTATTTATATATTTATTTACAATGTACTTGTGCATGAAACCAATAAAGTGCAACATCCTTTAATGGCCGTGTTTCAATGTGTGAACTTTCACTTTGTGGTCGTACATATTTTAAATGATCTTCATCTGACAATCTTTCTACTCCTCTGAAAGAATGGTTATGATTTCTGTTTTTCTGTCAATCACTCTGTGATTTTGTTTTTTTTTTTTGCTTATGGAATAGACGCTCAGATATGTATCGCATCACTCCAGAGATTTCAAAAACTGACCAATCACAGAGCTATGTCTTACACATCTACGCAAGGGCTGCATTGTAGAAGCATGAATTGGACTAAAACAAGGAAGTTATAGAATGACATTTTAGTGATCTAGACATGAGTTTGAATATGTTTGCTCCGTCTGGAGGGAGACGAGTCTAGACTTGATGCAGACAAATGCTTCTGGCAAACACCTCAATTTGCCTTTTCTCTCCTGCCACCTGTGCCTATGTCTCCTTGAAAAACAACACGGGTGCAAATCAGTTTGGAGCTTTGGAGATATTTTTCTTTATTTACAAGTGTTTTTTTTTCCTTAAACAGTCTCTGAGAGTTAGGGCTGTTCAATATGGACCAAATAATCATATTGTGATTTTTGGCAACTGTTTTTGTTTTTTTCTTTTTTCAAACAAGCTACATACATACACACATTCTAAATGTATTCAGTGCACCAGAAGTGAATAATAAAACATTTCACAATGAAATAACAAAACTGTAGTAAAATTGTCTTAACACAGACAACATCAAATAAATAACCTCAACTTGGGTTAATAGCGTACTGTTCACAGTCGTTTGTACTAACTGCTTGGTAAACAAATCTGATGAATAAAAAAGATTAAGCAACCTCCAGTCATAAATAAAATAAATCAATAAAAAATGTAAATAAAACCAAAAAGCAGATTGCTTTTCTTAAAGGTTTTTTTTTTCTGCAAAAAAAAACCCAAACACTATTTCTGGTTTATGAACGGTGGCATGTCACGACGTTTCCCCCAGTACAAAACAATCTCTGCGGAGGTGAGCTTTGCGATTCCGATTATTTGCACAGCTCTACTGAGACGTCTGTTTCTCGTGTACAAATTGCCTGAAGTGCTGCTGAAATTTTTTTGTTTTTATTTTTCAAGAAAGTGATTATCATCTTTGATTAAAAATGGAGTAGGATAAAAGAGGAAGCATGGAAGATGAAACCTAAGAATATTGATGAACTCTGGGGGGCGTGCAAGACTGCTTTCTTTGCTATTTTTGCTGATATCAAAACTTTTTTTCTTGCCAATATTTGAACTTTCTGTTTTAATTTTTTTCAGAGCATTAAATATAATTTAGGAGGGTTTTAGATTTTCATATGAGCCAGGTTAAAGTCAGGTTAAGAACAGGTTTTTTTGTTTTTTTTACAAATAAGTGACACAACCTTTTTTTCTGGGACTGTTACTAAAAGGGATCCTTTAATTTAATAGAGGTTTAGTTCTTTTGCATACATGTTTTTACAGGTTAGTGTGGTGGAAATGAAGAGCTGGACCCAAGTGTGCAGTTTGAGACCAGACACAAAGCTGGGGATGCTGATGTCCATGAAGATGTGGCAGGTGAGAGTCAACACTGGATGTGCGGAAAAAGAAAAAAAGCAAATGTATGCCAAAGCTGGGAACAAAGAATGCTGTCAAAAATGGACGTTTTAATTTTCTATTTGTGTGAATGAACAAAAAAGAAATCTAAATCAAATCAATGTTCATCTAGAAGCACTTGTATAAGTTTTTAATGGGGCTCTGTTCAACTCTGAATCAAAATTCTGTAAACAAAGAAAGCTTTCAGAAGGGTAGGTTTGTAGGTGATTTGACATTTCACGTGGGTCGATATATTGATTTCTTTCAATTTAGATAAATAACACTGCTTTATTTAGTTTTTTTTCATGATGGCCAATTGTTTTTGTATTATTAACCTTAAAATGTACAAAGTAAACTATAACTACAAAAAAAAGAACAGATATTGGATTAGTTTGAGTTTCTCACAGTAGGTGTCGCTATCTTCAACTAGTAACCTTGGCACCGCTGGTGTCACTCTGCAAATGTGGTGGACACGATGATGTCACTCCTCCCGCTCTATATTATTAACTATATGGGTTTTTTAAATTGTTTTTGCTTTTTTGACGATGCTCTCCGCTCTCGATAGATGCATGTCATTGTTTTATATCCACGATACCATATGAATAACAGTTTTTTTTGCACTATTTTTAACCAGCTATATATGTAATAAGTAAAAGAAAAACATTCTTCAAATGTTTTGTGCCGCAAAGCTAAGATTGCTAGAATCTAACTTGATTTGTGTTAGAACATTTAATATCATCCACCCACTAGGGGGCAGCACTAATGTTTGCATTAAGTCCTCTCTTTTACTCCAAGTGATGAAGAGAGCTTGTTTTTTTTTTATGTTCCGCCTGTATCTTATTTAAAATGTGATTAAAGGATAATTGTGAACTAGAAATATTGAGTTAAATGAAAGATGTTTCAGAAATGACTGGAAACACCATCACTAACAACCTTGATATCCCAAAAAATCCACGATATGTATTGTGACAATATATTGTGCCACGATATATTGTTACTCCCCTATTTGATTGTTTTTCATATTTAAACGCCACATGGTATGCCACACTGTGGTTGGTTCAAATGGAGTTCTTGCGTTTTGCAGAAAAAATGTACTTGCGTTTATCGTGCTTTAGAAAGAATCTGACGAACCATGACTGCATTACGAAACATGTATTGTGGTTTTTTTTGGAAATTGACACTAATTAGTTTTTTTATTTTATTTTATTTTTTTCATTTTGGGACTATTCATTAATTTCTCAACCCGTTTAATCCCTTTTGGGGTCACGAGGGTCTGCTGCTCTCCAGCGCTCATTGGCCGAGAGGCGAGGTACACCCTGGACAGTCCATCGCAGATTTTAGAACCAAACTCCTGAAATACTGTGTTGCTTCTGTGTTTTAATGAGCATGTCTGCCTAAAACAGGGGTGCTCATTACGTCGGGTCGATCGGGAGGTGCTACCGGTCGATCGCGGCGTGAAATTGAAACAATATCATCCGATCATCCATCCCGTCACAGTTCAGTAAAGTTGGCTGCAGATTCACAGATTCGGTTTTCTCTGCTCAATAGCTTGAGACCAGAATGTTCTTAGTAAAACAAATAATACCTATTTTTAATCTGTGTTATGTAGCGGACAAACTACAAAACGTTTTTTATCAAAACAAGTTTCCCTCGGCATTCGCAGAAACACTTTACCATCTATGAGCAACCCGCTGACATGGAATCGCTTAGGGACCGTCTGCAAATTACCAGATCCAAAGTATGTTTTACCCAGAATATGCTTCATAACTTCATTCTAAATGAATCTATTACAACCAAAATCAACCAACAC
The DNA here is from genome assembly GCA_007224835.1 of Danionella cerebrum. Taxonomy (NCBI): domain Eukaryota; kingdom Metazoa; phylum Chordata; class Actinopteri; order Cypriniformes; family Danionidae; genus Danionella; species Danionella cerebrum. The sequence goes on along the minus strand of SRMA01027066.1, from coordinate 3,304 downwards.
GCCACTCCTCACCTGCATATTGTACTGCACGACTCAGATTCAATAAATATTGAAATATTTATTAGAGCATCATTTTTATTCTTGATTATTTGGATCAAAGCTCAATTGTTCCCATAAAAATCTCTCTATTACCATCAAATTCAGATCACACACAACTGTTCTAATGATTCAATTCAGTGCAAGTCATCAAATTAAACCCACGTTATTACAAAAAAAATGTAAATAATTAATTATTATGTGTGTTTTGTCAATTCTCAATAAAGTTGAAAATAATTGTTGATTGATGTTTTACATTTTTGTAGCGGGTAGATCACTTAGACTTGTTCATTTTTAAAAGTAGCTTGCAAGCTGAAAAAGTGCGAGCACCCCTGATCTAAAACATAATGTGGAGGAGATAAAGTCTTTTCAAAACTCAGCTCTTCACCCCAACAGAAAGGCCCCCAGCTCTGTTTGCATCTCCATGTTACAGATCCAGCACTCTTTGGGTTTCCCATTACTATTATTTTAGCCTTAGTAAGCCCGTCGGTTCTCCTCGGCATGGTGCACATCTGTTCACTCTTGTTCTGGGCGTGTCTTACACACCCACAATCCTTCACACGACTTGACCTAAAGAAGCTCCTCTCTACAGCTGCCTTTGAAGGGTGCTGGATATGCCAGGAGGGGATCGGCTCTGTGGTTTCTGGCCCAGCAGGGGCTTCACTGGTGCATGGCGACTTGTTGCCATCCAGTGGAACGCCGCCACCGCTCTCTCTTGTGGCTTGAGTCTAGAGCATCCATCCATCTGAAGCAGCTGCTTCCATGATGAATCTTACCCTCAAGCCTGAGTCCTAATCCAGCTAAAGCACCCTCTTGTAGACCAGCCATGGAGGATATAATGAATTAGGTGTCTACCCAGGGTTCCATGACCCTTGGCCTGTGACATCATCAATCAGAGAGCACCTACACTTAGCTGAAGTGCAGGGGCCAGAGGGCAACAGACGGTAATGCTTAACAACTGTCTATGAGGCTTGGGGATTGATTTCCAGTTGTTTTATTTTTTTTATTTCATCACAATGTTCTTTGCTGGTGATGTGTTTACATGACTTTTGTGATTTGTGGAGAAAGCGTTGTGGGAAAAAGAAAATATTGCAGTGAAAGGATGAACTTGACGAAAACAAATGGAGAATGAAACTTGGAAAAATGAGCCCCAGTTTTTTTTTTTTTTTTTTGCCTTTTACACATGTGGAAAGAATTTTTTTCCACGCCAGCTTTGTCTGTGCCAGTTACACTAGCTTTGCCCAGGGGCAGATGATTTGGGAAGATTCCTTCTGTTGCTTGCTCTTACCTCTTGAAAGAGAACCATCCAAATGGGTAATCGTGCTTATTTATTTCATATTTCCGTGGTCACATGGTGTGAAAGTCAAAGAAGGGCAATTTAAAACAGCAATTTACATGTTTTGGTACATTTTGGCAAAAAGAAATTGGCTCTGAAAGAACCAGTCTAGAGGTCATCTTAACCCCCTCTGTATTTATTCAATGTTTGTATAAAATGTTTTGTTGTTTCTTTAAAAACATGGAAAATTAAATGTATAGTAATTTTTTGGTTATTTTGCAAAAACGTCTACAAATCTCCACATTTGCTCCTGGTTTTCTTTGACAAACTCTTTCCAGAGATTTTATCTGTTCATCTCCAAACTTCATCAGTCTTATTTTAAGGAATGTGGGATGCTAAATTGCAAAACTTTTTTGACTTTGTTAAACGAATTAAACAAACGTTTTCGCACAGCTGTTGGAAGTCAAAATTTTGCCATAAACAGGAAGTTGTAATAACTCAGACATACAATGTCTGATTGGGTTCAAACTTGGTGTGCGCGTTAAGAGTCCCTGTCTGAACCAGTCTATGTAGCAGCCCACGGTCGTTTATCCCAGTATTGCATGTTTTCTACTGCTATTTCAGACAGTGTTTGAAGGACGTTTAATATTTGGAACCCTGTCTATAAGGGACCAAGACCTTCAAAATAAGGTATTAGAGTGAGTTTCCTAAACCAACAGGAAGTCAATTTTGTTAAAAGCTCTAAAAAGTAGTTGTTTTAGTGGGTAACTCCTAGAGAATTGATCTGTTCACCTTTAAACTCCCATTAGTAATTTCTTAAGGCATATGGGATGGTAAATTGTGAAGCTTTTTTTAGTTTTTCCCAATAATAGTGACACCTATCAAGTGTTTTTTATTATGGCAGTAAGAGCTCTGAAATATAAAATGTCAATAATAGAGATTTTAATTAGATGAAATATTTATCAAGAAACTAAATCACGGGTTTCTCCTTCTATGATCCTTCTAAGAACGCTGCCTGTTTGTGCTTCTGCAAAAGAGCCCAGTATAAGCCTACTACACGGTCAGTCGTTTCAGTTCCCGCGAAAGGTAGAAACACCAAACACTGATTTATTCTATATTTGTATTTTGTTTGCTCAATACTAAAGAAAAAAAATTATTGTTTATGTTTCTGAAAGTGTTTGTATTGCATCAAGATATTTGCATACTCAAGACATGAAAAACAAGTTTGCTAAATAGCCCTGCTGTGTGTCACTTCCACAAGTGGAAGAGTGATCAGGAGTGTGTGATTTCTGGAGGGGGGGGGGGGTCTGAGAACAGAGGGGAAGGACACCTCTGTTGTAAATCTTGCTGTGCAGACAGCACGCCTGCAGCTCTGTTCTGAGTTATGAGACTTTAGGCTTTTATCAGCTCCCTCATTCTGCTTTTATCCGCTAAACTGATTTATGAGACAAGTGACTGCGTGTAGTCGTGTAGCTCCATCGCTTCTCCTCGCAGATAATGAGTGGGGAGCTGTAAATCTGAGGAAACAAACAAGTACAGGCACCTGAGCTGTTGCTTTCTTCGAGGTCAAGTGAAAAGAGGTCATGGAGTGTAAACAGGACGTCAGAGGTCACGGTGATTGCGGTGTATTTGATGACCGAAGGCACTGGCCGAAGAATTAAAGTGACATGTCGAAGCAGTTAGGCTCGTTGCTTGTAAATATACGCACTTGAGTGAATGGACTAATGATTACAATGGAAAACCATAGAGGAGCTGTCGTGCAGGAGAATTAAATGGCATTAATGTTGTTTCATGGCGTCAGAGTCTGCTGTAAAATAAGAGCCATTGATGCCAAATGATGCCTTTTGCTTGTAACTTTTCAAAATGTCTTTTTATTTTTATTAATTTCAAAACAGTAGCAAACATACTTAAGTTTTCCAAATGGGTATTGGTCCATCTTAAGTAACTCATTTAAATGTTTTATTACATTTATAATCAAAATACTACATTTTA